>VCII01000635.1:0-379750 GCA_006030095.1 Triplophysa siluroides
GGCCAACATCAGTGCACGTTTGCTTCTTTGTGTGGAATGAAACACGTGGTTTTCTTTTCGGAAATGTACGTAGGCCAACATCAGTGCACGTTTGCTTCTTTGTGTGGAATGAAACACGTGGTTTTCTTTTTCGGAAATGTACGTAGGCCAACATCAGTGCACGTTTGCTTCTTTGTGTGCGTGTAGGCCCTACATGTGTGCAGATAGCTGCGTGTTGAAGTACGCAGTTCCTATTCGAGACGCTTGCGCCTGGCTTACATACATGCCGTAGTGAGAGAGAGAGAGAGAAAAAGAAGTCCAGCACCAAAAGGAAACACTTTCAGCATATGTGGGCTGTTTGTTTAATTCTTTACTTTTTTCTCCATTTCTCTTTGTGCGCTCTCCCACGGGTTAGACAGAGCAAACAACTGGAACGGTTGCGGTTGCCGAACGCTCGCTTGTTCGGGCCAGAGTGTTTGTTTAATTCTTTACTTATTTGTCCATGTGTATGTTTGCTTGTGGACTGTCGCCTTTGTGCGCTCTCCCACGGGTTAGACAGAGCAAACAACTGGAACGGTTGCGGTTGCCGAACGCTCGCTTGGGGTCAGCGTCGATGTGCATCGCAGAGGCAAGTAAGGGATCTCTGGCCCGAACTGACCATATCATACTTACCTGGCAGGGGAGATACCATGATCACGAAGGCGGTTCACCCAGGACGAGGCTCGGCCATTGCACTCAGGTCGTGTTGACTTCTGCGAATTCCCCAAATGTGGGAATCTCGACTGCATAATTTCTGGTAGTGGGGGACTGCGTTCGCGCTCTCCCCTGATCGTTTGTTAAAGGAAAAGAGAGATGATTGTGTCGTTGCTTGACTGTATTGGTGTTCGTTTTTCCATCTACCTAGCAAAAGCACCGTTTCGCAAGAAACGAGCACGACATTGCGTGATTGATTCATTCGTTTTTAAATGTGTTATTACAACAGTTGTTGCTTGTTCGTTCGTTTTTCCATCTAACTAGCAGAAGACCTGTTTCGCAAGAAACGAGCACGACACTGTGTGCTCGATTCATTCGTTTTTAAACGTACAATTGTTACTTGTTCGTTCGCTTCTTTCGTTCGTTCCTATATGTATATATATATATATATATATATATATATATACATATATATACATATAAATCGTTCGTGTGTTTATTTGTTTGTTTTGATTATTAAGTGTTTTTGTGTCTATTAAGTGTGTTTGTTGGTTTATGTTTGTGTATTGTTTGTTTGCTCGTTTATTGGTTGCTTGATTTGTTGAATTATTTTATTGTTTGTTCGTTCATTTGTTGGGCGCCTATTTTTTAACATGTGTGCTTGTTCGTTCGTCCGTTCCTTCATCCCTTCGGGCATTCATATGTAGCCTATTCGATTATTTTTTCTTTCGTTCATTGGTTGATTTATTCAATTGTTTAAACAGTGCATTGTGTTGCTTTGTTCGTTCACACGCTGACCTCTGAGCGCATGTGCACCGCCACCACAATAGTCGGTGCCGCCTCCGGCTGTCCCGCTCGGCCCCCTTTGTGGGTATCGCTTCTCGGCCTTTTGGCTAAGATCACTGTGTGTCCCCTATTCTTTGCTGTGCATCGATCCCTGCAATCTGTCTCATCAAATAATAATAATAATACAAGCTTAAACCTTCAGGAGGTACACTGCGAGGGCGTTTCAAGCTCAAGCGGATTTTAAGCGAGGAGGGTTTTCTTTTTCAACGCGTCAAGGATCATCTCAATTGTAAGTATTGTTTTATTTAATTTATTTAGTTTTAGTATTTAAAACATTGCTTGTTTAATCTAGTTGTTTTTAGATTGCTGTAGGTGCCTCCATCATGTCGGCTACTCGTGCCGGCGTGCGGAGGCACCACAGCGTGCGTTTTAATTTTATCGAAGTAGATGGGAAAATGGTAGAAATGTCAAGGTTGGATTTTTCAAGAAAACTGATTCAAAAAACATTGGGCTTTTCCCCCGAAGATTTAAATTGTATTTTGTCCCTGCCTTTTAATAAAGGCTTCGATGTGAGTTTTAAAAATGCAGCGACACTTAACGTTTTCTGGCAAAGGTTTGAACAAGTAAAACCCCACTTCTCCATGTTCAAGGTGGATAAATTGACTGACAATGCACAGAAAGTTGTCATTGTCAGAATGTTTAATGAGACTGTGAGCGGAGAAGACATATGTGTATGGTTGGGAAGATTTTGCACTGTTAAAGGCCAGGCTATGAAGGTGGTGGATGAAGACGGCATTTGGAATTGTGCTTGGAGGGTTCCCATAAAACAATGGGACGACCCCCAAGGTTTCCAGGGCCTGAAACATCTGCCATCAATGGTAGTTCTGGGAGAAAACAGGGGCTACATACACTATCAGGGAATGCCCAAACTCTGCCGCAGGTGCGGCGAATTTGGGCACCTAGTAGAAGCGTGCCAGAAAATGTTTTGCAAAAAAATGTAGAGAAATTGGTCACTCTTTTGAAGAGTGCACCAATGGCAGAAAGTGTAACCTCTGTGGAGACACAAATCATCTCTACAGAGAGTGCCCAAAGTCCTTTGCCAACAAATTAAAATCAAACAGAGTGGGGAATACAACGAGAGAGACGTTTAATGAGGGGGCGGAGCAACACATTTTAAATCTCCCGCCAAAATCAGTGGTTATAGAACAAATGGAAAAGGAGCGGAGCCTGGCCCAGATAACTCGGAAATTAATCAAGACATAGAAGAAGAGGAATGCGAAATAGGAAAAAATTATACAGAACGAGAAAAGCAAATAAGCCAACAGAAAAATGAAGGAGAAGAACCCAAAGACACACTTCCCAGTGCTCAGTGTAAAAGGAAAAGGGTGAATAAATCCCCTTTAGCCAGGGAGATAGAGAAGAGAGATAGGTTGGAATCAGGTTCAGAATCCTCCTCATCAGGAGACCTGAACAGGATCTTTCCTACTAACTCTCCCAATGAAACTTCCTTTTTATCTATTGAGCTTAAAGCATCCACCCCGAGACCGGCTCAAAGCAGCGCGGGAGGGAAACAAGTCACAGCCCTTGACTCCTTGTCAATGGAAATCAAGGAAGAACTTGTTTCACAAGACATAGATACTGGGCAGTAGATCAGCAACATTATGTTTTAAGTATTTGTAAAACCCCTTTTAAAAGTTTTCTTTTATGTATTCTTTTAAAGTAACATGTATTCCTCTTTTAATGATCATGACTCTCACCATTTCAACAATCAACGTAAGAAGCGTGAGAGCCACTTTAAGGGCACAAAGTGTTCTATCCTGTCTAAAGTCTTTTAAGTCAGATGTTTTTATACTACAGGAGTGTACATTGCCTTTTAATAAATCTTACAAAAAATGGGAAGACCTTTGGACCATTGGACCATCCCTGTGGAGTGGGTCGAATTTGAATAAAAATGATGGAGTTGCAATTTTAATAAATAATCCTAACATCTTGGTGAAAGGTAACACAGTGGTGAGAGAAGGGCGGGCACTTTTAGCCAATCTGACTTTTTTAGATAAGGATTTTAACATTTTAAATGTGTATGGCTTTACGGAGAAGAATGAGAGACATGAGCTTTTAAAAGATCTGCAACCCCACCTTTTAGGGAGAGAACCTTTAATCTTAGCAGGAGATTTTAATTGTGTTTAAGTAAGACAGGAAAGGGGCGGGGGTTGATTTTAGGGAAGACAAAACAACAGTTTTATTACAGAACACCATAAAAGATTTTAAATTGACAGACTGTTTTAAATCAATGCATCCCAGAGAGGAGGCTTCACCTGGTCCAATGGGGACGGCTCCCGAGCCTCTCGTATAGATTTTATTTTCACCAGAAATTGCCCGCCCACGGATGCTACATTAACCCCCCTCTTTTTCTCAGACCACTTCATGCTTTCGTGCACCCTTTCACTTCCATCGGGTGTGACTGTAGGCAAGGGTCTGTGGAAATTAAATTGCTCTCTTCTACAGGACAAGGACATAGTGAGTCAATATAGAGAGCAATACAAACAATGGCAGACCCTTCAGGACTTTTTCAAATCACGAGCACACTGGTGGGACATGGTGAAGGGTAAGACACAGACTTTTTTTAGACACGCAGGGAAAAGGAAAAAGGAGAAAGAAACACGACGTATGGTGGGGTTGCAGAAAAGGTTGCAGCGTTATTTTAACCTTTTAAACATGGGGTTTGATTTTAAAAGCAGAAATAGAGAAGAGTAAAGAAAGAAATGGTTAAATTAACTGAAGTTAAAAGCAAAGGTGTGATCCTAAGATGCAAAGAAAAGGAAATCGAAGAAGGGGAAAAATGCACAAGGTACTTTTTTAAGAAGATCATCAACAGAGACAAGGCCATAATGAAACTCAAAGATAGACATGGTGAGATGATGACAGAGACAAAAGGTATTTTAAACGTGGTGGAAAGTTTTTATGAAGATTTGTACAAAGAAAAGAGGATAGAGGGGAATGTCGCGAATGAGATATCCTCCTACATTACTAAGACGATAAAAGACAGCGCCCCCTTAGTAAAAGACTTCACGTTTTTAGAAATTGAAAAAGCTTTGAAACATTTTAAAAAAGGTAAGTCACCGGGAACTGATGGGCTTCCTGTAGAGTTTTATCAAACCTTTTGGGACATTTTATCAGAAGACCTTTTTGTGATTTTAAATGACCTGGACAAACTCAATACCTTACCCGAAAGTTTTAGAACAGGAATAGTGACATTGCTACACAAAAAAGACGATAAGGCAGAGTTGAAGAACTGGCGTCCTATAACCCTTTTAAATTTTGATATGAAACTTTTTAGCAAAGTTTTAATGCAACGAATGTCAATGGTGTTAGCAGACTTAATCCACCCAGACCAAGCCTGCGCCATCCCTGGGAGAAAGATCACGGACAGCCTAGTACTGATAAGAGACACCATCTGTTATGCGAGAGACAGAAGTATTCGGCTCGTAGTCTTAAATTTAGATTTTGAAAAAGCTTTCGACCGAGTCTCGCACCAGTACTTATTCCAAGTTCTGCAAAAAATGGGTTTCCCAGGGAGGTTTTTAACATGGGTGGGTCTGCTATATCGAGATATAATCAGCAGAATTCTAGTAAATGGGAACCTTTCAAAAGCAATAGATATAGGTTGCGGTGTCCGTCAGGGGTGTCCGTTATCTCCTCTCCTGTACGTGGCTTGTATTGAGCCTTTAGCGCAGATCTTGCGAAGGGACCACTGGATAAGAGGACTTGATATACCAGGGACCGGGGGACTGACAGCAAAGACAGTTTTATACATGGATGATATTAACATTTTATGCACTGACATTTTATCTATAAAGAGGACCATGGATGTGACTGACTGGTTTGGGCGAGGGTCAGGGGCCAAATTGAACAGGGATAAAACGCAAGCACAGTTCTTTGGACCCTGGCTACCCACAGAAACGAAGGGATTTGACCTGACAGTAAAAAAAAAACAGATCTAAAGATATTGGGAGTAAAATTTGACAGTAGCGGAGGAGGGAGCGGAAACTGGCCAGATGTGTTAGCAAAAGTAAGACAGAGACTAGGGTTCTGGCGACTGAGACAACTAACTTTGGAAGGGAAAGTTTTAATTATTAAAACAGTGATTTTACCGTTGCTTTTATTATTGTGTTCTATTTTTATCCCCCCAGATTCTTTCTTTTAGCACTGGATCGAGCAATCTTTTACTTTTTGTGGGGGTCTAAGTGGGAGAGGCTGAGGAGAGAAATAATGAGGAGAGCACCGGAGCATGGAGGCAAAGGAGTCCAGACCCCCAACTGGTTTTAGGAGCACAATACACTGCATTGCACATCAAATACGCAATGGCCCCATCCAGGGAACACAAAACAGTAGCCATGGCCCGGTTCTGGATGGGGTCATATCTGAGGTCCTTGAAGATTTTAAACAGTAGACTTAAGAACACCCATTGCTTTTGATCTTCCCCCAGCATATGTTTTTATTAAAAAGTTTTTAAAACATTTTAACTTGGAGAAGGAAAACGTTAACATTTTGACTAACCATCGCTCAATTATCTCTGTTGTTCAGGAGCGGGAAAAAGTGAGCCCCGTGCCTGGGCTCACACTAGGTGAAGCAGAAAGGGTTTGGCGTGAGGTATCCCACTCAGCACTCCAGAACAAGCACAAGGATCTGGCGTGGATGGTGGCCCATGAGATCCTCCCGGTCAGGCGGTGTGATGCACTCCCGAGGAATGGGCAAAGATGCGACCTGCCCACGGCCCAGGTGTGGCAGGCCGGAGACAGTAAGGCATGCCTTCTGGGAGTGCAGCGCTGCGAGAGACCTGTGGGCAACAGCCGGCCCCCTGCAATTCCCGTGCCTGCCAGCAGGGGGGGTACCAGACTACCGCATGGTGAGAGGTGGGGTGATCCAGAGGAAAAAGCCAGAAAAACATGAAATAGATCTCTGGATCACCATTAATTGCATCAAAGATGCCATCTGGACCTCCAGAAACCTGCTGGTAGGGAAGCACGTACAGGTGTCTCTGCCAGCCACTCACCAGCTTCATCAAGGCGGCAGGAGTACGCCGTACGTGCCCAATCGGATGTGGGGGCCGGAGCTTCACAGGGAGGTCTCCACAGCCACCGACCCTGATTGCCTGTAGATGCTCCTTCTCAGAGGATCAACTCGAGAGGAGCAGCAGTGCCACGGTTCAAGAGGATCTCCGCTGGGACCACAAACCCATAGCAAAGACTTGTTCTGGAGAACTGAATAAACTGAACCTTTATTATTATATTTTTTAAGGGCTCAGGCTGCTCCTGCTCAACAGAAGAGAGAGTTGTGTTGTCAAATTTAAATGTTGTAATAAAAAGTGACATATGCTGTGAAAAGATCAATAAAACTTTTCGAAAGAAAAATCTGTTCTTATCAGTTTAATATCTGATACGTCCCCTATATGGGGACCATATATTAAATGGATTTTTGAAGCGAGGAGCTGGAAGCGGGGCTTGCTCCGTCCACTCCACGCATCGACCTGGTATTGCAGTGTTTCCAGGAACGGTGCATTCCCCTTCGGGGATCACAAGCGTGTGTTGAAAAAAAGCGTGCGGGAGACCGCAAGTGTGTGGAATGAAACACGTGGTTTTCTTTTTCGGAAATGTACGTAGGCCAACACCAGTGCACGTTTGCTTCTTTGTGTGGAATGAAACACGTGGTTTTCTTTTTCGGAAATGTACGTAGGCCAACATCAGTGCACGTTTGCTTCTTTGTGTGGAATGAAACACGTGGTTTTCTTTTTCGGAAATGTACGTAGGCCAACATCAGTGCACGTTTGCTTCTTTGTGTGGAATGAAACACGTGGTTTCTTTTTCGGAAATGTACGTAGGCCAACATCAGTGACGTTTGCTTCTTTGTGTGGAATGAAACACGTGGTGTTTTTCGGAAATGTAAACATCAGTGCACGTTTGCTTCAATGTGTAAATGTACGCCAACATCAAAGGCCCGATAGAGCTTGCGCTTGTGGCTTACATACATGCCGTAGTGAGCTGTTTGTTTAATTCTTTACTTTTTTCTCCATTTCTCTTTGTGCGCTCTCCCAAGACAGAGCAACAACCGGTTTTTGTAAGCGGGGCTAACTCCACGCATCGACCTGTATTGCAGTGTTTCCAGGAACATTCCCCTTTGTGTGCACGTTTGAAAACGCGATTGTGTGGAAATGAAACACGTGGTTTTCTTTTCGGAAATGTACGTAGGCAAACATCAGTGCACGTTTGCTTCTTTGTGTGGAATGAAACACGTGGTTTTCTTTTCGGAATGTACGTAGGCCAACATCAGTGCACGTTTGCTTCTTTGTGTGTGTGTAGGTAAAATCGAGTTAGAAAATGGTAGTTTGCGAACGTAGGACGTTGTTCGAACGAACTGAAGTAAATTCGAGACGCTTGGCTTACATTGCCGTAGTGAGATAGAGATTCCAGCACCAAAAGGAGCGACTGTTTTTTAATTCTTTACTTTGTGCGCTCTCCCACGGTTAGACAGAGCAAACTGGAACGGTGCGGTTGCCGAACGCTCGCTTGTTCGGGTCAGAGTGTTTGTTTAATTCTTTACTTATTTAATGAGACGCTTGCGCCTGGCTGCCGTAGTGAGATAGAGAGAGCCAGCACCAAAAGGAAACACTTTCAGCATATGTGGGCTGTTTGTTTAATTCTTTACTTTCCATTTCTCTTTGTGCGCTCTCCACGGGTTAGACAGAGCAAACAACTGGAACGGTTGCGGTTGCCGAACGCTCGCTTGGGGGGCGTCGATGTGCATCGCAGAGGCAAGTAAGGGATCTCTGCCCGAACTGACCATATCATACTTACCTGGCAGGGGAGATACCATGATCACGAAGGCGGTTCACCCAGGACGAGGCTCGGCCATTGCACTCAGGTCGTGTTGACTTCTGCGAATTCCCCAAATGTGGGAATCTCGACTGCATAATTTCTGGTAGTGGGGGACTGCGTTCGCGCTCTCCCCTGATCGTTTGTTAAAGGAAAAGAGAGATGATTGTGTCGTTGCTTGACTGTATTTGGTGTTCGTTTTTCCATCTACCTAGCAAAGGACCGTTTCGCAAGAAACGAGCACGACATTGCGTGATTGATTCGTTTTTAAATGTGTTATTACAACAGTTGTTGCTTGTTCGTTCGTTTTTCCATCTAGCTAGCAGAAGACCTGTTTCGCAAGAAACGAGCACGACACTGTGTGCTCGATTCATTCGTTTTTAAACGTACAATTGTTACTGTTCGTTCGCTTCTTTCGTTCGTTCCTATATGTATATATATATATATATATACATATATATACATATAAATCGTTCGTGTGTTTATTTGTTTGTTTTGATTATTAAGTGTTTTTGTGTCTATTAAGTGTGTTTGTTGGTTTATTATGTTTGTGTATTGTTTGTTTGCTCGTTTATTGGTTGCTTGATTTGTTGAATTATTTTATTGTTTGTTCGTTCATTTGTTGGGCGCCTATTTTTTAACATGTGTGCTTGTTCGTTCGTCCGTTCCTTCATCCCTTCGGGCATTCATATGTAGCCTATTCGATTATTTTTTCTTTCGTTCATTGGTTGATTTATTCAATTGTTTAAACAGTGCATTGTATTGCTTTGTTCGTTCACACGCTGACCTCTGAGCCGCATGTGCACCGCCACCACAATAGTCGGTGCCGCCTCCGGCTGTCCCGCTCGGCCCCCTTTGTGGGTATCGCTTCTCGGCCTTTTGGCTAAGATCAAGTGTAGTATCTGTTCTTATCAGTTTAATATCTGATACGTCCCCTATATGGGGACCATATATTAAATGGATTTTTGAAGCAAGGAGCTGGAAGCGGGGCTGCTCCGTCCACTCCACGCATCGACCTGGTATTGCAGTGTTTCCAGGAACGGTGCATTCCCCTTCGGGGATCACAAGCGTGTGTTGAAAAAAAGCGTGCGGGAGACCGCAAGTGTGTGGAATGAAACACGTGGTTTTCTTTTCGGAAATGTACGTAGGCCAACATCAGTGCACGTTGCTTCTTTGTGTGGAATGAAACACGTGGTTTTCTTTTTCGGAAATGTACGTAGGCCAACATCAGTGCACGTTTGCTTCTTTGTGTGGAATGAAACACGTGGTTTTCTTTTTCGGAAATGTACGTAGGCCAACATCAGTGCACGTTTGCTTTTTGTGTGGAATGAAACACGTGGTTTCTTTTCGGAAATGTACGTAGGCCAACATCAGTGCACGTTTGCTTCTTTGTGTGCGTGTAGGCCCTACATGTGTGCAGATAGCTGCGTGTTGAAGTACGCAGTTCCTATTCGAGACGCTTGCGCCTGGCTTACATACATGCCGTAGTGAGATAGAGAGAGAGAAAAGAAGTCCAGCACCAAAAGGAAACACTTTCAGCATATGTGGGCTGTTGTTTAATTCTTTACTTTTTTCTCCATTTCTCTTTGTGCGCTCTCCCACGGGTTAGACAGAGCAAACAACTGGAACGGTTGCGGTTGCCGAACGCTCGCTTGTTCGGGCCAGAGTTTTGTTTAATTCTTTACTTTTGTCCATGTGTATGTTTGCTTGTGGACTGTCGCCTTTGTGCGCTCTCCCACGGGTTAGACAGAGCAACAACTGGAACGGTTGCGGTGCCGAACGCTCGCTTGGGGTCAGCGTCGATGTGCATCGCAGAGGCAAGTAAGGGATCTCTGGCCCGAACTGACCATATCATACTTACCTGGCAGGGGAGATACCATGATCACGAAGGCGGTTTACCCAGGACGAGGCTCGGCCATTGCACTCAGGTCGTGTTGACTTCTGCGAATTCCCAAATGTGGGAATCTCGACTGCATAATTCTGGTAGTGGGGGACTGCGTTCGCGCTCTCCCCTGATCGTTTGTTAAAGGAAAGAGAGATGATTGTGTCGTTGCTTGACTGTATTGGTGTTCGTTTTCCATCTACCTAGCAAAAGCACCGTTTCGCAAGAAACGAGCACGACATTGCGTGATTGATTCATTCGTTTTTAAATGTGTTATTACAACAGTTGTTGCTTGTTCGTTCGTTTTTCCATCTAACTAGCAGAAGACCTGTTTCGCAAGAAACGAGCACGACACTGTGTGCTCGATTCATTCGTTTTTAAACGTACAATTGTACTTGTTCGTTCGCTTTCGTCGTTCCTATATGTATATATATATATATACATATATATACATATAAATCGTTCGTGTGTTTTTTTTTTGTTTGATTATTAAGTGTTTTTGTGTCTAGTGTGTTTGTTGGTTTATTATGTTTGTGTATTGTTTGTTTGCTCGTTTATTGGTTGCTTGATTTGTTGAATTATTTTATTGTTTGTTCGTTCATTTGTTGGGCGCCTATTTTTTAACATGTGTGCTTGTTCGTTCGTCCGTTCCTTCATCCCTTCGGGCATTCATATGTAGCCTATTCGATTATTTTTTCTTTCGTTCATTGGTTGATTTATTCAATTGTTTAAACAGTGCATTGTATTGCTTTGTTCGTTCACACGCTGACCTCTGAGCCGCATGTGCACCGCCACCACAATAGTCGGTGCCGCCTCCGGCTGTCCCGGGCCCCTTGTGGGTATCGCTTCTCGGCCTTTTGGCTAAGATCAAGTGTCTTGTCAGAGGGTGTGTGCGATCGCCTCTCGGAGGTTTTCTGGCTCTCAAATTTTGGTTTTGAGAGTCAATCAACTTCGGGTACATTGTACTTTATCGTGCTTTATTTATTATATTGCTTGTGTTTTCAGGTTTTAAAAACAGACGAATCTACTTCGGAGGATTGTATTTAAGGTCTTTTAACTACGTTTTAAGGTAAGTTATTTGATTTGATTATTTATTGTCTGTTTTAAAGTTTTTTAGTGTTATCCACCATGTCGGCTGCCCGTGCCGGCGTGCGGAGGCACCACAGTGTGCGTTTTTTATTTCAAGAAGTTGATGGAAAGCTCCTGGGGTTGTCCCGTTTGGACTTCTCCAGGAAGCTTGTCCAAAAAACTTTAAATTTTGCGGTGGCAGATATAAATTGTTTAATGACCCTGCCTTTTAACAAAGGATTTGATTTAAGTTTTAAGAACGCTTCCCTGTTAACCACATTTTGGCAACGGTTTGATTCGGTAAAGACCCATTTCTCCATGTTTAATGTGGAAAAACTTTCCGACAACTCACTTAGAACTGTGGTTGTTAGAATGTTTAATGAAACGGTAACTGGAGATGACATTTGTGTATGGCTGGGTAGATACTGCACGGTTCGAGGCCAACCAGTTAAGGTGGTGGATGAAGACGGAATCTGGAACTGCTCTTGGCGAATTCCCATTAAACAATGGGAAGACGCCGAGGGCTACCAGGGCCTGAAGCATCTGCCATCCATGATTGTGTTGGGAGAAAACCGGGGCTACATTCATTACCAAGGGATGCCCAAATTGTGTAGAAGATGTGGCAAAATTGGGCATCTAGCTGAAGCATGCCAAGTGATTGTTTGTGGGAAGTGTAGAGAAATTGGTCACAGTTTTGACGAATGTACCAATGGCAGGCGTTGCAATCTTTGTGGTGACTATAACCATCTCTATAGAGATTGCCCGAAAAGTTTTGCCAACAAGCTAAAGGGTAACAAAATGGCCGACCCACAAACAGAAGAACAAAGAGAGGAGGCGGTCCCTGAGGTTTTGGCGGGAATTCCACTCGCCCAGCCTGCCACAGGGATTGGCCAACAAAGGGAAGAGGGGGCGGCCCCAGGGGCGGAGTCGGAGGGTGCTGTTGAACAGGGGGAGGAAGTCACCTCCCAAAATGGAAAAGAACAGAATGAGGGAGAGGAGGATATGACTTCCTCCCTAGTCACTGTCTCCGAAATGAGTATGGAGTCTGATCGGAGTGTAACTGATTTTTCCCTCCCAAACGCTCAGGTGCAAAAAAGACCTGCGGGATCTCCTCTGGTTGATTCAGAGGAGAAAAGATTGAAGGCTACACCGCGGCCAGATATTTCTTCATCAGAAAGTCTGGACCGTGTGTGGCCTCATGAATCCCCAAATGAGGTTTCCTTTTTGCACGTTAAGCTAAAAACATCATCACCGAAGGAGCAACAAGAGAGCTCCTCTGCTGCTCCTGAAGTGAAGGGCACTGTGCCTCTTGATCCCATAACTATTGAGATTAAAGAAGAACAAGTGTCACAAGAAATTCTCTGATTTTAAGTTAAGGTTGTAGCTGCTATTACATTTCTTTTTTAATGCACATGTATTTAACCATACTGCTCATGACTCTCACAATCTGCACAATCATTGTAAGAAGTGTGAGATCCCCTGTAAGAGCACAGAGTGTTTTACCAATGTTAAGAACTTTTAAAGCCTATGTCTTTTTATTGCAACAATGTGCTCTCCCCTTTTTACAAAGCTATAGGAAGTGGAAGGATTGGTGGCGAGCACATTTAGCAACTTTGATATTTTTAGACAGTGCTTTTAACGTTCTTAATGTGTATGGTTTTATTGGGAAAAATGAGAGATATGAGCTTTTAGAGGAATTGCAGCCCCACATGCTACTCTTATTAAAACGTTTTTAAAGAAATACAGCTTGGAGGACCAGGAACTCTATGTTTTAACTAACCACAAGTCTTTTGTCTCTCTTGTGCAGGACCGGGAACCAGTGAGTCCAACTCCAGGGCTCACGCTAAGTGAAGCCACACAAGTTTTGAGGAATGCAGCCCACCCCGCTCTTCAGAACAGACTCAAGGACCTGACGTGGATGGCAGCTCACGAAATCCTCCCAGCCAGGGCGGTGATGCACTCTGGAGGAATGGCCAGGAACCCGATCTGTCCACGCCCGGGGTGTAATGCCCCGGAGACAGTGAGACCCCTCTGGGCGCGTGCGGGGGTGGACCTAACCGGCCCCCGAGCCTGCCAGCGGGTGGGGGTCCAGATGGACTACAAGCTCGCCGTCCATGGGGTGGGCCGGAGCTTGAGAGTTTTGACGTCACAACAATTAATCTCGCTCTGGCTCACCCTGAACATAATTAAGGAAGTCATCTGGACCACCAGAAACCTGCTGGTGGGGAAACCGGTGCCCTCTCGAGCAGATGATGACAAGCTGCAGGGGTGCCGGGCTCGTTCGGAGGGGGGCTGGGGTCGCTTAGGGTCCCGGCCTTGCCCCCCACCTGGTCGCCCGTAGATGCACCCTCACCAATCTGGCTACGGGAACAGCGGGCCAGCGGGCCGGAGGGAGAGGATTTCCGCTGGCTGCCGGAAATAGAAGGAAATTGGCTTGTTCTGCAGAGCGGGGTGATGGCCATCTTGTCAGGGACTCCTCCCGGTTCTGGACAACGGATGACGAGAGACAGTGGTTTTTTAAGATTGTGGGTTTTAATGGTCATTTCCTAGTTGTATACCTTTTAAACACCGTAAAGGTTTTTTTTTTAAACATGTTTGGAAATTTTAGACATGTGTTTTATACCTTTTAGGGCATGTGTTTGAATTTTTTAAACATGTATTTTATGTCATCCCTTGTTTTTTATGTTGTTTTTATCTCTCTTTCCAGGATTCACTGTTTGAATGGTTTTATCTTTGTTTGAAATGTAAAAATATAATGAAATTGAGATGTAAAAATTAAACATGATGACAATAAACCTTTTTTCGAAAGAAAAAATCTGTTCTTATCAGTTTAATATCTGATACGTCCCCTATATGGGGACCATATATTAAATGGATTTTTGAAGCAAGGAGCTGGAAGCGGGGCTTGCTCCGTCCACTCCACGCATCGACCTGGTATTGCAGTGTTTCCAGGAACGGTGCATTCCCCTTCGGGGATCACAAGCGTGTGTTGAAAAAAAGCGTGCGGGAGACCGCAAGTGTGTGGAATGAAACACGTGGTTTTCTTTTTCGGAAATGTACGTAGGCCAACATCAGTGCACGTTTGCTTCTTTGTGTGGAATGAAACACGTGGTTTTCTTTTTCGGAAATGTACGTAGGCCAACATCAGTGCACGTTTGCTTCTTTGTGTGCGTGTAGGCCCTACATGTGTGCAGATAGCTGCGTGTTGAAGTACGCAGTTCCTATTCGAGACGCTTGCGCCTGGCTTACATACATGCCGTAGTGAGATAGAGAGAGAAAAGAAGTCCAGCACCAAAAGGAAACACTTTCAGCATATGTGGGCTGTTTGTTTAATTCTTTACTTTTTTCTCCATTTCTCTTTGTGCGCTCTCCCACGGGTTAGACAGAGCAAACAACTGGAACGGTTGCGGTTGCCGAACGCTCGCTTGGGGTCAGCGTCGATGTGCATCGCAGAGGCAAGTAAGGGATCTCTGGCCCGAACTGACCATATCATACTTACCTGGCAGGGGAGATACCATGATCACGAAGGCGGTTCACCCAGGACGAGGCTCGGCCATTGCACTCAGGTCGTGTTGACTTCTGCGAATTCCCCAAATGTGGGAATCTCGACTGCATAATTTCTGGTAGTGGGGGACTGCGTTCGCGCTCTCCCCTGATCGTTTGTTAACGGAAAAGAGAGATGATTGTGTTGTTGCTTGACTGTATTGGTGTTCGTTTTTCCATCTACCTAGCAAAAGCACCGTTTCGCAAGAAACGAGCACGACATTGCGTGATTGATTCATTCGTTTTTAAATGTGTTATTAAAACAGTTGTTGCTTGTTCGTTCGTTTTTCCATCTAACTAGCAGAAGACCTGTTTCGCAAGAAACGAGCACGACACTGTGTGCTCGATTCATTCGTTTTTAAATGTACAATTGTTACTTGTTCGTTCGCTTCTTTCGTTCGTTCGTTCGTTCCTATATGTATATATATATATATATACATATATATATACATATAAATCGTTCGTGTGTTTATTTGTTTGTTTTGATTATTAAGTGTTTTTGTGTCTATTAAGTGTGTTTATTATGTTTGTGTATTGTTTGTTTGCTTGTTTATTGGTTGCTTGATTTGTTGAATTATTTTATTGTTTGTTCGTTCATTTGTTGGGCGCCTATTTTTTAACATGTGTGCTTGTTCGTTCGTCCGTTCCTTCATCCCTTCGGGCATTCATATGTAGCCTATTCGATTATTTTTTCTTTCGTTCATTGGTTGATTTATTCAATTGTTTAAACAGTGCATTGTATTGCTTTTTTCGTTCACACGCTGACCTCTGAGTGCACCGCCACCACAATAGGGGGCTGTCCCGCTCGGCCCCCTTTGTGGGTATCGCTTCTCGGCCTTTTGGCTAAGATCAAGTGTAGTATCTGTTCTTATCAGCTGGCGAATCCCCATCAAACAATGGGAGGACGCCAGCGGCTATCAGGGCCTGAAACAACTGCCCTCAATGATTGTGCTTGGAGAAAACCGAGGCTACATTCGTTACCAAGGTATGCCAAAGCTGTGTCGAAAGTGCGGGAAATTGGGACACCTAGCTGAAGCCTGCCAAGAAACAGTGTGTGGGAAGTGCAGAGAAATTGGTCATACCTTTGAGGAATGTACCAATGGCAGAAGGTGCAATCTCTGTGGTGACTGTAACCACCTCTACAGAGATTGCCCCAAAAGTTTTGCCAACAAGTTGAAAGGTAACAAAATGGCCGACCCCCAAACTGAACAAACAAAAGAACAAAGAGAGGAGGCGGTCCCAGGGGTTTTGGCGGGAATTGCAACCCCTCAGCCTACCCCTGGGATTGGTCAAGAGGAAGGAAGTGAGATGACAAATGAGGCGGAACAAAAACTTTTTACTGAACAGGAAGAGCGGTTAAAAGAAAATGAGTCGGATGAAACGACTACCTCCCTCGTTACTGTATCTGAGGTAAGTGCTGGGACAAGCGAGAGTGAAGGAGAATGCTCAATCCCAAATGCTCAAGTGCAGAAAAGACCCGCGGGATCTCCGTTGTCTAAAAGAGACAAAAAGCCAAGGGGCACGCGACGTACAGAGGGCGTAACACCGGAAGAGCCAGACCGCATATGGCCCCAGGAGTCCCCAAATGAGGTGTCTTTTCTAAACATAAGGCTAACAGCATCATCACCAAAGGAGCTGCAGAAGACTCCCCTTGCAGCTCCTCAAACAATAATTACCCGCCCTCCTGATCTCAGTCATGTGGAGATAAAGGAGGAGCAAGTTTCACGTGAAATTTTATAATTTTAAGTTTATCTGTAGCCTTTAAATGTCCTTTTAAAAATATTTTATGTCAACCTTTCATTTGCTTTTAACCATACTGCTCATGGCACTCACCATCTCTACCATAAATGTGAGAAGTGTAAGGTCCACTTTGAGAGCACAGAGTGTTTTATCGTTTTTAAAAGATTTTAACACTGACGTAATTTTGCTGCAAGAGTGTGCTCTGCCATATCAAAAACACTATATGGAATTGGAGAAGCAGTGGACCCCGGGCCACTCCATATGGAGTGGCTCCAACAACAATAGAAATGATGGAGTCGCCATTTTAATCCGAAACCCCCAAGTCTTGGTTAAGGAGAGCACAGTGGTGAGAGATGGACGGGGCATTTTAGCTAAACTGACTGTTTTAGGTAAGGATTTTAATATTCTTAATGTGTATGGTTTTACTGAAAAATATGATCGGTTTGAACTTTTAAAGGACTTGCAGCCCCACATGCTAGGTAAGGCTCCACTAGTGGTGGCAGGGGATTTTAATTGTGTTTTAAATCGAAAAGACAGAAAAGGAGCAGGAGATGATTTTAAGGTTGACAAGACATCAGTTTTACTGCAGGACATTGTAAGGGATTTTAAATTAGTCGACTGTTTTAAGACGATGCATCAAAGTGAGGAGGGCTTCACCTGGTCCAGTGGTGATGGTACCAGAGCCTCTAGAATAGACTATGTTTTTACAAGAGACTGCCCGCCAACCGATGCTAGATTGACCCCTGTTATCTTTTCTGATCACACAATGCTAACTCGCACCCTTTCACTGCCCACAGATACGACTGTAGGAGGAGGGCTGTGGAAGCTGAACTGCTCCCTCTTAGAAGATGAGGAAATAGTCAAGAGATACAGAGAGCAGTTCAGCCAATGGCAGACCCTCCAGGACTTTTATGATTCACGAGCACAGTGGTGGGAGATGGTAAAAGACAGAACTGGACGTTTTTTTAAGAAGGAAGGGAAGGAGAAAAAGAGAAAGGAAAAACAACGCATGTTGGGGCTGCAAAAAAGACTACAGCGATATTTTAATCTTCTGAACAAAGGTTTTGATTTTAATGAGGATATAAAAGAAGTAAAAAGATAAATGTCAATTTTAAGTGAAACCAAAAGTAAAGGTATAATCCTTAGAAGTAAAGAAAGAGATATCGAAGAGGGAGAGAAGTGCACCAGATACTTTTTTAAGAAGATAATAACACGAGGGTGGGCGATAACATCCCTCAAAAATGGTGAAAAAGAGGTGCACACAACAGATGAGATTTTAAATGAAGTTACAAAATTCTATGAAGAGTTGTATAAGGAAAAGGAACTAGAGGAGGATGTCTTAAAGGAAGTTTTACAGTTGGTGGAGGGAAAGGTAAGTAATGAAAACGTGCTTTTATCTCAAGATTTTAATATTTTAGAAATCCAAAAAGCTCTGAAAAGTTTTAAACGGGGGAAGTCCCCAGGAATGGATGGACTCCCCCTAGAGTTTTACTTGACTTTCTGGGACGTTTTAGCACATGAATTACTGACTGTTTTTAAGGAATTTGAGACAATGGACAGACTCACCGACAGCTTTAGAATAGGGGTAGTTTCATTACTTCACAAAAAAGGAGACAGGACTGACCTTAGGAATTGGCGTCCAATAACCCTTTTAAATGTTGATCTTAAGCTTTTTAGCAAAATTTTAGCAACACGTATGTCGACGGTTTTAGAGGACGTGATCCACCCGGATCAAGCCTGTGCTGTGCCTGGGAGGAGGATCACGGACAGCCTAGTGCTGATTAGAGATGCCATCTGTTACGCGAGAGACAGAAACATTCGGTTAGCAGTAGTAAATTTAGATTTTGAAAAAGCTTTCGACCGTGTCTCGCACCAATACCTGTTTCAAGTGTTGGCCAAAATGGGTTTTCCAGGAAGGTTCATAGCTTGGGTGGGACTGCTGTACAACGGCATAGTCAGCAGAATTTCGGTTAATGGGCATTTATGCAAAGCAGTAAACATATGCAGCGGTGTCCGTCAGGGGTCCCTTATCCGCACTCCTATATGTGGTTTGTATTGAGCCACTGGCACAGAACTTGAGAAGGGACAACCGGATCAATGGACTAAACGTGCCTGGGACTGGAGGACTGACAGCAACCTGTGTCTTATACATGGATGACGTGACCCTTTTAACCACAGACGTTTCATCAATACGAAGAGCAATGGACCTGACTGACTGGTACGGTCGGGCCTCGGGCGCAAAACTGAACAGGAGCAAGTCCGAGGCCCTGCTCTTTGGGCCGTGGGGTAACATGAAGACAGACGGACTGGACCTAGTTTTTAAAGACACCGATTTAAAAATTTTAGGAGTAAAATTTGACAAAGAGGGTGGGGGAAAGAAAAACTGGACTGACCTTTTAGGGAAAGTGAGACAAAGACTGGGATTCTGGGGACTGAGACAGCTGACGATGGAAGGTAAGGTTTTAATTTTTAAAGCTGTTATCTTACCATTGCTTTTACTTGTGTGTTCTGTTTTTAGTC
This sequence comes from Triplophysa siluroides, assembly GCA_006030095.1. Classification (NCBI taxonomy): domain Eukaryota; kingdom Metazoa; phylum Chordata; class Actinopteri; order Cypriniformes; family Nemacheilidae; genus Triplophysa; species Triplophysa siluroides. The sequence continues at coordinate 19,081 of VCII01000635.1, forward strand.
CCCCCAGGAACTTCCTTTTAAATTTGGAGAGAGCAGTGTTTTACTTCGTGTGGGGGTCCAAATGGGAAAGGCTCAAACGAGACGTTTTTAAGAAAAGGCAGGAAAACGGAGGAAAAGGCCTCCCAGACCCCCACCTGTTTTTAAAATTATAAAATTATAAAATATGCTGTAACCCCATCCAGAGACAACAAGACGGTCGCCATGGCCCGCTTCTGGATGGGGTCTTATCTGCGACATCTCCATATTTTAGAAGTTGATTTAAGAACCCCGGTGGCTTTTAATCTCCCCAAAGAGAATATGTTTTTATAAAGAAATTTTTAAAGAAACACAATTTAGAGACTCAGGACGTCACCATTTTAACTAACCACAAGTCTCTTGTCTCTCTTGTGCAGGACCGGGAAACAGTGAGCCCAATTCCAGGCCTCACAGTAGGTGAGGCCAAACAAGTTTGGCGGAACACAACCCACCCCGCTCTTCAGAACCGGCTCAAGGACCTGACGTGGATGGCGGCTCATGAAATCCTCCCAGCCAGGGCGGTCATGCACTCCAGAGGAATGGCCAGGAACCCGATCTGTCCACACCCGGGGTGTAATGCCCCGGAGACAGTGAGACACCTCCTCTGGGAGTGCGGCACTGCGCGGGACCTGTGGACCATAACTGGCCCCCTGTATTTCCCGTGCCTGCCAGCGGGTGGTGTCCAGATGGACTACAAGCTCGCCATCTACGGGGTGGGTCGGAGCTTGAGAACTTTGACATCACAACAATTCACCTCGCTCTGGCTCACCCTGAATATCGTAAAGGAAGTCCTCTGGACAAACCAGAAACCTGCTGGTAGGGAAACAGGTTACGGTGCCCCTCCACGCCTGCGAGCAGATGGTAACATCTAAGCTGCAGGGGCACCGGGCTTTGTCATTCGGAGGAGGGGGCTGGGGTCACGCTTAGGGTCCCGGCCTTGCCCCCGCACCTGGTCGCCCGTAGATGCACCCTCACCAATCTGGCTACGGGAACAGCGGGCCAGCGGGCCGGAGGGAGAGGATTTCCGCTGGCTGCCGGGAAACAAGGAATTGACTTGTCCTGTAGAGCGGGGTAAAGGCCTTTTTGTTAGGGACTCCACCCGGTCCTGGACAACAGATGACGAGAGACAATGGTTTTTTAAGATTGTTCTAAGTTTGTTTCTTAAGATTGTGGGTTTTAAAGGTCACTTCCCCGTTGTATATCTTTTAAAAAGAAAACATCTTACGGGAGTTAGTAACAAGTTTTTTTTTATCCCCTCTGTCCTTCACTCATTTTAATGAATTTTACTTCTCTTTCTATAAATTTAACTACAATTTCAATTTTGATTTAATTATTGATGTGAAATGTTGATTTTATAACAAAATGCAAAGGAGATGTATACATTTGTGAAATGATGTCAATAAAACTTTTCGAAAGAAAAATCTGTTCTTATCAGTATGGGCTTACGGAAAAAAATGAAATGCACAGGCTTTTAGAGGATTTGCAGCCCCACATGCTAGGAAAGACGCCATTGGTGGCAGCCGGGGATTTTAACTGTGTTTTAACCAAAGATGACAGAAAGAGAGCAAAGGATGATTTTAAGATAGACAAAACATCTATTTTATTACAGGGGCTAGTCAAAGACTTTAAATTACTGGACTGTTTTAAGACACTGCATCCCAAGGAGGATGGCTACACCTGGGTCAGTGGTGATGGCACCAAATCCTCCCGTATTGACTATGTTTTTACACGCGACTGCCCGCCGACAGATGCTACATTAACACCGTTTTTCTTTTCCGATCACCTCATGCTATCATGCACCCTTTCTTTCACCACGGGTGTGACCGTAGGGGGAGGGATCTGGAAGCTGAACTGCTCTCTGTTGCAGGATGAGGAGATAGTTAGAGAATACAGGGAGCAGTTCAGCCAATGGCAGACCCTCCAGGACTTTTTTAAATCACGTACACTGTGGTGGGAGATGGTGAAGGACAGGACTAAACGTTTTTTTAGATTGAAAGGGAAAGAGAAGAAAGAAAAAGAAAAAAGACGCATGCTGGGGCTGCAAAAGAGGCTGCAGAGGTATTTTAATCTTTTAAACAATGGTTTTGATTTTAGTGAGGAAATTAAAGAGGTCAAAAGGGAAATGGCGGTTTTATCTGAAATTCAAAGCAAAGGTGTAATTCTAAGGAGCAAAGAACAAGAGATAGAAGAAGGAGAAAAATGTACCAGATACTTTTTTAAGAAAATTATAACAAGAGGTGGGGCAATTACAAAGTTAAGTGTAAATGGAAATGAGGCCAAATCAACAGAGGACATTTTACGGGCTGTCGAAGAGTTTTATGAAAATTTATATAAAATGAAACCAATACAAGAAGACACCCTGGAGGAAGTTTTAGAGTTTTTAGAAAATAAAATAGATAACGCTGTGCTTTTATCTCAAGATTTTACTGTCGATGAACTGGCGAAAGCTCTTAGAGGTTTTAAACGGGGGAAATCACCAGGTAAGGATGGGCTTCCCCTTGAGTTTTACCAGACGTTCTGGGATATTTTAGCACATGACTTACTGACCATTTTTAAAGAATTTGAGACTCTTGAACGACTTCCTGACAGTTTTAGAATAGGGATAGTTTCCTTACTACACAAAAAAGGAGATAAGACTGACCTCAAGAACTGGAGACCGATAACGCTTTTAAATTTTGACCTAAAACTTTTTAGCAAAGTTTTAGCAACTCGTATGTCGACGGTTTTAGAGGACGTAATCCACCTGGATCAAGCTTGTGCTGTGCCCGGGAGGAAGATCACGGACAGCTTAGTGCTGATCAGAGACGCTATCTGTTACGCGAGAGACAGAAACATTCGGCTAGCAGTTCTAAATTTAGACTTTGAAAAAGCTTTTGACCGAATCTCGCACCAGTACCTGTTCAGGGTACTGCAAAAAATGGGATTCCCAGGAAGGTTTATAGCATGGGTGGGGCTGCTGTACAACGGCCCGGTCAGCAGAATCCTTGTAAATGGGCATCTTTCAAAAGTGGTAGATATACACAGTGGTGTCCGTCAGGGGTGTCCGTTATCTCCCCTCTTGTATGTGGCCTGTATTGAGCCACTGGCACAGATCTTGAGAAGGGACAAATGGATTAAAGGACTAGACCTTCCGGGAACCGGTGGACTGACAGCGACTTGTGTTTTATACATGGACGATGTGACCCTTTTAGCCACTGACTTTTTATCGATACGGAGAGCAATGGACTTGACTGACTGGTACGGTCGGGCCTCAGGCGCCCGGCTCAATAGGAGCAAGTCTGAGGCCCAGCTCTTCGGGCCGTGGGGACACGTGGACACACGTGGACACACAAGGACTTGATTTGGATTTTAAACAAACTGACCTCAGAATTTTAGGTGTAAAATTTGACAGCGAGGGTGGTGTACGGGGAAATTGGACTGACTTGATAGGGAAAGTTAGGAAAAGACTGGGGTTTTGGGGACTAAGACTATTGACACTGGAAGGTAAGGTTTTAATTTTTAAAGCTGTTATTTTACCTTTGCTTTTATTAATATGTTCTGTTTTTAGTCCCCCAAGATTCTTCCTTTTACAACTGGACAGAGCGGTGTTTTACTTCCTGTGGGGGTCCAAGTGGGAAAGACTGAAGAGAGATGTGGTCAAGAAAAGACAAGAAAACGGCGGAAAAGGCCTCCCAGACCCCCACTTGTTTTTAGCCAGCCGTTTCACCGCTCTTCACATTAATTATGCAGTGACCCCATCCAGAGACAACAAAACGGCAGCCATGGTTCGGTTCTGGATGGGGTCATATTTGAGAATTTTAAAAATAATTAAAGTGGACTTAAAAACCCCAGTAGCTTTTAACTTACCAAAAGAGTATGTTTTTATTAAGAAGTTTTTAAAAAGACATGTTTTAGAACACAAAGATGCCAGTTTTTTTAAAAATCATAAATCTATTATTTCTTTTGTTCAGGATCGGGAACCAGTGAGTCCAGTGCCAGGTCTCACTTTAAGGGAGGCCAAACAAGTTTGGCGAAATGCTGCCCACCCTGCTCTGCAGAACCGCCACAAAGATTTGACATGGATGGCAGCCCATGAGATCCTCCCGACCAGAGGGGTTATGCACTCCCGGGGCATGGCCACCACCTCCACGTGCCCACGGTCCGGGTGCAACGACCCGGAGACCGTGAGGCATACGCTCTGGGACTGCGGTGTTGCACAGGACCAGTGGACCACAACCGGCCCCCTAATTTTCCCGTGCCTACCAGCGGGTGGGGTCCAGATGGACTACAAACTTGCCATTCTGGGGGTGGGCCGGAGCTTAAACAATTGTACAGCGCAGCAGTTCACCTCGCTCTGGCTCACCCTGAACGTCATCAAAGACGCCATCTGGACTGCCAGAAACCTGCTGGTGGGGAAGCGTGTGACGGTGCCCCTCCACGCAATAGAAAAGATGGCAAGTAACATGCTGCAGGGGCATATAAAGCTAACATTTTGGGCAGTTTGAAATCCACAATCGTTAGGGTATTAACATGTGCCATTGCATTCCTACAAAACCTCGAAATTAGGAACTCCTCTGAATGCCATTCACAAAAGGTTGTCCGACTGAAAATTGCCGTAAATGATTTAAATAAACCCATTTGTCCGTTTGTATTTTAAAGAACTGATGTCGACTTTAAACATGCAGGGAAGTTGGTCAGAGATCATTTCCTAACTGGGAATGTACATTCGTTTAAGGAACCAAACTTCCACATAACGAAAGGTAGCTACACCCACGTCATGCCTTCTCGGTCTCGCGCATGCGCGCTTTGGTCAGAGCAATGCCCGTCTGAACAAAGCTCGCATGCGCATTGGTTTCGTCCGACCAGCTCTTAAAAGTAAAAAAGAAAACGATATTCGTCCAGATTCTTTTGTGAAGTTAAGAGAAACAATGACATTAAAACAACAATGTAATGAAATAATTTGTGTCTGGCATCAAGCTTAAAACCAGCGTAGGTGCACGCAGAAAAAAAAGATTCCGTTATTTTTAAAATGTAACTGGAAAGAGGCACGCTGGAAACCCTGTGAATACGTTATTTGGAAACGTTTGTCTGTTTATTAAGCTAACATTTTGGGCAGTTTGAAATCCACAATCGTTAGGGTATTAACATGTGCCATTGCATTCCTACAAAACCTCGAAATTAGGATCTCCTCTGAATGCCAGTCACAAAAGGTTGACCGAATGAAAAGTGCTGTAAATGATTTAAATAAACCCATTTGTCCGTTTGTATTTTAAAGAACTGATGTCGACTTTAAACATGAAGGGATGTTGGTCAGAGATCATTTCCTAACTGGGAATGTACATTAGTTTAAGGAACCAAACTTCCACATAACGAAATGTAGCTACACCCACGTCATGCCTTCTCGGTCTCACGCATGCGAGCTTTGGTAAGAGCAATGCCCATCTGACCAAAGCACGCATGCGCATTGGTTTCGTCCGACCATGCAGGAGCTCTTAAAAGTAAAAAAGAAAACAATATGCGTCCAGCTTCTTTTGTAAAGTAAAGAGAAACAATGACATTAAAACAACAATGTAATGAAATAACTTGTGTCTGGCATCAAGCTTAAAACCAGCGTAGGTGCACGCAGAAAAAAAAGATTCCGTTATTTTTTAAATGTAACAGGAAAGAGGTACTAGAAACCCTGTGAATTTGTTATTTGAAAACGTTTGTCTGTATATAAAGCTAACATTTTGGGCAGTTTGAAATCCACAATCGTTAGGGTATTAACATGTGCCATTGTATTCCTACAAAACCTCGAAATTAGGATCTCCTCTGAATGCCATTCACAAAAGGTTGACCGGCTGAAAAGTGCCGTAAATAATTCGAATAAACCCATTTGCCCGTTTGTATTTTAAAGAACTGATGTCGACTTTAAACATGCAGGGAAGTTGGTCAGAGATCATTTCCTAACTGGGAATGTACATTCGTTTAAGGAACCAAACTTCCACATAACGAAAGGTAGCTACACCCACGTCATGCCTTCTCGGTCTCGCGCATGCGCGCTTTGGTCAGAGCAATGCCCGTCTGAACAAAGCTCGCATGCGCATTGGTTTCGTCCGACCAGCTCTTAAAAGTAAAAAAGAAAACGATATTCGTCCAGATTCTTTTGTGAAGTTAAGAGAAACAATGACATTAAAACAACAATGTAATGAAATAATTTGTGTCTGGCATCAAGCTTAAAACCAGCGTAGGTGCACGCAGAAAAAAAAGATTCCGTTATTTTTAAAATGTAACTGGAAAGAGGCACGCTGGAAACCCTGTGAATACGTTATTTGGAAACGTTTGTCTGTTTATTAAGCTAACATTTTGGGCAGTTTGAAATCCACAATCGTTAGGGTATTAACATGTGCCATTGCATTCCTAAAAAACCTCGAAATTAGGATCTCCTCTGAATGCCATTCACAAAAGGTTGACCGGCTGAAAGTGCCGTAAATAATTCGAATAAACCCATTTGCCCGTTTGTATTTTAAAGAACTGATGTCGACTTTAAACATGCAGGGATGTTGGTCAGAGATCATTTCCTAACTGGGAATGTACATTCGTTTAAGGAACCAAACTTCCACATAACGAAAGGTAGCTACACCCACGTCATGCCTTCTCGGTCTCGCGCATGCGCGCTTTGGTCAGAGCAATGCCCGTCTGACCAAAGCACGCATGCGCATTGGTTTCGTCCGACCATGCAGGAGCTCTTAAAATTAAAAAAGGATACAATATTCGTCCAGCTTCTTTTGTGGAGTAAAGAGAAACAATGACATGAAAACAACAATGTAATGAAACAATTTGTGTCTGGCATCAAGCTTAAAACCAGCGTAGGTGCACGCAGAAAAAAAAGATTCCGTTATTTTTTAAATGTAAAGGGAAATAGTAAAGGGAAATAGGCACGCTGGAAACCCTGTGAATACGTTATTTGAAAACGTTTGTCTGTATATAAAGCTAACATTTTGGGCAGTTTGAAATCCACAATCGTTAGGGTATTAACATGTGCCATTGTATTCCTACAAAACATCGAAATTAGGATCTCCTCTGAATGCCATTCACAAAAGGTTGACCGACTGAAAAGTGCCGTAAATAATTCGAATAAACCCATTTGCCCGTTTGTAAAACTGATGTCGACTTTAAACATGCAGGGAAGTTGGTCAGAGATCATTTCCTAACTGGGAATGTACATTCGTTTAAGGAACCAAACTTCCACATAACGAAAGGTAGCTACACCCACGTCATGCCTTCTCGGTCTCGCGCATGCGCGCTTTGGTCAGAGCAATGCCCGTCTGAACAAAGCTTGCATGCGCATTGGTTTCGTCCGACCAGCTCTTAAAAGTAAAAAAGAAAACGATATTCGTCCAGATTCTTTTGTGAAGTTAAGAGAAACAATGACATTAAAACAACAATGTAATGAAATAATTTGTGTCTGGCATCAAGCTTAAAACCAGCGTAGGTGCACGCAGAAAAAAAAGATTCCGTTATTTTTTAAATGTAAAGGGAAATAGTAAAGGGAAATAGGCATGCTGAAAACCCTGTGAATACGTTATTTGGAAACGTTTGTCTGTTTATAAGCTAACAGTTTGGCCAGTTTAAATCCACAATCGTTAGGGTATTAACATGTGCCATTGCATTCCTAAAAAACCTCGAAATTAGGATCTCCTCTGAATGCCATTCACAAAAGGTTGACCGCTGAAAGTGCCGTAAATATTCGAATAAACCCATTTGCCGTTTGTATTTTAAAGAACTGATGTCGACTTTAAACATGCAGGGATGTTGTTCAGAGATCATTTCCTAACTGGGAATGTACATTCGTTTAAGGAACCAAACTTCCACATAACGAAGGTAGCTACACCCCACGTCATGCCTTCTCGGTCTCGCGCATGCGCGCTTGGTAGAGCAATGCCCGTCTGACCAAAGCACATGCGCATTGGTTTCGTCCGACCATGCAGGAGCTCTTAAAATTAAAAAAGGATACAATATTCGTCCAGCTTCTTTTGTGAAGTAAAGAGAAACAATGACATTAAAACAACAAATGTATTGAAATAATTTGTGTCTGGCATCAAGCTTAAAACCAGCGTAGGTGCACGCAGAAAAAAAAGATTCCGTTATTTTTTAAATGTAAAGGAAATAGTAAAGGGAAATAGGCAAACCCTGTGAATTGTTATTTGAAAACGTTTGTCTGTATATAAGCTAACATTTTGGCAGTTTGAAATCCACAAGTTAGGGTATTAACATGTGCCATTGTATTCCTACAAAACCTCGAAATTAGGATCTCCTCTGAATGCCATTCACAAAAGGTTGACCGACTGAAAAGTGCCGTAAATATTTAAATAAACCCATTGTCCGTTTGTATTTTAAAGAACTGATGTCGACTTTAAACATGCAGGGAAGTTGTTCAGAGATCATTTCTTAACTGTGAATGTACATTCGTTTAAGGAACCAAACTTCCACAAACGAAAGTAGCTACACCCACGTCATGCCTTCTCGGTCTCACGCATGCGTGCTTTGGTCAGAGCAATGCCCGTCTGAACCAAAAGCACGCATGCGCATTGGTTTCGTCCGACCAGGAGCTCTTAAAAGTAAAAAAGAAAACAATATTCGTCCAGCTTCTTTTGTGAAGTAAAGAGAAACAATGACATTAAAACAACAATGTAATGAAATAATTTGTGTCTGGCATCAAGCTTAAAACCAGCGTAGGTGCACGCAGAAAAAAAAAGATTCGTTATTTTTTAAATGTAACAGGAAAGAGGCACGAAAACCCTGTGAATACGTTATTTGGAAATGTTTGTCTGTTATAAAGCTAACATTTTGGGCAGTTTGAAATCCACAATCGTTAGGGTATTAACATGCCATATTCCTACAAAACCTCGAAATTAGGATCTCCTCTGAATGCCATTCACAAAAGGTTGACCGACTGAAAAGTGCCGTAAATAATTCGAATAAAACCCATTTGCCGTTTGTATTTTAAAGAACTGATGTCGACTTTAAACATGCAGGGATGTTGGTCAGAGATCATTTCCTAACTGGGAATGTACATTAGTTTAAGGAACCAAACTTCCACATAACGAAAGGTAGCTTCACCCACGTCATGCCTTCTCGGTCTCACGCATGCGCGCTTTGGTCAGAGCAATGCCCGTCTAACCAAAGCGCGCATGCGCATTGGTTTCGTCCGACCATGCAGGAGATCTTAAAATTAAAAAAGGATACAATATTCGTCCAGCTTCTTTTGTGAAGTAAAGAGAAACAATGACATTAAAACAACAAATGTATTGAAATAATTTGTGTCTGGCATCAAGCTTAAAACCAGCGTAGGTGCACGCAGAAAAAAAAGATTCCGTTAGTTTTTAAATATAAAGGGAAAAAGGCACGCTGGAAACCCTGTGAATACGTTATTTGGAAACGTTTGTCTGTATATAAAGCTAACATTTTGGGCAGTTTGAAATCCACAATAGTTAGGGTATTAACATGTGCCATTGCATTCCTACAAAACCTCGAAATTAGGATCTCCTCTGAATGCCATTCACAAAAGGTTGTCCGACTGAAAATTGCCGTAAATGATTTAAATAAACCCATTTGTCCGTTTGTATTTTAAAGAACTGATGTCGACTTTAAACATGCAGGGATGTTGTTCAGATGTCATTTCCTAAGTGAGAATGTACATTCGTTTAAGGAACCACACTTCCACATAACGAAAGGTAGCTACACCCACGCCATGCCTTCTCGGTCTCACGCATGCGAGCTTTGGTAAGAGCAATGCCCGTCTGACCAAAGCGCGCATGCGCATTGGTTTCGTCCGACAATGCAGCAGCTCTTAGTAAAAAAGAAAACAATATTCATCCAGCTTCTTTTGTGAAGAAAAGAGAAATAATGACATTAAAACAACCAATGTAATGAAATAATTTGTGTCTGGCATCAAGCTTAAACCCAGCGTAGGTGCACGCAGAAAAAAACGATTCCGTTATTTTTAAAATTTAACAGGAAAGAGGTACGATGGAAACCCTGTGAATTTGTTATTTGAAAACGTTTGTCTGTTTATAAAGCTAACATTTTGGGCAGTTTGAAATCCACAATCGTTAGGGTATTAACATGTGCCATTGCATGCCTACAAACCTCGAAATTAGGATCTCCTCTGAATGCCATTCACAAAAGGTTGACTGGCTGAAAAGTGCCGTAAATAATTTGAATAAACCCATTTGTATTTTAAAGAACTGATGTCGACTTTAAACATGCAGGGATGTTGGTCAGAGATCATTTCCTAACTGGGAATGTACATTCGTTTAAGGTAACAAACTTCCACATAACGAAAGGTAGCTACACCCACGCCATGCCTTCTCGGTCTCACGCATGCGCGCTTTGGTCAGAGCAATGCCCGTCTGACCAAAGCTCGCATGCGCATTGGTTTCGTCCGACCATGCAGGAGCTCTTAAAAGTAAAAAAGAAAACGATATTCGTCCAGATTCTTTTGTGAAGTTAAGAGAAACAATGACATTAAAACAACAATGTAATGAAATAATTTGTGTCTGGCATCAAGTTTAAAACCAGCGTAGGTGCACGCAGAAAAAAAAGATTCCGTTATTTTTAAAATGTAACAGGAAAGTGGCACGCTGGAAACCCTGTGAATACGTTATTTGAAAACATTTGTCAGTTTATTAAGCTAACAGTTTGGCCAGTTTGAAATCCACAATCGTTAGGGTATTAACATGTGCCATTGCATTTCTTCAAACCTTGACATTAGGATCTCCTCTGAATGCCATTCACATAACATAGATCGGCTTAATAGCGCCACAAAGAATTCAAATTTTTGAATAAACCCATTTGCCAAGGCAGATATTTTTTTAAGAGGACTAATTTTGAATTAAAACATGCAGGGATATTGTTCAGATATCATTTATAAGCTGAGAAATGTACATTCGTTTAAGGAACCAAACTTCCACATAACGAAAGGTAGCTACACCCAGATCATGCCTTCTCGGTGTCACGCATGCGCGCTATGGTCAGAGCTATGCCCGTCTGACCAAAGCACGAATGGTTTCGTCCGACCATGCAGGAGCTCTTAGAAGTATCATTTGTGTCTGGCATCAAGCTTAAACCCAGCGTAGGTGCACGTAGAAAAAAAAGATTGTGTTATTTTTTAAATGATTGTAAACCCTGTCACATACCGATTACACTTACCTAGGTCCCTCCGAATCATTCCCACTTTCATGTTTCTCTCCTTAAATCTGTTTTGTGTTCTCCATTTTCTGCGCATTATTGGGGGCCAGCCGGAATACAGGGTCCACCGCATCCTTGACTCAAGTCGAGTGCAGGGGTCCGTACAGTTCTTCGTTGACCGGGAGGGTTATGGTCCATGGGTTCCCTTCTAGGGACATCCTGGATCCTGACCTCATTCGGGATTTTAACGCTCTGAGGTCTGGTCGGCTGGAAGGAACTTCAGGAGCCGTTCCTAGGAGAGGGGGTCCTGTCAGGATTCGGGACTATTGCTTCTTGTTTTGGCCACTAGTTATCATTGTTTTCACCTGCTGTTTCTCGATAGTGTCATTGTTTTCACATGTGCCTCATTTTCCCCTGTGTATTTAAATTGCTCTCTGTTGCCTTTCTCATCGCTTGGTCTTTAACGTTGTTGTAGCCAGTCACCCTTGTTGTCTCTAGTCTGGAGTTGCTTAGTTAATGTATGCTACATCTCCTGTTATGTTTTGGATTTCTAAGGAGAATAATTTTTTTGCTCAGCCTCTTCTGAGTTGTTTAAATTACCCTATGTTACACTGTTCCAGTTTTTTGCCTTGTGGATTATCTTGTTCTCTGGGATTACATTAAAAGGATAATTTTTTTCTACTCAAGCGACTGTGTATGCGTCTCCCTAGAGTTTGACCTTTCCTGAGTGGTAATGGTGTAAAGATTTCGTGTCCAGCACCGGAGACCTGGGTTTAAGTCTTAGCCATGACAAATTTGAGTTTTTGTGTCCGACCAGCGTACTTTCTTTATCCTTTTACTCTGTATGAGCTCTTTTATGCTGCTTATTTCCAGTCGAAGTAATTTTTCAGTCACCTGTTTTGTGGACTTAAGTGACTCAAACAAAGATTGGTTGTCCGTAACACAGACCAACGGAGGAGCAATCAGCTCAGCATTTCCTGTTGTGAGTTCAGAAAAGAGAGTAGCCAGAAAAATTGCCTTTTCTATACCATCTGAGAGGGGTAGGGTTTCGCCTGCCAGAGTACTCCTCACCATACGTCTGATATCTTTAGACTGCCAACAGAGAGGGGAAAACTTTCCTCCCTCTCCAATGAGACTGATTAATGTCCTCCCTGTGTATCCCCATCAGGGAGATTTCCAAGAGAAGCATCACTGAAAACCATAAAGTTCAGAGCATCATTGTGTCCCAAATGTTGAAATTTAAGCTCTTCAAAACCTCTGGCTACAAGACGTGCTTTAGGCACAATACCATTAGGAGAATCTTTGAGACTACAAACCCATCTGGTGGATACACACTTTTGACCTGCATCTTCAACTTCCTCAAAAACTTTGTTTTTGTACCAATTAATTATTTCATCGTGTTTGGCTGCATCAAATTAAATGTATTTTGTTATAAGTACATTTCTCTCCCTATCGCTTGATTCAATGTTAAGATTATCAACACATGACATATCTATTGTCTCCTTTTGTCCCACACTACCATCATGTTCAATATGTTGCAGATCAAACCAGTTTTTGTATTTTCCAGAAGCTTTGCCAGCTCTGTTTAAAACCCTGGCTCTCTGTAGACCACCACCATTTTGTTTCACCAAAGTAAATGTCTGTCCAATTTTCAAGTTTACCCCAGCGGAAGAATCAAGATTTAAACAAACATTGTGATCTGTTTTAGTTTGTGTCATACTATAATGAACCCCTTCTTCTGTAACGACTTCTCTGTCGCTGTTGTTTTCCTGTTAGCTATCTGTGTTTTCTTCATTATCTGAGCTTTCTATCACACAGTTTGAGCTTTCATTCTCACTTGCTGTCTGACTTTTGTCTTGCACAGGTTGATTATTCTGAGATTCCTGATCTTGTGTGTTTGTTTAACAGAGCCTAGACTAATGTACTCTAACATGAATCCCCCCATGTCTTACAAAACAACAGCTCCATCTTGACCAATAACTACCCCTGGTCCTTTCCATTCAGAGGAATCTGCTCTTTTTTTAATAGACCTTGTCTCCTGTCACATACTCTGTAGGCCTGAGTTGCTCACGTAGTGCCCTTCTTATGTGCTCAGAGCACTCTGCCTCTGTAAATGCTTTTCTAGAAGCTTGTAAAGCCGAGATGTGTCTCCTAATCTAGCACTCACAGTGGTACCTTCCAGAGCAGATAGTTTATCAATTAAAACAGAAGAAACGGAAGATTAGGATTTTGTCCAAACACTAGCTGATATGGACTGTAACCGTGAACATTCAACATACTGTTCTTAGCCATGAGGGGCCAATCAAGGGCAGTGTGCCAGTCCCATCCATTTTCTCTTTTCCGTTGCTCTAAGGACTGTATACTGCTGTTGTTTTTGTCTCAATGTTAAAGTTTTGTTCTCTGTCTCTGATCTCTGCGTTATTGAACTCTTCACCATTGTCACTGTACAGCCGTCCACATAATTTTCCGGCCATTTCACCCCACACGCAGTACGGGTACAAGCAGTGTCAATAATGGGTGATCCCAGCGATTCCGTCATAAATATATCTGCATCTGACATTGAGGCCTTTGTAAACAATTTAATGTTACATTCCTAAACATTTGCATCTTCAGTAAGTTTTATTTTTCAGTTCTCTTATGAGGACAGCCCAATGAAATGTGCTCTGGCAAATGGCACATCTGGATCTCTTAGTGAATTTATACAGTGGATTAGTCCCCAGTAATGGCAGCTTTAGTTGCCCACTTTGCAATGTCGCGTTTCGGTTTCCTCTTCCTTGTGGTCCTTGCTCTGTGTAAAACGCCACGTCCTGGTCCACTTGTATAGCGTTTGATGAGTCTCCGTTTTTCCTCTGAAAATCCTTTTTTAGGCCGACTTCATGGGGGAGAAATTTTATTCGTTGCATGTCGTAATGCTCTTACGCTTAAAATGCTTAAAAGCTAGCACTGCATCTGAAAGCGTCATGTTGTACTTTTTCATCCGGTTGTATCTCTTCTCAAAGTCAATTATATAGTCCGCCATGGAAACTGAACTATTCTTCGTCATGCCATCAAAATAAGATTTTGTTGTACTTTTTCCTCTTTTAGGAACATGTTGTCAAGCTTTGCCAAAAGCGTTGCCATACCGTCATTACCATCCAAATCCTCTGCCGGTATTTCTATCGCCGTTTCACGGGCTCTCCCCTCAAACCCCAAGGCAACAGCAAGGGCGTGTTTCTTTTTGTCGAGATCGTTAACCCGCGTCCAGATATTAATTAAATTTTTCCAACACTCATATGGCCTGGTGTCATCAAACCTCGGCGGAACTTTATAACTAGTAGCCACCCTCTGCTACCATGTTACTTCCAATAAACGCAACATTTATTTAGGTTAACACACTTTATTGCGTGTAAACGTTACAGCTTGGTACAAAACAAAACCTAGCCTAACTGCTTTTCTTACACACGCACATGTCATCCACTGCACATGCCCTGACCCAGTATCCTGTACCTTAGTATATCTTGTAGAAGCACACAGTACCAAAGTGCATTATATATAGGGGAAATAAACATGTTAACAGTAATCAGTCATTCATCCTATTTAAACTGATAAAAGTAGTCACTGTCCTGTTTAGTATCACAGAAAGACCAGAGAAAGCAAAGGATAGAGTTGTCTGAGGAGCTTACAAAGAAAATAATAGACAAGCATGGTAAAGGTAAAGGCTACAAAAGACCATCTCTAAGCAGCTTGTTGTTCCAGTGACAACAGTTGCAAAAATTATTAAGAAAATTAAGGTCCATGGAATGGTAGCCAACCTCCCTGGGCGCAGCAGCAAGAAAAAAATCGACCCCAGATTGAACAGAAGGATAGTGAGAATGGTAGAACAAGAAGTAAGGATAACTGCAAAAGAGATACAAGCTGATCTCCAAGGTGAAGGCATGTCAGTTTCTGATCGACCATACGTCACTTTTTGAGCAAAAGAGGGCTCCATGTGTGACAGGTAACACCAATTTAACTATACTCCAATCAAGAACTTTCGGGGAGCAAACCCAATTCCTCTAGAAAGCCACGGGGAACACTTTTTGTTCAGAAATAATGCCTTTGTTTAAATTACAAATTTAACCTAAAATTGCTATAGTCATAAATACTTTAAAAAGCAAGGCAGTCCCAAACAAAAACAATAAACACCTTACACCATTGAGATTCTAATTTCACAACTGGTTTCAGCCTAAGGCCGGGGAGAATAAGCTCTGTATGAAGGGTAATAAAGAAACAAAAATCACAAAAAAAGACAACCCCACACTGCAAAACAACCCTTAAATCCAAATAAAGCAGAACAGACTATTTAACTCAACTGTGTTTCCAGAATCACACACACCGCATATCGCACTCTCAGCTCCTTCACGCAGAGCTTAAATTCAGCACGAGACACAAGCGAAGTCAGGGTTCGGTGGTGCTCCGATAAGATTTAATTTTAAAATGAGACTTCCTTAGCTACACAATAAAAACTCACACAGTCCAAAAGATAAAGGCAAGAAGAAGCGAAACAGTCTGATAATCAAACTCGACAGTCCTCTATCACCCCATTCTTTCAGTTCTCAGCGTATTGGCGCAAATTCCTCCACTCAATCCGTCTGCGGGGCTCACTCCGGAAACGATAACGTCCACACTGCCAGTAAAGTTCCCATAATCAATATCCGAGACAGCCAGCAAAAGTTTCCAACAGGAGAAGGTCACTTAATTGGTCGGCGGAGCGAGTAGCTTGCCCCTCCGTTTAGATAGAAATGACGTCCACAGCTTCTATCACTCTCGTACAACAGCGGCGACTACCAGCTTATTCTCCCTCGTGTCTGCTACCCGATGCTCTTTCCCAAATCACAGAAACTCACAAACTCTGATTGCTGACACCTGCACTCTCGAGCTCTCCACGGTAATGACCTACAAAGAAAAAAGAAGCCCCGCCTCCAACTTCCCAGAGCCAACAGATCCCACTCTTCAATTAATTATTCCCAACTTGTCCCCTGTGACACATGGAAGAAGAGCCAGGAGGAAAGAACATTAAAAAGACTGGAATTTGCTAAAATCTATATTGACAAGCCACAATCCTTCTGGGAGAATGTCCTTTGGACAGATGAGTCAAAATTTTAGCTTTTTGGCAAGTCACATCAGCTCTATGTCAAAAAAATCAAGCTTTCAAAGAAGTGTACACCATACCTGCAGTGAAACATGGAGGAGGCTCGGTTATGTTTTGGGGCTGCTTTGCTGCTTCTGGCACAAGGTGCCTTGAATCTGTGCAAGGCACAATGAAATCTCAAGACTATCAAGGCATTCTGGAGCGAAATGTACTGCCCTGTGTCAGAAAGCTCTGTCTTAGTCGCAGGTAATGGGTCCTCCAACAGTATAATGACCCAAAACACGCTAAAATCACCCAAGAATTGGTAAGAACAAAACATTGGACT
This sequence comes from Triplophysa siluroides, assembly GCA_006030095.1. Taxonomy (NCBI): domain Eukaryota; kingdom Metazoa; phylum Chordata; class Actinopteri; order Cypriniformes; family Nemacheilidae; genus Triplophysa; species Triplophysa siluroides. The sequence goes on from VCII01000635.1 coordinate 35,682, forward strand.
ATTCTATTCTATGAGTCCTGATCTGAATCCTATCAAACATCGATTGAAAGAGCTGAAACTTGCAGTCTGGAGAAGGCACCCATCAAACCTGAAACAGCTGGAGCAGTATGCTCAGGAAGAGTGGGCCAAACTAGCTGATAACAGGAGCAGAAGTTTCATTGAGAGCTGCAGAAAATGTTTGCTTGCAGTGATTGCCTCTAAAGGTTGAGCAACAAAATAGTAGGTTAGGGGTCCCATCATTTTTGTCCATGACATTTTCATTTGTTTTATTATTTACAATATTATGTTGAATAAAAAATCAAAAGCAAAGTCTGAATTCTATTAAATATGGAATAAACAATGGTGGTTGCCAATTACTTTTGTCAGTTTCAAGTTATTCCAGAGAAAATTGTGCATTCTTCGTTTTTTGTGGAGGGGTACCAACAAATTTGAGCTCTTAAAGTCTTGTCCTGCAATTACTATGCCCAGTTAGTAATCGTCTTGTCTTGTCCAGGCTCCAGTGCTTTACTCGCTGTGTCCTGTTTTCCCTGCTCCTGTTTTGGCTACCACCTCATCTGGCTTCATACTGTGGCGATTCCTCTAGGAGGTTTCTCGGGGAGAGTCAAGCATCTCTTCTATCGGTGAGTCCAGCAGCTCTTTAAAGCGGCTCTACGCCTATGGATTCTTACAGTTCCACTGTGTGAGCAACGCACTGGGATTACGGTTGTGTCATCTCCTAACGGACACTTGGAATCTCATTCACATCGCGTGGATTTCCATTGTGGATTTACAAACACTTGCTTGTGATCTACCTGAGTTTGACTCACTGCTACGAGAACTCCAGTTTACCTGGTTGGACTGTCGTGGAATCTTACTCCTCACCCGGACCCCCCTGGGCTTTTTGTTTATTTCAAACCCTAAATCAAAACTTGCATCATTACTGGTTACAGGTAACATAAAATGGCCAGAGTGCCAAAACACCACAAGGATATTTGCATATATTTATGGTGAAGGACAGTTTAATCACATAAGTTCACAAACCATAAGTTTCTCTGGTTAGCCTCAGATGTTAAGTTGAGACAGAGAGACTTCTCACCTCTGCTTGGGAGTCGTAAATATCATGCAGAAAAATCAAAGCGTTATCAAAACTCTCAGTGAGAGCACAAATCCTAAAACCAGACCCCTGGAGCCAGGTTTTCCTATGGTCTTTTGATGATGGTATCAAGAATCCAGGACAAAAGGGAGTGGAGGGGTTATATAGCTCTTCTTTCAATGATTCCGCCCATTTTGCTTCAATAAGTATCTCAGTCCTACTTTCTAAAACAAGGGGCAAATAAACGACATGTTGCATCAATACAATGCGCCTGGAATATTGTGTTGCTGTGTATATGTTCTACATATAGGTGTACTGTAGGAAGCGATTTAGAATTGTTATACAAATTACAAACCCACGAATACACTGAACTGTATTCACATATGCACTCTGAATAGAATAGGTGTTATACTTTGTGTTATAAAGATGTTGATTCTCAAAATTTTAAAATCTATTTTTATTAACTTACAAATCGTGATCATGCAGTTAAGGCTGGGCTGTAACGAAGAACCTAACCACAGACAGGGAAACAAAAGGAAACACGTGGGTAATTCAACGTGAGCACGATTAACGTAAAGCAAGGGAACAAATGAAATAAACGTGGACACGATTTACTTAAATCGAGGGAACAAATTAATCAAACGTTGGCACGATTTACGTAAATCGAGGAAACGAATTAATAAAATGTGGGCACGATGTACATAAATTTGCGCTTAAGTGATTTAAAAGCATGTACACGAATAAGCGCGTGATTACATAATGTAACGGTAAACAAAGGATGTCAAAACAAACGCTGCTTTAATTGCGTTAAATATTTTTAAGCGTAAATTTGAAAAAAATAATTACATGCGTTAACGCGTTAGGCAATGCTGCAATGCTTTCAGAAAGGTGTCCACGATCATGGGTAAAATTATAATCACAATTATTTTGCCCAAAATCTTTATCATGATTAATAAACATGATTATTTTGTCAGTTCAGAACTTTTGTTATTAATTTCACTTCAGCATGTTTATTCAGCCAATGTATGTTATAATCTGCTGCCATTGAACTTCTTCAACATCGTATTTCAAAGCATAAAAATCAATCATCTAAACACCTAATGAAACATTGCTACTCCATTTTTGTTTTTGATTTTTTTTATACATCAATACTGTCTATAATATTTTTACATATTGGTCTATTTTATGGAAGGACCAAAACTGTTTTTTGATTTTTAATCACAGATTTCCTTTTCAGATTGTTTTTCACCTTGTTGGAATTGAACAAGCACTGCACTGGAATGGCTATAATACATGTAGACATGCTGATTCATAAATTTGGAGTGATATTTTATTTTATCCCGCAGCTGTATATTGAGAGATAACCATCAGTGACATCTAATGTGTTGACCTTCAGCTTGGTGGGATTTTCTCTAGGTTTAGATCCTGATTGGCAGTTCATGTAAGCATGGGATGTTTATGTGCACCGGTGTGTCTGTCTTTTCAGATGCAGTTGGTACAATCCCATAATGACCTGCTCAGCATGCAGAGATTGGACACTGCCGTCTGGAATGTCCTGAATGAGTAGGGATTATTGCTCTCTCTCTCTCTCTCTCTCTCTCTCTCTCTCCTCTCGCTCTCGCTCTCGCTCTCGCTCTCGCTCTCGCTCTCGCTCTCGCTCTCGCTCTCGCTCTCTCTCTCTCTCGCTCTCTCTCTCTCGCTCTCTCTCTCGCTCTCTCTCTCTCTTCTCTCTCTCTCTCTCTCTCTCTCTCGCGCTCTCTCTCGCTCTCTCTCGCTCTCTCAAAAGAGGGCAAAACACCAACTTTAACGCTTAGTATCTCTGCAGCTTGGCTGAGCACAGGAATGAACACAGCAGTGGTACACAGAGGATTCCTCAGGAAATATGGTAAAGCTCCAGCTTTCCCCTTTTTCTTTACTTTCTCCTTTGCACACTTCAGCTGTCCTGGTCACTGGTTTGCTGTAAAGCTTTAGTCACATTTGTCTATATAAATTAATTGTTTTAAGAGCAATGAAAAGCTATTTGACTAAAACCGTTGTGGTTTTGTATCAGTGTGAATCCAGTAATTTGTAGATTTTATGTTGCGCTAATGTTTTAAGGCTAGATTTATTATATTTTATGTGTTTTATCATACTAACACAATATACAAAATTTACTATCTTGAATTAGCTTAACATAACCCAATATATAGCTATTTGCAATGTGCATTTAAAACCAAGTTATTGCATTAAAAGTTTCAATTCAAATACAGTACTATTCAAATGTGTTTAAATGTTTTGAGCATTGTTGCTGGTTTGGCTTCAGGATCCATATTTTTTCACTGAAAATCAAACAGTTTTACACTGTATACATTTATTAAATTGCATGTTGGTTTATATCTACTTTCCTTGACCAGAACAGACTCATTTGTGGTGGCATGTGAGAGCAACAAATAGATTATTCCAGAACATTGAAGTACAAGCGTTTGTTTTGTTCACCTGATGAGACCCTTCAGTATTCTATAATATTAATCCATTTTAGGTTTAAATAATCTCTAATCTGACGTGAACTATTTGTGTGTGCTCTTCATCAAATGCTGTTTGGCATTCACAGTTTAAGGTGTCAACATGGTCTCTCTATGTATTTCTTGTATTTGGGTCAAATAATAAATGTTTATGACACAAATAATTTTGACTGTATGGTTCATATTTATTTTGATGTTCAAAAATGTTTTTAGTAGAATAACATTTTTAGTTCATTGTGACATCTTTCAAATGCTTTGTTGATTCTGCATAAAACTTGGTAGGCATTGTCAACACATTTTTTTTTACTGCCACATGCAACTGTGTCTGGTGTTTCTATGTGCACACTCTGTAAAGATGCAGGATTTTGTTCCATTCGTCTTTGCAACTCATAATATTTTAAATTTCTCCTTGACAGCAACACGGTTAATGTCTCCCTAATTTTTAACATGATCTCTGCATGTAGATACGCTGAACACAGTCATCGGAAAGTACTGAGCAGTATTGAGGAGAACGCGGAAGACTACGTGCAAGTAGCAGTGGAGGAGCTAGAGTTTTAAATATGGGGTGGCCAGGGGGCGGCCAAGGCTACTTAAGGGGGTGCACAGGTATGGAGCCAAAGTAGGGTCACATATATTTGCAACAACCAAAAATGGTTTGCAAACAAAAAAAAATTTGCAAACAAAAAAAAAGTTTGCAAACAAAAAAAAAGTTTTGCAAACAAAAAAAAAGTTTTGCAAACAAAAAAATGTTTTGCAAACAAAAAAAAAGTTTTGCAAACAAAAAAAAAGTTTTGCAAACAAAAAAAAAGTTTTGCAAATAAAAATAGGCTATTAAGCAAAAAAATTGCATCTTCGCAAATAAAACTTAAGAATCTGCAAAAGAAAAGTAAAGCAGAGAGAGAAAAAATCAAGTTTAGCAAAGTAAAAATTCAGCAGCAATAATTTTGCAACACATCTTTTCCATTGCATCGCTCCTTTAAATTCGCGTTTCAGCCAATCGCTTCCTTGTGACACTGTTTTCTCTTTGCTCTTCACTTTTCTTTGCGCCTCGCTTTGTGTCCCTGATTTGACGTGGGGGAGGAGACAAGAGATTGGGGCGTGTACAAGCGACCTGAACCTGCCTCCCCTTACGTAGCGCCATCAGCGTAAACTGCTATGCAGACTGACGCCTGGGCCACACATACTCCGTGTGCGGTCCGTTTTTTTTTTTACGTGCACATGTTAACGGATTAGATCATTCACACAGCGCGCGTATGAAGTGCGGCACGTCCGTTGCAGGTGCGTTGCGTTGCGTTAGTGCAGCGATCGTTTACGCATCGAGTCTATTTTTGCTGTACAGCAGCACACGTATCATGCCCAAAATTAACACGAATTGACATAGAAATGCAATAATTTCACTAAAAATGCATACAAATTAAGTTTACTACCTTTTTTGTTTGACCATTTTAAGCAATAAAAACAAAACAAGAGTTGTAAAAACAATAAATCGGATTAAAATGTTGTGTCGTACAAATATCCTACAGTGTTTATATTTTATGGGGAAGGTGCACGCAGATAGTGACAATCAGGTGACAAGCATGTTGTAATATGATCCATGTTGACTTCTGCACTGGTTCATAGAGTGTGAAGTGAACACAAAGTCTGCACCTCGTTCTTCTTCGCAACATTCTTAGCAACAGATAAATGCGATAGCCTTTCTTTTATCGACAACTCGCACTAAACAAAAGAAAGAACCACAATGAAGAAAATAGCGTTTCATAAACCTTTTATTTTTCGAATAATCTTCCAAACATTGGGAAGTTACTTAACCATTGTTGACTGAATCACTCCGAAGACGCGTACCGCTTGCACGCAAACGTAACGTAGTATGTGTGGAAACACAATGGCACATGACGGATCTGTACTGCATACGTGTTGCTCTACGCACCGCATATGTACTGCACACGGAGTATGTGTGGCCCAGGTGTCAGTCTGCACAGCAGTTTACGCTGATGGCGCTACGTAAGGGGAGGCAGGTTCAGGTCGCTTGTACACGCCCCAATCTCTTGTCTCCTCCCCCACGTCAAATCAGGGACACAAAGCGAGGCGCAAAGAAAAGTGAAGAGCAAAGAGAAAACAGTGTCGCAAGGAAGAGATTGGCTGAAACGCGAATTTAAAGGAGCGAGTGCAAAAAGATGTGTTGCAAAATTATTGCTGCTGAATTTTTACTTTGCTAAACTTGATTTTTTCTCTCTGTGCTTTACTTTTCTTTTGCAGATTCTTAAGTTTTATTTGCGAAGATGCAATTTTTTGCTTAATAGCCTATTTTTATTTGCAAAACTTTTTTTTTGTTTTTTTTTGTTGCAAAACTTTTTTTTGTTTGCAAACCATTTTTTGTTGTTGCAAATATATGTGACCCTACTTTGGCTCCATACACAGACCATGACAGAAAATTAGTGTGTAACCCTGACGTGACATCGAATTATTATAAATAATAATAGTTCCTCAATCTGTGTTACAAATGTGACAAATACAAAACAATTGCGCAATGTAATGAGATTAATGTAATTCTAAATTTGTGTAGATGAAATAGATTATGAAATATACATGATGAAAAGGTTGCATTATAAAACATTATTTAACCCTGGTAAATCGTTTAATTTAAACAGAAACAAAGCAGCACCAGAAGTGTCTTTAAACTTAGGTGGATCAGAGCAGCATTTTAGATGTTATAAAACTGCAAGATGAAAACAAAATCATTGATGCTGATTATTGCCCTTGATGTTGTAATCTTGATTTGATGATTACTTTCAGATATTACAGTATAATACTGTAGGCCTACATGAAAACGTTTTACATGCTACAAAACAAGCTGAAAAGCTTTTATGGATGATTTTATTGCTGTTTTTGTGCTTTTATCAAAGTCGGTGCACAATAATTCTCTAAGGAACATGAAAATCAAAACAGTTAATTATTCAAACAGGAGACATAGAAACAATCAAATAACATTTACATCACTAAAACACTCAATGGCTTCAGGTTAAACATGCAAGAGTCTTTTTACTCTACATGATTAATAATCCCGGCAATCAATAATCTCTTTTTTTACGTTGTATCTGTACGCGGTTGTTTATGATAAACTTTGTTAGCGTGCCGCACTTCAACGCACCAGTGAATCTGGTGAATCATGTAAACACCTTTGATTAGCCAGTAAATTCATGAACTGTGATTGGCTGTAATGCTCAAAGCTTTAGCGGAGCAAAATGTAACGTTGTCGTGGTTCAGTTTCACCTAATCTTATTTAGATTGTGACTGTCGTAGTTAGTTGTTATTATGCAGGGGGTGTTGTTCCCCTTTTATCTTGAATTTGGAGGGCAGCTTTGTACACCTTGTTGTCATTTTTCAGACAATTAAATATTTGGATAATTTAGGTTTTTATATTACACAGATCTGCTACTGAGTGCTGCAACCAGAATTTATTCATTAAACCTTATGAATTTAAACCACACTGTAGGAGTATTTAAAACACATAAAACTTTAGAGACAGTAATGGCAAAGTATATTTTAACAAATGTAGGATCGAGGTTAATAATTTGGAGACTGACCAAATCTATATATTTTTAATATTCTTCTAAATATTGTCCATTCATTTTAACTACTAAATGATGGTTTGGCTGCAACAATGAAAATAAAAATACAAACATAATTGTATTATCACTTTCAGATTTCTTAACTGAAAGTCACCATGAAATCAAAAAGGAAAATGTATTATTGAAATCATGAAAGTGATTATTATAAATTATTTATCCGTGCATTACCTTAAGTTTTTTTGAAAATAATTTGCACTTGTAATCTTTAATCAAAAACATTAAGCTCCCTTCCCCCTCTCAACAACAACTCTTCACCACATGATATAAGCAACAAAAAGGCGTAGGACTATACTGACTGTCCAATGACCAAGCATAGCACTTCCCTCCACAACAGACTGTAAACGAGCATTCGAATCTGCTTCAGCTATGTTAGCAACATCCAATTTACAACAAACCAATTAAAAAGGGAAGGGCAAAGTAAACCTCCGCCCAACATGTTTTTCTAATTTAGATGCCATTGCACTCGGATATATGTCACGATACAGAAAAGAAAGTCAATCGCAACTTCCGTTTCAGGGTGACTTTAAGGGTTTTATCATTTGTTATAATATTTATTACGGTAATCTTTCCCAGCAATAATCATGTGACACTGCAAACTCAAGTAGAAGCACCAAATAATGTCCCCTGACCTTGTTTTATTCTTTAGGGGGCTTTATGTTCAAACAATGGAAAGAAAAATTTCTGGTGTTAACGGTAGAAGGAAATCTCATGGTCTGTCGAGATGCAGACTCACCGCCTGACCAGGTGGTGCTGCTGCAGAGCCATTGTGAATCCATAGTGGAAGGAAAAGAGATCCTGGATTTGCCCCGCTTACCTCATGGAGGCCGTAGAGACAGCTGCTTTGCCCTTATACTCCCCCAAGACAAATTCCTTCTGTTGCTCTCAGATGGCCCAGATGAGTGCAGGTAGGGTCAAAAAGCTCAAGTAATGTGACATAGTTTTCTTAGACATTTGTCGTTTTGGATGAACTGTCTGATTAAGTGTCTCAAACAAGCACAGTATATTAGTCAGTTGACAGATATTTATTTTCTTTAAATTTGAGGAATTTCAACTGAGTGACACAGATGTTTTTATTTCCAACAGTCAATGGCTGAAGTTACTAAGGAAGATGAAAGAGGTATGATATTACTATTAAAAGGGAAGGAAAAAGCACTTCACCATGTTTTCTTAGCAATGCATTATATATTGCAGTTATAATTCATTACCATTAATTTGTTTCCATACAACCAAGAGTCCATAAGACAACATCATCCCCCCCTAACTCCTGGAAATAAAAGTAACAATTAAAAAAAGGTTTTAAAACTAAAGGTTTTAGTGTTTAAACATGTTTTAAACTAAAAAGATTTTAGATGAAAAAGACCCTGTCATTTTATCATGAAAAACAATATGGTTTCATAATTGGAGTTCTAATACCTACAGAATTAGTTACAGAACATCTGGATTGTTCTTTATGAATATTACGTAATATGTCATGCAGCACAGCCTACATAAATTTCTATATCAGTGTTTTAGTAATCTCACATGAGAGAGAAACAGAAATATGTATTGAAAACACATTAGAATATATACTACTTCACCCTTTTTTTATTTAGGGTGTGGCTTTGCCACTTGCTCTAAAGTCACAACAGAGCATCACGCCTTGCATCACAGACAGAGACCCACTTCCGGACATATCCGGTGACAAAGATCCCTCATCCCCCCACCTCAGTGACAAGGCCCTGAACTCCCCATGCATCCACTCCAGAGAGAATTCCTTCAGACCTAAAGGTGTGGTTACAAAAATGTATAATTTCTACTGGGTGTCATTTCATGTTGAAAAACAGTAGATATCGAGCCCACCAGTAAAGGCCTTTGTGTGTGAGAGGTTGAGAGTCCCGACTCCCCACGTGTTACTTATGTTTCTCACTCTAGAGATGTTCTCCTCCCTGCCACGGCTACAGTTTATAAACCCCCCAGTGTTTCCCATTAGTTTCTAATTTGTCCGGCCAATGCTGCTACAGCATGTTAGAAAAGTATTTTACTAGATTTAACGGCTTTTCCACGCCTGAAGCAACTTTTGTACAGAAGAAGCGCATACAGACAAATCAAGCATCTTTTTGATAAACTTGAACTTTCATTCAGTGGGAAACTGTTATCAGTGAGGTCTTGCTTTCATGGTATAGGGATCGCCTCTCTCTGTGTCACTCCATGCAGTGAGTGGCAGGGAGAAGCAGCACATATAAAGTGGCAAGAAAAAGTATGTGAACCTTTTGGAATTTCATTGTTTTTCTAAATAAACTTGTCCTAAAATGTGATCTGATCTTCATCTAAGTCAAGGGTATTGACAAACATAATGTGTCTTAAAATAATAACACAAACAAATTTGGATCTTTCATGTTTTTATTGAACACACTTATTCAACATTCAAAATGGCAGTGGAAAAAGTAAGTGAACCCTTAGAATTAATAACTGGTTGACCCCCCCCTGGCAGCAATAACCTCAACCAGGCACTTCCTGTAGCTGTGGATCAGACCTGCACATCGTTGAGGAGGAATTTTAGCCCTTTCTTCCTGGTTAACTGCTTTAGCTCTGTCATATTTTTTGGACGTCTCATGTGTATGGCCCTCTTCAAGAAAATCCATAGCATCTCTATTGGGTTGAGGATTGGGCTCTGACTTAGCCACTCCAAAAGGCTGATTTTTTTTTCTGAAGCCATTCTGTTGTGGACTTGCTCCGGTGTTTTGGGTTGTTGTCGTGTCGCATCACCCACCTTCTACACAGTTTCAGCTGACGTACAGACATTCTCACATTATCCTGAAGAATTGTCTGATATACTTGGGAATTCATCTTCCCCTCAATGATTCCAAGTTGCCAGGCCCTGCAGCAAAGCAGGCCCAAATCATGATGTTTCCTCCACCATACTTTACAGTTGGGATGATGTATTCATGATTACATGCCGTGCCCTTTCTACGCCAGATGTAGTGCTGTGTGTTTTTTTCCAAATAGTTCAATCTTAGTTTCATCAGTGCACAAAACACACAAAACAGGACTATCACTGGATCTGCACCGGCTTACTTTCACACCCTCCTACACCCCATCAAGATCCCTGCGTTCAGCAGCCAGCAGCGTCTTGTATTGCCTTCTCAAAAGGGCAGCAAATCGCTTTCCCGCTCATTCTGCTTCACAACTCCTTCCTGGTGGAACATTCTTCCTAACTCGGTTCGGTCAACCACATCTCTCACAACATTCAAAAAACTACTTAAAACCCATCTCTTCTGTGAATACTCAGAAAAAAAAAAACACTAACCCTTTCTCTCAACAGGTAGTGGTCTAGCTTTTGTTGAAACCAGTAACTTTGTATTGGCACCTACTGTATTATGGCTCCTGTATGACATATCGCTTATTGCTCCCTAAACTCTTTGTAAGTCGCTTTGGATAAAAGCGTCTGCTAAATGACTAAATGTAAATGTACATTTTCCCAATACCGCTGTGGAGTGTCAATGTGCTCTTTTGCAAACTTCAGGAGTGCAGCAATGTTCATTTTAGTAAGCAGTGGCTTCCTTCGTGGTGTCCTGCCGTGGATACCCTGCTTGTTCAGTGTTTTACGTATTGTAGTCTCATGATCAGAGATGTTAGCAAGTTCCAATGATGCCTTTAAATCTTTGGCTGTCATTCGGGGTTGTAGTTTTTTTCCTCATTGATGAGTCTTGGTTGTGCTCTTGGTGTCATTTTGACTGGGCGCCCACTTCTTGGTAGAGTAGCAACAGTCCCAAAGTGTCAACTGTAGACTGGTGAATTTGTAAAGTCTTTGAAATAACTTTGTAACCCTTGCCAGCTTTATGTAAACATTTTTTTTAATTATAGATCCTCTGAAAGCTCTTTTTGGTGAGGCATGGCTCACATAAGTGTGTTCTTTTCTTGTGCCGGGCAAACTCCAAAAGTTTGAGGGGTTTTATGTTTGTCAATACCCTTGACTTAGATGAAGATCAGGTCACCTTTTATGACAAAATTATTCAGAAAACCATGAAATTCCAAAAGGTTCACTTACATTTTCTTGAATGTTCCACCAGGAAGGAGTTGTGAAGGAGAATGAGCGGGAAAGCGATTTACTGCCTTTATGAGAAGGAAATACAAGATGCCGCTGGGTGTAGGAGTTTAGGAGGGTGTGAAAGTTTGCCGGTGCAGATCAAGTGATAGTCCTGCAGGCAAGCATTAGTGACTTGAATCTGATACGGGCTTCAACCGGAAGCGATGGAAGGGGGGGTCACCATAAGCCCTTTTGGGCTGTTGGAAGACGAGGCGTCCTGCTGCGTTCTGAACCAGCTGGAGTGGTTTGATAGCCTTTGCAGAAGACCAGCAAGGAGAGCATTGCAGTTGTCCAACCTTGAAATTACCAGGGCCTGGACAAGGAGTTGTGCACCATGCTCAGTGAGATAGGGTCTAACCTTTCTAATGTTGAATAAGGCTTATCGGCATGACCGCGTTTGTCTTTGCAATGTGACCATTGAAGGACAGCTGTTAATAAAATTTGACTCTGAGGTTCCTGGCTGTTTTGAAAGGAGATTGTGGTATTGCCAAGTTGGATGGTGAGATCGTGTTGCACCGTGGGGTGTGACGTAAACACGAGTAGTTCTGTCTCGGCAGGGTTCAGCTGGAGGTGATGCTCTTTCATCCAAGCTGAGATGTCTTCTCGGCAGGCTGTAATGCGAGCTGCTACAGTGGTATCGTCTGGGTGAAACGAGATGTAGATCTTGGTGTCGTCAGCATAACAGTGATACAAGAAGCCGTGTGCCCGTATGATGGGTCCCAAGGATGTTGTGTAGATGGAAAAAAAGCAGCGGTCCAAGCACCGATCACTGAGGGACACCAGTGATCATGTGACGAGCAGTGGAAAGCAAGCCCCTTCATGACACCCTGAAGGATCTGCCGGAGAGGTAGGATTTGAACCAGCGGAGAGGAGAGCCTGAGATTCCTAGAGATGACAGGGTTGCTAGCAGTATCTGGTGATTGACAGTGTCAAATGCTGCAGATAGGTCAAGCAGAGGATTTGGATTCCGCCTTGGCTAGCCGCAGTGCTTCTGTGACCGATAGCAGTGCAGTCTCAGTGGAGTGGTTTGTTTTGAAGCCAGACTGCTTGTCATCCAGTAGTTTGTTCTGGGATAGGTAGGAAGTCACCTGGTTGAAATCTGCCCTTTCAAGTGTTTTTGCAATAAATTGGAGGAGAGAGACAGGTCTGTAACTGTCGTTAGTAGAAGGGTCCAATGTGGGTTTATTAAGTAGGGCCATGACCTGGGCCAGTTTGAATGTGGATGGAAAAGAGCCGGTGGGGCAGGGAGGTGTTGATGATGTGTGTGAGTACAGGTGTGAGTGTGCTTGATATGGCCTGAAGGAGATGGGAGGGGATTGGGTCAAGGGGACAGGTGGTGGGGTGGCTGGAGAGACGTCTGGTGACTTCATTAAAATGCCATTATAACCATTTTAGGCATGTAAACATCTTAGTTCTCCATATCTTTTTATAACTTATATGAACTTACTTGAACCCTGCCATTCTATCAAAAAATAAGATTTTTTAAAATTTGTAATTTTACAAACACATTCACTCCAAACATGTATTTGTTGGATTCCACGCAGTAGTTTCTACAATTAACAATTTGTGTGTAACTTATTTATATGTCCCAGTACCCGAAATAATACCAAAATACTTCAAAACAGCCTCCACTTCAGCCTTTACACTTTACAAAAATGTGGCTTGTCCTGTAGGTGGTATGCTTGCGTGTTGCCAATTTTCAAACTTTAGTTGGTGTTTAATGTTGCTGTTAGAGCATAAACAATATCAGCAAAATAATAAAGCTCAAAGTTCAATACCAAGCGAGATATTGTCTTTAAAGGTCTAGTCAGTAAAATACAGTGGCAAGGTTGTGAATTGCAACCAACCGCTCACTCCACCTCTCCCCCTTCTGTTCAAAACACTACGACGGCTTTCAGAACTAGAGGTCGACCGATATGGGTTTTTCTCTGGCCAATGCCGAGTTTTAGAAATCAGTCCAGCCGATGAAATCTTTTTTCCACCTTCATCTCATTAAATCTAATTAAGTAATAAGAAGTGATACAGAATATTGCTTAAATTAAACATTTATTGAAGATATATCTTTTCAAAATCAGTGCACTTGATTGTGAAAGGTTGAGTAAGTGTCTAATTCATAGTAATAATACATTGCTCAAAACTTTAAAGCACCTTCTCAAACTGTTCTGAGGCATGCTTTGTGTTTATGTTTGTTGGCAGACACTGCTATTAGTCAAATGGTCATAATCCGACAACACCGACATGGCAAAAGGCTATACCAAAGGAACAGCGGCGGCTGGTGATTGAGTAGGTACGCTGTTAGGAGGAAGCAGCTAGATGCACCAGAGCAGTCTCTCAAGCCCAACATGGCCGCTGCATAGGGTTTCCAACTTTGTTACTATGAAATACGGGACAAAATTTGATCTGTGCAGCAGTGTTAATTAGCATAGGCAAGACGTCATGGCTTCTTATTTGCAGTTACTCTCTAAATGGTAACATACAGTGCTGTACAGTATTTAAACATTTTAGCATAACTAAATGCACAATAAAGCCGTTCTCATTTATAGGCCTATTTCCCGTTTCTGTTTTCAGACATAAATTAATAAAAAAGTTGACTACGTGTCCGTCTGGGTAACAAACTATGTGCATGTGTCCTACAGACAAACTACATTCATGTTGCCATGCGCTTTTCTGTCAAAAGTTTGTTAACACCGCAACACTGCTTTGTGCACGCCCCTCTGTCTGTGTGCGCGCGCGCTTGCATGCGAGTGTGTGTGACGCGGAGGTATGAGGGAGCGTGTGAGTGACTGATGCGTGTCAGAGGTGCTGTGATAAATGACAGGTGTCAATATCATTCGCAAGTGTCCTGATAACCACCACTGCTGCTGCTGCTTCAATCCGCGGAGCAGTCAATAAATGGGACATGGGAAGTCACGTACGGGACAAATCAGGCAGGCTCAATATACGGGACGTTCTGGTTAATACGGGACAGGTTGACAACCCTACCGCTGCATGAGGTGGGAAGGGATAGAACCGCGAAAAACCACTTGGGGTCAGTAGTGGACCATGGAGACAAACAGGTTAAGTTTTATCGTTAGGGCCACATACTGTATGATGTGCTGCCCTCTCCTATACATTTGCAGGTATGGTGTGGACAAGACCCAGCCTGCCACCTGTATGCAGCACCGGCAAATCTCAGACATATTCTGGTGGTGTGTAAGAACAGCTTGACACAGGGGAGGTACACATGGCGCCACAATCAAGTCACAGTTGCTGAAAGAAGCAGCCACTGGCAGTGACTGAAGCGGATAGACAAAGTGTGGGCTGCCAAATGACTTAATAACTGTGTGACACACGCTGGTCTGATCAGCCTGTGATTAGGTGGTTAGGCTGAGGGTGTCTTGTGATAAAGGGCCGAAACACCCAATGAGGCTGGGGTACACAACTGATCATGTGTTGCATAGTTGCATCGTCTTCGTCTTTCCTTCTTTCCTTCTTGCCATACTAGTCCTGTGCTTTGGTGCTCACTAGTTACGCAAAAAGCAATTGTGAAACACAGCTGATTATTTGGGTACGGAGGCAATAATTCTACTTTAGATTTGTATAAACTTAAACTAGAAGTTTTATTGCAGCCACTGTTTTCTGAACATAGACACTGGCCACAATGGATGAAAAAGTTACCATTACAAACATCATTAACTTGTTTCCAATGTGCAAATATTGTTTTATTTACAAATAATAAAATTAATAATTACATTTTGTCATTATCAATAGCTACAGTATGTCTTTTGTGACCTTTAGGCAGTATAAGCCAGCGCCCTCCCAACAGCCCAACCATGGCTCCACCCCTTCACTCTGCAGACTGCCTGCGCCATGGAAACAGCAGTGATGCACGGGCAGTAAGGGCAGTCTGTCTACTGATGGGTGGAGCAGCAGCTTCCTCAGCGCTCGACTACTTGAACTCCTGTCCACCTGCCTCCTCAAATATGGCAGTTCGTACTCCTGAAATGACCCATTCAACAGCTTCCTCTGAGATGGGGGGAGGCAGTTCATACCATATCTGCAGCCAAGCCATAGAATCACCACATTTTAACAGCTTTGATTTCGAAGGAGATTCTGATTTTGATGCTTTTTACTGTGGAGGGTTTGCTTTTTAGGTTAATTCAGAGAAAACAATTACTGTATTCACCAGTTTCCCATTGTCATAATAACCCTGGAAGTATCAGGGAATTTGTACATTTTGTAGCCCTACCATGAAAAGTCATGGAACTTTTAATTTGCTCGCCAATTTTTTTCTTACAGTTTTGTGAGATTTTGTTGAAATCTTATGTTACCATTGATTTTGTATGTTACTTACTGTGTGTGATATACACATTATGCTCCCATATTTTAAATTCCATCTATTTTTGTTTCTTATTTGCCTTGTTCGAAATGTTCTTTTGCAGATCTATGAGTCTACAAAATATGACTGTAAAATAGTTGTTACTGCTTTGACATAGGAAAAAATACTTTATTGTTATGTATCTGCTTATTCTGGGTCTTTAGATATTCTGTGTTTTTTTTTTCATTTGTGATTTCAGTAACTGTGGCTTTAGGAAATTGTCTGCACCATAATTCTGATTTGTTATTTATTTATCAATTTTCTTCCTGATTGTTATTGTCCCTAGTTCCTTACAGTCTTTTACTTATTATGTATTATGTGAATGAATTTGTGTAAGCAAACACAAAGGAGGGTGATCTTTAAATTGAAATAAAATGTTATGTCATAGTGATTGCGAGTCAATCAATCCAGGTGACATTCAGCGGAGTGACCAACATTTTTACAATGTGTTTAATGACGGTGCAGTGGTTAAGCAAGGGATGACAAAGCAGATTTGTTGCAAAAAACAGGATTTTTTTTGTTTCTTTTGTTAGGTATGAATAAATAGTATGGATAGTAATGACTGAAACAAGTATGAAAGCCCATTCATTTATTTGCAGAAAACGAAAACAGGAGAAATGTGTCAAAAAAACAGTAAAGGTGCTTTGTTTTTTCAGACCTCAAACACTGCAAATAAAAGAAGTTCATATTCACTTTCAAGCAATACCATAATAGTATTTGTACATATATTTAGGAGAAGTTCAAAAACTATTTTGTATGTGATAACCAGGATTTTTATCACATGTCTTGATGTGACGGTTTCCCTCTGTCTCTTCCCATGTTTCCCCCTGGGACTCCATTCCCCATCATGCTTCACGCTCCCGCATCTGTCCCGTGTATATCATCGCACCTGGCCATCATCATCCTCATCACTGGACACTACTTATACTCACTCTGCTTTCATGTTCATTGTCGAGTCTCAAATTAATATGGATGTATTTATTAAAGTGTGTTGCTCCTGGATCGATCCTCGTCTGTATTTCTGGAGACATTCTGTGACACTTGTCATGCTGTCAGTCTATCAAATTGCTTTTGGATGACTTTGTCACTCCTGACGTTCAACAGAAACTGGACTGGAATGACCACAATACATTTAGAAATGCTGATGCTCTTATTTGTTTCTGTGGCTGTCAAGGGCAAACATATTGGCACCCTTAATGGTAAATACGAACAAAGTAAGCTGTGAAAATAAATCTGCATTTTTTTCTCCTTTTGATCTTTTATAAAAAAAATATACTAATTTCCAATATTTCATTAAAGTAAAAATATTGAAAGTGGGGGGTATATCAAATTATGAAAAAAAATCCAATACATGTTGGCCACACTTATTGGTACCCTATATTTAGAACTTTCTGCAAGCCTCATTTGCACAAAAAACAGAGCAAAATGTCTGATGAGAATACATGGCAAGTCATCCGAGTCCATTCCGTCATACAAAATTTCTTCAGGTCCTTCAAATGTTGTTCCTACGTCTTCTGCAGTTCGCCCCACTAATTTTCTGATGTGTGCCGGTCAGGGAACTCGGCTGGCTATGGCAGGACATAGATTTTTTGCTCAGTGACTTCTACAGTGAGGACCATCTCGAACTGTTATAAAATTTCTCCACTGTATTAATTTGCGATTCGCAAACTAGCAACTGCTAACAGTTAATGTTTTGATTTGTGGAGGAGTTAATGTTGTACAGTATAACATATGGAGATTAAAACATGAATTTCACAACTGGTGATTTGCAATGGTTAGGTAAATTAGATATGTGTTGTAAATGTTTAACTTATAAATAGCGTTTAGTACTAAGAAATTCAGTAGAGTTGTCACGAAGAACGAGAGCAAGTAATTTCAGCAAAACAAAAGGTTTATTCAGGATTCCACAAGAAAGTCCATAAGAGCATACACTCAGGAGAAACTCTGCCAAAAGAAGGCAAAAGTGAACAGTCTTATCAGTGGGTAGCTCGTGTCCGCAGAGCTGGTTGCAGAGAAGGAATCCCAGATCGTGATCTGAAAAGAAAATTCTTTGAGTCCACGAAGCAAGTGTCCAAGGAACGTGAGGCATGTAACATTGAGACCAGATGCCTGTGAGCGGGAGGTGAGTGGCTTATATGTGTAGTTTGATGGAGAACAGGTGCCGATGATTAGAACTCTGGTGAAGTGGAACGAGTGAGTGGAACTGGTAACCTGGTGTCTGAGAGGGGTGTGGCTGGCGGATCCCTGACAGTACCCACTCCTCCACGGCATCTCCCGATGCTCTCAACAGATGATGAGGACGGTCTCGGCCTCGGGGAGCAGGATGATCAGGGTGTAGACAATGGAAGTCCGATAACAGTGGGTCATTGCGATCAACCCGAGATCTCTTCTCGGGGCCGTACCCTTCCCAGTCGATCAGGTATTGTAGTAGACCGCCTCGTCGCCGGGAGTCTAGGATCTGGTTGACGATGTAGATGGACTCTCCGGGGTTGATCTCTGGAGGAGGGAGTACTTCAGGTTCTTTGGAGGGAGGAAGAACAGGGTCAGTGTATGGTTTTAACAGTGAAACGTGGAAGGAAGGTGATATACGGTATTGGGCTGGAAGTTGGAACTCATAGGCCCCATCGTTTATCTGTCTCGAGATGGGAAATGGACCAATATCTGCTAGGCTGACGGAGGCATATATTCCAGGGGGAGAGCCAAACTCAATCTCCTGGATAGTAGATGGGGTTATCCCGTCGACGAGCATCGGCATTCCTTTTGTACCTCTGTATTGCTCGTTGATATATGTGGGCTGAACCCCAGACTCTCTCACTCTCCTGTAACCAGGCATCCATGGATGGAACCTCAGACAAGTCTCCCGACCATGGGAATAACGGTGGTTGGAAGCCGAGCACGCACTGGAATGGTGTGAGACCCGTGGACTCCTGACGGAGAGAGTTTTAAGCGTACTCTGCCCATGTAAATTTTCCCCTCCGGACCTCCCGGCGGAGCAGGTTCCTCTAGGGTGGCTTGGGTGATCTCGTCATCCAACGCCCACTGGATTGGACAAACTAACATAGCTGGAGGGAGGACAGGTTAAGGTAGTTCCATTGGCGGATCAGGTGATTGAATCCCAGACAGGGCGTCGGCCTTGGTATTCTTATGTCCCGGTCTGTACGTGAGGGTTAAGTTGAAACGAGTGAAAAATAAAGACAAGAGGACTTGTCTTGGGTTTAAACATTTGACCTCTCCTAGATATTGCAGGTTCTTATGATCTGTGATGACTGTGAAGGGGTGTCTGGCTGTAATTAGCGATGAAGCAGCGGCAGAAATTTGCAAAGCCAAGGAATTGCTGGAGATGTTTAATGGTCTGAGGTTGGGGCCAGTTGCGAATTGCCTCTGTAGGATCTGGTCAAGGAGCAAAGGTTACCATTTTTGTATCGTAAAACACCACAAGCTCTCAGCAGGGCTCTAATCGGCGCCTACGAGTCAGATCCAAACTGCTCTCTCTTAAAGCATTTATCATTTACCAGGACAGTTTCCAATACCCTCCCCTGGACTTCAAAGGAGGTTCAGGGTGGGATTTATTTATGTCACTTAAACTGCTTGATTTCATTCTAATTTCTGAAGTGGTTCTGCACTACAGTAAGAGTATTGTGTTTCCAAGGCCAGGAAAGTAATATTTCTTAGTGCTGATATACGCTCTGCTGATCACTCGCTGGACGACTACATTTAGTTTGTCGCTATTATTAATTCTGCTGCAGCAGGTAAAGTGTATAAAATAGGCATGGTTAATCACCATGAATTATACTTATTTTACTGTGGTTAAACTCATAGTTTTCCCGAAATACACTACACTCTACTTTCCCCCGGTCCATGCTAACCCCTTGTGGGGTTATGACATAACCCAGGAAATGTACAGATGTTAGATGGAACTCACACTTTTCCTTCTTGAGGTAGAGGTGATACTCACAGAGGCGTTGAAGTACCTGACGAACATGGTGTTGGTGGGTCTTGAGATAAGGTGATTATATAAGGAAGTCATCAATGGATATTATGAAGAACTTGTGCAGTTTGTCTCATAAGATCTTAATCTTGAAATTTTGGAACACGGAGGGGCTGTTGGATAGGCCATACGGCATGACATAGTATTCATTGTGACCGGTAGGAGTTATGAAGGCCGTTTTCCATTCGTCACCCTTTTGGATTCGGATTTAGTTGTATGCACTTATCAGGTCTAGTTTGGAAATATTCTGGCCCCTTGCAGCTAAGGCAGTGGGTACCAGGGGTACCTTTGATTTATGACACTGCCTACATATAAATAGACCAAACCGTGGCGAACGACTACGTGCATTTGGAGTCTGAAACCGAGCCACCGTTTGAGTAACCTGATGTAACTGTTGCTGTCGCAACATGTCTCGCAACTCACTCAATTCAGATCCCTATGGGGACGGCTGTACAGACGTACCCCCACGTACCCCATACCGAAGACCATAGGCTAACGGAACCGACTAACTATGCCCCCTTGCTCCCCCTGGCATCCCCTTCCCATCTAAATGCTTCGGTGCAGATATCTAATAATGTAGCAGTTGGCTGGCGACGAACCAATTGCTTAAGCTCATGCCACAACGCATTATCAGAAACGTGTAACAAAAAATAGTCTCAAATTAGTCTCAAATTCCTGTGCCATCCTCCTACGAGAGCCTGCGGACTGACTGACCATCCCAGCTCCATCTCTGGCAAGTCCATCACCACCCAAGAGAAAGGTTACCATCTGACCATCCCAGCTCAGGAAATTCCATCACCAACTAAGGGCAAAGATGGACTACTTGTCACATTAATGCTAAATTTACAATACTTGGTATTTAATGCTAAACTTATATCACATGACAGCAATTTGAAGTTATAGCTGCATTCACTTGCCCTGATTGGAGGTTGCTGGTTGAATGTTTGTGTGGAGTGGGGGGGATTGTTGGTTGTGGGATTCTTGTTGGGTCTTGTTTTTTGGTCGATGTCAGACAGCACAGGAATAAAGTTACATTATACCATTACTGTTTTCCATGGTTGTTCCTCTGTTGTCTTGTGTCGATCGCGGAGTGGGACCGGGTTGGACCCGCACGGTTTCGGCGAGTGGGACTTCCTGGGTCGCAGGTGGTGGGCCTCTTTCCTCTTCTTCATGGATGTTTGCTCGGTGGCTTTTGGTCGGGGTCACTGAGTGCAGCTATGACACGTCAGAGGAGATCGTCTGGGTTACGTATGTAACCTCAGTTCCATGATGGAGGGAACGAGACGTTGTGCCGAAGACGACAGATGGGGTTCGACCTTGAGAATCTATCAGCTCTGACTACTTTAGAAAAGGCCAATGGAAATTGGCGAATGAAATTTGCATGCCAGGCTCCGCCCCCTGATGTCCGGTATAAAAGGAAGCCGGCGTGCTTCATTCACTCACCGTTTGTTCTGAAGAGCCTGAGAGCCTCTCACGACTGCTGCAGAGGGCGATATGCGTTGTGGCATAAGGGACACAACGTCTCGTTCCCTCCATCAGGGAACCGAGGTTACATATGTAACCGAGACATTCCCTTTCTGTCGGTCTCTCGATGTTGTGTCGAAGACGACAGATGGGGTTCCCTCTGGAAAACGCCACAACGCCTATCGCGTCACAATCTTTAGCCAAGCGACGGTAACAGGCCTGGGAGTGTCAAATCGAGGCTTTCGCAAAACTGTAACCTTCCAGTGTGATGGGTCAGGGGTCCCAGAGCTTCCTGAAGGAAGATGGGTAGGCCCTGACCAGTTACCTTTCACGGACGGGGCCTTATCTCTCTTACTGGCGAGAGGCCGTCCGGATCGGGTACCACCGGGTACGCGCAACTTCCTTAATTAGGGATGCGCTGCAGAGACCACTTCCTACCCGGGGGGAGGAATACAGTGGATATAGATATGGTCTCGCCCTTGGGGGAGATCACATGGAACGAGCGGACTGAGTAGTTAACCGCGAGGTGCAGGTCCACCTGGGGGAGGTCATGGGTTACCAGGAGTGGGAACCAACTCATGAGGATACATCAGACGGAACAGCCCAGGGAGGGGGTGTTACATACGTCTGGTAGCACTAGGTCCGGTTAGAGCCATCTGCTCTGCCCAGCCGACCCCCAGGGGGTGCTTGCTTAGTGATGGATGGAATGCCTGTTCTTAACCAAGTGGTTGGGTAAGAAGGGAGGCGGATAGGATACCTGTTCTTAACCAAGGTAGGATAAGAAGAGAGGTAGATAGCACACTGACCCAACCTGCTGGAGGGTGGGGTGGTGCTTTCGCAGGCATACGCCCAAACGGATGCCAGTCCTACATGTTGCCACGCAGGATGTGGTCTGATACCGGGTTTACGCGGAGGTTATAGAACCTCGCGAAGGTGTTGGGCATAGCCCAACCCGCATCTCTACAGATGTCTGCCAGAGAGGCGCCTCTGGCCAATGCCCAGGAGGGGTGGCTATGGCCCGAGTGAAGTGGGCCCTAACCGCCAAGGGGCATGGGCGTCGGTACGCAGCCCTGACGGAATCCACGATCCAGTGCGCCAGTCTCTGTGTGGAGACAGCCCTCCCATTCTGCTGACCTCCAAAACAGACAAAGAGCTGGTCAGAGCTCCTGAAGCTCTGCGTGCGGTCCAAGTAGAGGCGCAGTGCGCGTACTGGACACAACACGGACGGGGTTGGGTCTTCCTCCCCAAGGGGGAGCGCCTGCAAGTTCACCACTTGGTCCCGAAAGGGAGTAGTGGGAACTTTGGGCAAGTATCCGGGCCTGGGTCTCAGGATAACGTGAGAGTTACCAGGTGCGAATTCAAGGCAATCCGGGGACACGGAGAATGCCTGTAGGTCCCCTACCCTCTTGAAGGAAGCGAGCGCCAATAAGAGGGCCGTCTTACCCGAGAGGTGGGGAAGATCGGAACCTCCGAGGGGCTCGAAGGGGGGGCCAGAGAGGCCGGCCAAGACCACATTAAGGTCCCAAGAGGGTACGGAGCGGAGACGAGGCGGATTCCGCCTTCTCGCACCCCTTAGGAATCTGGTGATCAGGTCGTGCTGCCCTAGAGACTTTCCATCAACTGAGTCGTGATGAGTGGCAATAGCGGCTACATACACTTTCAGCGTGGAGGGGGAGATGTTAGTCTCCAGTCTCTCCTGTAGAAAGGACAGCACGATCCCGATCGAGCATCTCCGCGGGTCTTCTCGTCGTGAGAGACACCAGGATGAGAAGAGGCGCCATTTGTAGGCGTAAAGCCGCCTAGTAGATGGAGCCCTAGCCTGAGTAATGGTCTCCACCACGGAGGGGGGGTAGCCCACTCAGGATCTCCTCGTCCCGTCCAGGGACCAGACATGGAGGTTCCAAAGGTCTGGCCTGGGATACCAGAACGTGCCCTTCCCCTGAGAGAGCAGGTCTTCGACAGGGGAATCGGCCAGGAGAGAGTTGTTGTCAGAAGCATTATTTCTGAGAACCAAGTCCGGTTGGGCCAACTAGTAGCACTTGGTGCTCCTCTTCCCTGACCTTGCACAGAGTAGCCTCTTCAGTGCCAGTAACACAGCCCACAACTCTAGGCAATTGATATGCCAGCGCAGGCGGGGGCCCGTCCAACGCCCTGCTACTGTGTGCCGTTGCACACTGCAACCCACCCCTGCAGGAAGGCATCAGTCGTCACCACGACGTGCCTTGTGACCTGCCCAAGAGGGACCCCAGTCTGAAGAAAGGCCATGGAAGACCAGGGGGTTAGGGTACGTCGGCAGAGAGGCGTGATCACCATACGCCTGCTGCCTGTGTGCCACGCTCTCCTCGGAACTCGTAAACTCTTCGTAAAGACCCGTGGGGACAGGGACAAACCGAAAGGGAGGACTCTGTACTGATATGCCCGGCCCTCGAAAGCGAACCGTAGGAACAGTCGGTGACGAGGGTGAATCAAGACATGAAAGTAAGCGTCCTTCAGGTATATTGCCACGAACCAGTCCCGACACCTGATGGTTCCCTGAACAAGCACCTTCACAAGCTGATGTTCAGAATGCTCACGCAGAAGCGCATCTTGAACGGCAGCTTGTGAAGGTGCTTGTTCAGGGTACACAGGTCTAGGATGGGGCGCAGCCCCCCGCTTTTCTTGGGAACGATGAAGTACGGGCTGTAAAACCCGCTGAACATCTTGGCCTGGGGGACGAGCTCGATGGCCTGTTTCGCCAGAAGGGTGGCGACCTCTGCCCGAAGTACGGGGGCATCCCTGCCTCTGACTGAGGTGAAGAGGACACCCCGAAATTTGGGAGGGTTTCTGGCGAACTGGATCAAGTAGCCACATCGGACCGTCCTCCCTAGCCACTGAGACAGTGTGGGCAGATCTTTTCCAAGCTCCCAGGGACTGAGACAGGGGGGCCAAGGGGACGGTCTGCTTCACTGCTCCCGCGGGGGGTGGATCGTCGGCTGGCGGAGCCAACCTCTCCTCGACGGGGGGTGAGTCCTGGAGGAGAGACTGGCTCCGTCGACAGACCTGCCTGGCAAGACAGCTGCACACACTGTCGTGTTGAGAGTGGTGGCGGCTGCCCTGTATACTCAACCACGCATCCCGCCCAGGCGCAAGGTCGGTCTGCCGGTGGAGTGTGCAAGCGTCTGTGAGGAACACCCAGGGAGTAAGGAAACTTTTTTGAGTATGTGGGCTATTTAAATGGCAACCATTCAACTTACCTGCAAAGGCGTTGGGGTTGACAGCGAACTTCTGAAAATGCACCAAGGGAAAAATGTGAAGAGCCCCCCAATTTCATGTTACGCCCCGTCTAGGGGTAAGGGTAACAGTCTGAGTACTGCCGATATAAATCATATAAATGTATTGTCTTAACACTTTGGGACTTGATTCAGGAGTTGACCAATAATAATCAAATCTTTTTTCAAACCTTTTTTCAAAACCCTAATCCAAAAATAGAAGAAAACTAAATTACAATATACAAACCTAACTTCCTTACCAGAAACAAAGATCAAATATTTAACAAAACTAAAAGATGGCGTCAGACCTACTTTCCCGAGAAAAACTGTATTTACAAATATTTAAAAGTTAGAATTAAAAAAAAAAAATGAAAAGATGTTAACTCAATGTTATGTCTTGTTATAATGTAGTTCTTCCTCTCCACTAGGTGGCACTGTTTGCCATAGATTATGTCAATTCACTTTTTGAAAACCTTTTGAAAACTTTAACGTTGTTGATCTTAGTGACAAACTTGTAAGACAACAACCATTTTAGGTCTGCTCAGCAGAGGTAGTGGCAGAGTCCGAAATCGCATACTGCCATACTATATAGTAGGCGAAAAGCAGTAGACGAACGAATAGTATATCTGAAACCTCGATCTTCATAAAACAGTAGGCGAGAATTTCCTTACCTTGCTTCACCTCACTTTTGTTCTTGGTCTTAATATTAGTGTATTTTTCTATCGTTACCTATCACTGTCGTTGCCGAATTATTTATAACTTTATATTCTAAACCTATATTAATTGAAACGTAACCCCGCTAGCATAGTATTAGCGTGTTAGCTTGCCTTCTGTTTACACTGTGGAATATCATCTCCCCCTATTTGTCTTGTGTGCTAACCGTTTCTCTTTTTAAGCGTATATACTAAGACTCATCAAGCAACCTTGGTAAGTTAGGATTGCACTTCATACCCGGTGAGTCATGGCTTCTATTCCTATTGTTGTTACTTGCACCTCATGTCATATGTTTAGCTTAGCCTTCTCTGTCAGCGTCGAGGGTTTTACATGCGATAAATGCAGGGAAGTAGTTAGGCTGACGGAGAAGATCGTAGAATTAGAGTCTCGCATCCAATCTTTAATTGAGGATAGTAAGAGTGTTAGGACCGTAGAAAACATTTTGGATGCGAGCAATGTTAGCGCACACAGCTCGGTTCCGGTTGAAAATCCCCTACAGCTGGGAAACTTTGTGACCGTGAGAGGGCATAGTCGCAAGACGAAACATCACTCAACCGTTCCAATTACAGTCTCGAATAGGTTTGCCCCCCGCTCAGTGACGCACCGACTGAGAAACCTGCTGATAGTGCTCTAGTGATCGGTGATTTTATTGTCCGGAACGTTAACATAGAGGCACCAGCCACCATAGTCAAATGTTTACCGGGAGCCAGAGCGCCTGACATCAAGTCAAATTTAAATGTGCTGGCCAAGGCTAATCGTAAATTCAGTAAGATTGTTATTCACGTCGGCACAAATGATGTTAGACTCCGTCAATCGGAGATCACTAAAGATAATATTAAAGAGGTGTGTGAGCTCGCAAGCACGATGTCAGACACTGTAATATTCTCTGGCTCCCTCACTGCTTACTGTGGTGATGAGATTTTTATAGCAGATTATCATCACTAAATGGCTGGTTGTCTGAGTGGTGCCTGCAGAATAATATAGATTTTATAAATAACTGGAAGAGTTTTGAGGGCAGACCTGACCTGTTGAAACGAGATGGTCTCCATCCCTCCTGGGATGGGGTTTCCCTCCTCTCTAGAAATTTGGCACACAGTCTTAATAATGCTAAAGGCTGACTACCTGGAGCCCAGGTCAGGAAGGAGAGAGAATGGCTTAACCAACTGTCTGCTTGCTCACGTTACAGAATACACAAAATATACAACATGTAATAATCCCTTCTCACAAACAACATAAAATAGAGACTGTGTCTGTCCCCCGGATTAGCAAACATAAGATAATGCGTAAACCTCTTGAAAGTATTTTAATAAGCGTTAAACAAATCAAACATGAACAAAATACAGATAATCAACTGTTACGACTCGGATTGCTTAATATTAGATCTCTGTTAGAACACCGTGGCTAAATTAACAAAAAATAAGTCGTCAGCGACTTCAGATTCTGATTATCAGCATAACAGTGATGAATTTATGAACTACTTCACTAGTAAAATCCAAGATATTAGAGAAAAAATTATAACAATGCAACCAGAAGTGAAACCCGCTGAACAAATTAACTACAGCACCCCTAAGGAGAAATTGCAATTATTTTCTACAGTAGATCATGATGAACTCTCTAAAATCATTAGATCATCAAAATCAACAACATGCGTGCTAGACCCTATACCTACAAAACTACTGAAAGAAATGCTCCCGGAAATTATAGATCCTCTTCTTAGTATTATTAACTCATCTCTGACATTAGGACATGTGCCTAAAGCATTTAAGGTGGCTGTTATAAGGCCCCTTATCAAAAAACCCAAACTCGACCCAAGAGAACTAGGGAATTACAGGCCTATATCGAATTTACCTTTTATATCTAAAGTTCTTGAAAAAGTAGTTTCAACTCAGTTATGCTCCTTCCTCCAAAGGAATGACATTAATGAAGAATTCCAGTCTGGATTTCGAGCATGTCACAGGACAGAGACTGCTTTGATCAGAGTTACAAATTATCTGCTTTTAGCGTCTGACCGTGGCTGTATTTCGTTATAGGTGCTGCTAGACCTTAGTGCTGCATTTGACACCGTTGACCACGGCATACTCCTACACAGACTCGAAAAGTACGTCGGCATTAATGGAATTGCATTGAAATGGTTTCAGTCTTATTTATCTGACCGTTTTCAATTTGTAGCAATAAACAATGAGGTGTCCCGCAAATCGCAAGTCCAGTACGATGTACCACAGGGCTTAGTCTTAGGGCCTCTGCTCTTTGCATTATATATGCTACCTCTAGGAGATATAATAAAGCGACACGGAATTAGCTTTCACTGTTATGCTGATGATACTCAACTTTATATTTCCTCGAAGCCTCATGAAACCCAGCAGTTCCATCGAATAAAGGAATGCATAGTTGATTTAAAAAACTGGATGAGTAACAATTTTTTACTACTGAACTCGGACAAAACAGAAGTGTATGGCGGCAAATACCGCCATACGTAACAACCAAGAATACTGCTTAACTATTGACGGATGCTCCATAAAATCCTTGTCGTCAGCTAAGAATCTTGGCGTTGTATTCGATAGTAATCTGTCATTTGAGAGCCATGTCGCCAACACCTGTAAAATTGCATTTTTCCATCTTAAGAATATATCTAAACTACGTCATATGCTGTCACTGTCAGATGCAGAGAAATTAATTCATGCATTCATGACATCAAGACTAGATTACTGTAATGCACTTTTAGGTGGTTGCCCTGCAGGCCTATTACAAAAACTGCAACTGGTTCAAAACGCGGCAGCTCGAGTTCTTACACGTACAAAAAAGTATGAGCATATTCTGTCAACCTTGCACTGGTTACCTATAAAGCATCGCATTAACTTTAAGATCTTGCTTATTACCTATAAAGCCCTACATGGTCTAGCGCCGCAGTATTTGAATGAACTTCTATTGTATTACAATCCTCCACGTGCATTACGCTCTCAGGCGTCCTGTCAGTTGGTAATACCTAGAATTTCAAAATCAAGTGCAGGTGGTAGATTCTTTTCTTATCTAGCGCCTAAACTTTTGAATATTCTTCCCTGCACTGTCAGGGAGGCAGACACACTCTGTCAGTTTAAATCCAGACTAAAGACGCATCTTTTTAATCTTGCATACACTACACTTCCATAATACTAATCCTCAGAGGATTTAGGCTGCATTATTTAGATCAACCGGAACCAGGAACACATCCAACAACAAATGATGTACCTGTTGCATCAAATTGTGCAGAACAGTACTCTACTCTCAGCCAGTCTTGTCTCTTTGTTCCAAGGTTACCGCAGGACCTGACAAGAGCTGAGATGATAGAGCTGGATAAAGGACGCGGCAACTTGACACGATTTTTCTACAACACTTCAAATGCTATTAGATTGTTTATGATAATCTTAAATCTATAATTTACCTTATTAGTAAGTTTATTTATTTTTTATGTAGCCTTGTTGTGCAAGCACTGTTGAGCTTGTGCAGAGGCAGCAGCTTTTGCCAGAGGGGAACTGGAATCCCCTGGTTGGGCCTGGGTTCTCCTGAGGTTTTTTTTCTCGATTGGAGTTTTGGGTTCCTCGCCACCGTTTGCATATTGTTTTGCACTATTTGCCTGGCCGGCGGGGCTGCTTTAGAATTTAGAAGTTAGACATAATTAATATTGCATATAAGAATTTATAGTCCGTTTAAAATTTGACCTGTGGTTCTCTCTCCTTTATCTCAAATGTGTGCTTTCACTGTGCGTGTGTGTTTGCGTGTGTGCGTCTATGTCAATGTGTGTAGTGTGTATGCATATTGTGTGTGTGGAGCATTTGTATGTCTGTCTTTTGTTGTTTTCACCTTTTTCTTGTTTTTACAGGTATATGACTTTAGTTGTTTTTCTTGTGTTCAATGCGTCTCATGTACAGCTGCTTTGTAACAATGAAAATTGTAAAAAGCGCTATATAAATAAAGTTGAGTTGAGTTGATACAAAGCATTGTTCACTGCTCGCAGAGATGCATATAAGTAACGTAAATAAACATGTTTCCTTAAAGTAACTAAACATAATGTATATACTATATTTGTCCAATAGTACTGTTAATGAATTCAGGAAAATTTTAGTTGAATAAACAGCGAGTTAACACATGTGCAACTACCTCCACATTTAAATGCAGTATTGAGCACAAATCACAGATGTCACTTACATTTATGCATTTGGCAGACGCTTTTATCCAAACCGACTTACTTGAAGTAGTACTTGAATTTTGTTTGACTGTTACAGGGACAGATGAGCACACTCGTTAAAATCACGAAGGTGGTGATGGTGGTCAGCTGCGAGATGGCAGTAGGATGTGGGGTTCAACACCTGTAAATAGATGATAATTTGTTTCAACAATAAATTGAAATAAAGCTTTGATTAATGTGATGTTTGTTTATATATGTATTAATAATTATAAAATTCATTTATTTTCTTACAACAAATATACATATTCTTCATTCATGTTTATGCTATAGTTTTATGTAAATAAAACATTTTACATTCATTCATGTATTATGTCATTGCTTCACTGCATTCACATTTTTGTAGTCTTTATTAATGCATATATGGCATATGGCAATACAACTATATTTAGTAGCCTATTTTAATACAATATATCAGAGGTGTCAAACTCAATTCCTGGAGGGCGCAGCTCTGCACAGTTTAGCTCCAACCAGCTCTAAACCACACCTGCTTGGAAGTTTCTAGTAATCCTGAAAATGTTGTTTAGCTCAATCAGGTGTGTTTAATTAGGGTTGGAGCTAAACTGTGCAGAGCTGCGGCCCTCCGGGAACTGAGTTTGACACCTGTGCAATAAATAATTTCTAGGAAAAACAAAATTAGTTTTGGTCAGCACTTATCAATAATATTGTGCACAAGTGTAGGTGTGGGCTAGCAATCCATTTTTAGGGTAGACTTCATTTATAATTGTGAAGTTTAAACAAGCATTTAATATTTTCTTTTCAGTTTACAAAGACTGTAACACAGGATGGCACTCAACAAAGTAAAACAGAATTTAGTCTGAAATTAAGTCTGAGTAGTTATTGAAACCTTGTTACAATGTTTATCTACAGTGGGGCAAAAAAGTATTTAGGCAGCCACCAATTGTGCAAGTTCTCCCACTTAAAAAGATGAGAGAGGCCTGTAATTTTCATCATAGGTATGACTCAACTATGAGAGACAAAATAAGAAAAGAAAATCCAGAAAAAAAAAAAATCTGCAAAGGGACCAGGACCGACTGATCCGTGTAAAGGAAAGAATGAATGGGGCCATGTATCGTGAGATTTTGATTGAAAACCTCCTTCCATCAGCAAGGGCATTGAAGATGAAACGTGGCTGGGTCTTTCAGCATGACAATGATCAATGATCACACACCGCCCGGGCAACGAAGGAGTGGATTCGTAAGAAGCATTTCAAGGTCCTGGAGTGGCCTAGCCAGTCTCCAGATCTCAACCCCATAGAAAATCTTTGGAGGGAGTTGAAAGTCTGTGTTGCCCAGCGACAGCCCCAAAACATCACTGCTCTAGAGGATATCTGCATGTAGGAATGGGCCAAAATACCAGCAACAGTGTGTGAAAACCTTGTGAAGACTTACAAAACGTTTGACCTCTGTCATTGCCAACAAAGGGTATATAACAAAGAATTGAGATTAAATTTTGTTATTGACCAAATACTTATTTTCCACCATAATTTGAAAATAAATTCTTTCAAAATCCTACAATGTGATTTTCTTTTCTTATTTTGTATCTCATAGTAATGGTATACCTACGATGAAAATGACAGGCCTCTTTCATCTTTTTAAGTGGGAGAACTTGCACAATTGGTGGCTGACTAAATACTTTTTTGCCCCACTGTATATGCATGCTCAACGCACACCCATGCAGAGGACAGAATACTCAATGTCAATAAACAGGCAATGGTCTAATCTTACAGTTCAGTTTTTAAACAAGCTCTTAATTATCAAAATTAATTGTTTTATTGTGATTATTTTAGTTTTCTTTCTTTATATTGTAATTTTATTTTATTCTGACTGAAAGAATTGAATACTAATGAGAGCTCACAAAGAAGCACAATGACATGCTGTTTTATAAAATGGACACAGGGTGGCAGCACCTACCAGCAGCGTTACACTGGGACCCTTAATACGCAGAGCAAGAGGAGCTCATAATCCGAGTGCTTGGAGAATGAGCTATTGTTGTCCTGCGTCGCTGATTTCTGTGCAATATTTTCAATATTTCCAGGTTAGTTACACACCTTTTATGTGACTACAGATGTTTATAAACTAATATGAATCCCACGGTGATGTGTGGTCTGTAAGCTAAAAGTATGTCAAGTGTGTAAACAGTTAAGTTTGACGGTACGTTGTTGAGGAAATGGCGACCAACGGCCTCATCTATTGTTTTCTTTTACTTGTTTTTAGCGGCTCCTGGGCATTTCTGTGGAAAGTAGCTGTGTAGTTAATGCTAATGTACAGAGTAAGACCAGTTACGGCTGCAGCCGTGTTTAAATGCGCACACGTTAATATTAGACAACGATACAGTTTTCGTTCATAGGATTGGGTGCCAAGTTATGAGACAGACATGTTTATTATGGTCGTTGGTGTTTATATAGAGTTATGAAATACAGCTTAACTGCAAATGAGATTTATTCTGTTATATAAAGTGAACACTTATAAAATGTATGGTGATTACAAAAATATTCTATTGATGATAGATGTGAGTTAAAGGGAAAATGGTTGTTTTGGATTCATACAAATTTTCAATGCTTGGAAAATATGGAAGGAGACATTTATGTAAAAACAGACTTTTGAAGAATATATGGCTTCTTGTTATCCAAATGTGGATATAACCTGTGCTTCAATGTAAAGCAGACAAAATAACAGAAATAATTCATGATTGCAGATATAAAGTTAAAATGATGTTAGAAATTAAGGATAATCCGAATGATTGGAGAATGAGGTACTGTTGTCCTGCGTCGCTGATTTCTGTGCAATATTTTAAATATTTCCAGAACACTCCTATTAGAAGAATATCTATATATCTGCCAGCGGAGACCTACCCGGGACCCGCTACACTAATCCAAAGATATTTTGGTTACAAATGTTTAGAATTTTTTCCATGCAATAAATATTAGTATTACGCTTTGTGTAGATTACCCTTAAACTAAATCGGAAAACGAAAAGAGATGCAATTCCACTGCCCCGTATAGATGAAAGCTTTGTTGCTTTGCGGTGAGCGAGCTACTTCTCCACAATCGATTTAGCAAGTGGTTACCATCAGGTGGAAATGGCTGAAGGGTACAGGCCTTTTCAAGCCCTTTTGGGTTGTATGAGTACTTACGCATGCCTTTTGGGGTCTGCAATGGACCTGCAACCTTTCAACAGCTAATGCAAGCCACAATGAATGATCTAGTCTTTCAAATTATCTTGTCTACCTAGATGATATTTTAGTGTATTCTTGTACTTTCCAGGAGCACATGGCTAGGCTAGAGACTGTGCTAAAAAGGGTTGCAGGAAACTGGACTCGATGTGAAATTGGAGAAATGCCCTTTTCTTCAGTCAAAGGTTGTGTTTTTGGGGCACCAGATTTCTAGAGATGGTATTAGTACAGACCCTCAGAATGAGGCAGTCGTGAAACAGAGGCCGGTTCCCTCGACACTAAAGGATTTCAGATCGTCCTTGGTTTTTGTAGTTACTACCGGCGATTCATTCGGGGTTTCTCAAAAAGAGCAGGTCCTCTCCATGATGTAATATATGCATGTTCAGACCGCGGAAGTGCGACCAGAGCTATCGCCATGTTGAAGAGCCTGTGGACTGAAAAATGTCAAACTAAGATGACAAGCACACCGATTTTTGATTTTGATGTCCAGTTCCGTCCGGGACATCAAAATACAGTGGCTTACTCACTCTCCGGGCAAAATTTTGCAGGGGAGCATGAGCCTGTCTCAGAGGATGCTGAGTTTGATGGGTGTGTAACAATCTTCGGTAAGTCAGGAAAATACACCTTCCTTTCCAGGTTACCCAGTTAATTGCACAACTTCCAGCAACAACATTCTGTGCTCAGTGTATTCCTAAAGTACTGGGAGCAAAAGAGAAGACCCTGTGGAAAGGAACTAAAAGCTCTACCAAAACCTGTTTGGTTAATGCTGAGTTACTGGCACAGTGTCCAGGAGTGTAGGGGGCTGTTGTACCGTGTTATTGAGGATGTCAAGCATGGAGAGTGCTACCAGCTTCTGTTTCCTTCCAGCTTAAAGAAGTCAGTTCTACAGTCTGTTTATGATTCACCTTGAGTACCTTGCATTTGTTGAGGCGCAGATATTTTTGGATAGGTATGCACAATAATGTAGACAACTGGATAAAAAATTGTCACCTGTGTGATGACCAAGTTACCACAGCCATCCCATGCAACCTCCCATGAAGGCCTTCTTGGCTTCTAGGCCATTTGAGGTAATTGCTGTGGATTTTATGGTGTTAGAACCAGCGTCAGATGGTAGAGAGAACATCCTCGTTATTACAGACGTCTTTACAAAGTTCATGCAAGCATTCCCGACCCGAGATCAAAAAGCAAATACTACAGCTAAGGTGCTGCTCCTTGAATGATTCATGAAGTACGGTGTACCCGAGCGCTTGCATGCCGTTAGGGCCGTAACTTCGAAAGTGAAGTTGTAGCTGAACTTTGTAAGCTGTACGGAGTGGAAAAGAGCCGTACTACACTGTATCACCGACTGGTAACGCACAGTGTGAGAGGGTTCAACAGGACACTACACGATCTATTGCGTACTTTGCCTGCTGAAAAGAAACGCAGATGCCCAGAATACCTACCAGAATTGATTTATGCGTATAACGCAACACCTTACTCAACCGTATTCGCCACATTATTTATTATTTGGTGTTGAGCCCTACCTGCCAGTAGATGCCCTCCTAGGACTGGAAAAGATTTTTGACTCGAAACAAGACTGCTTGTTGTTTCACAAAAGGCGAGTAAATGATGCGCATGCCCGAGCTAGGGAGTATTCTGAACAGAAGCAGCCTTGCAAAACGACAGAGTATACTGTCCCGAGATTAAGGTCGTAGAGCTAGTGTATCTGAGAAACCGGCCGCAAGGCCGTAACAAAATTCAGGATGCTTTGGGCCCAACAGTTCATCGGGTTGTAGAGGTGGTTGACAACACCTTCACAGTAGATCCCTTGGAGGGTGGGCCCCACAAAAAGGGTTAACAGAGTTGATGTTAGGCTCTGCGTGGGTTCTCCTACTCCTGGACCCAGGAGGCTGGAAAAGACTCGAAAAGAGAGACCTGAGCCTAGTAGGGAAGTAGTAGAAGAGCCTGAATGTTCTGATGAGGATATTGGTGTGATGGTGAAAGGCCCTCCGACTGATGCTGTACGGGTTCAACAAGATGTAGATCATCAATCTGTTGATCCTCACCAAGCCGGTGTGGCGGTGCCTTAAAAGTCTGTGGAATCTGAGAAATATCTAGAGGCAGCTGTCAGTGACCTGTGGCAGCACCACGCAGACGTAGCAAGAGGCCAAATGCTGGACAACATTCCAATGTGTACTATAAGCCAAGGCCTGTCAGTACTTCTATAAGTCCAGCCACGATTTCAAAAATTTTAGCTGTTTTGAGGTCATTTCTTTTTCGAGAAGCAGTCAAGGAGGTAAAGAATACTCTGGTTACAAACCAGTAATCGAGGACGCTTACCTTGCTGCAGGGGATAGTGTAACCAGATGGAGTTTAATAGCCTTTATTTCTTTCATTTTGCTAAAGCAAAAAATTGAAAGAAATTGAAAAAAGGAAAGGTTCCTTTAAGAGGGATGATCACATCATCGCATGAGCGTGCAGCTCAGACAGAGAGCGCATGGGATAAGAAGAGAGGAGAAGAGGCGTGTTGGGAAGAGAATTCGGCCCAAGATTTTGGGTGTTTACGCGGAATTGCTTGGATGATTTGGTACGTGGATGATTCCGTACAACTTGATATTGTCCTCCCCTTATGTGTAGTGTTACAGAAGATCTGACCTAGTCATCGAATTCATCCAGTTAATACGGACCCAACTACACTCTTCTGCTTCCCCTCCTGGTGCAATATCCAGTCCCATGGCTACACCATCACAATACTCTGGGGCTGTGGAGGAATGCAGTGGGTTTGTACTACAATGCCAACTCTTCTTTGAGATGCAGTCACAAATATTTCCCACGGAAAAGGCTAGGATAGTGTGGTGTTGTTACATTATTGCACCACTAGATGGCACTCAAGCTTCTTGAGTTGTAAAGATGTGTATAGGAAAGAGAGACGAGTGAGAAGAGATACTGAGCATGTGTATGCATGTTATGCTGACCGTTAGTGCGGATTAATAAAGTGAATAAGAAGGATTTACATTTCCAGTTTCTTGTCTACATAAAGACATAACAAAATTGGCGACGAGGACTTTTTTTTTCTACAAGATTGTCTGAGGATGGCTTCAGTAAGTGCTCCATTTCCCAATCATTTTTTGCCTTGTCCCAGTGAGCCTGCTATACCGCTAGTAACATGGCTGAAGATGTTTCGAAACTACTTGCTCGTCATCAATGCTACTGGGGATTCTTGGCCAGAAGCCAGAAAGCGGGCTTTACTTCTCCACTGCCTCGGAACTGAAGGTCAGAGATTGTTTTATACACTGCCCAATACCGGTGACGACCTGGCTGATGCTATTAAGGCTTTGGAAGAACACTTCGTTCCGAAAAGAAATGTGGTCGTGGAAAGACATGCTTTCAGGAAACGCATACAGAGGACGGATGAAACGGTAGCAATACATTGCTGCATTGAGAGATTTGGCGACTACTGAATTTGCTGACAATCTTGATGATATGCTGCGTGATCAGCTTGTCGAAAATATTGCTAACCCTCGCATTCGGGAAAGATTATTGATGGAATCTAAATTGACACTGGAGACTGCAATTACAATTTCTACACAGCTAGAGGCCGCTGATGCTCAGGCGAAATCGATGGCTACAAGTTCCCTCGCTCCAGTACAAGCCATACATGTCACTCCTGCTTCTGGACGACAGCGTACGAAGGCCAAATTCAAAGCACGTACCTCATCAAAACCTTCTGTTTCTACTCCCGTCAGCTCGAACATGCTTTCGCTGTGGCTCTGCTGGACATCTTGCAAACGGACAGAACTGCCCCGCTGCATCTGCTAAATGTAAGAATTGCAATAAGATTGGACATTTTGCACGAGTCTGCCGTTCTGCTCCTACTCATTCAGTGCATTCAGTTGAATTACCAGATGTCTGTGTTCTCTATCTGCCTGGAGTAACTGACCGTTTGATGTGTGATGTGACCATACATGCCTCACCTGCTGCCACTTCTGTGTCTCTTCAATTTACAGTGGACTCTGGTTCATCAGTGTCCATTCTGCCGAAACATTTTTATGAGCAGCATTTTCGCACTGTGCCGTTACAAGCTCCTGCTGCCCGTTTAGTTACTTACTTACAAGAGCCAATTTCTGTACTAGGTTGTTTATCTGCAACGGTAACTAAATATGGCATTACCTGTCCTGCAAACTTCTTTACTGTCGACAATGGCACAGCTTTGCTAGGCATGGATCTCATCAAGGGACTTCAGCTTCGATTTAATGGACACTGTGCTGCCATCGACACAATCCACCTCAGTCTGTGCCCTCTCCACTTCTCCACCACAGCGTGCTACATGAGGCTGTGTAAAAAATGTCACCCACAAGGTAAACATTTCTGACTCTGTACCTCCTGTCAGATGCAAATTGCGTCGCTTACCTTTCTCTGTGAGAGATGCTGTTTCCACAGAACTGGAACGACTCTTACATGCAGGTGTGATTGAAAGGATTGACTCTTCTCCATGGGTTTCTCCGATTGTTGTGGTCCAAAAGAAAACGGGGGGGATCCGCATGTGTGTTGACCTGCGAGGACCCAACAAGGCAGTTATAGTAGACAGCTACCCATTGCCACACATGGAGGAGATGATGACATTACTGCAAGGTGCGTCTGTATTTTCAACCATAGACTTGGAAAGTGCATACCATCAGGTACCTCTTCATGAAGATTGCCGGGACCTCACTGCATTCATTACACACGAGGGACTTTTCAGGTTCTGCAGGGTACCTTACGGCTTGGCATCCGCTCTATCTGCATTCCAAAAGATGATGGTAATCATTCTGAAAGGACTCCAAAACGTTGCAAACTATCTGTATGACATCATCGTGTGGTCACGCTCGATACAAGAGCATGATCAAGCGCTGGAGAATGTGCTGCAACATCTCAAAGATCCTGGGTTGGTGTTGAAAGTGAAAAAAGTGAAAGTGACCTATTTGTCAGTTATGGTTACCCATACCCGAAATATACCTCTGCTTTTAACCCATCCAGTGAGTAGTGAACACACGCACAGCAAGTGGTGAACACGCGTACACCCGTAGCAGTGGGCAGCTATCACTGCAGCGCCCGGGTAGCAAGTAGGGGTAAGGTGCCTTGCTCAAGGGCACCTCAATCATTACCTGCCGGTCCTGAGGATCGAACCGGCAACCTTCTGGTCACGAGTCCGACTCTCTAACCATTAAGCCACGATTGCCCCTGAATGAGTCGAAATGTCAATTCAGAAAACAGAGCTTGAAGTTTTTAGGCCACATGGTGACTTCACAGGGTCTTCAGTTGGATCAGGAACATCTCGCGGCAATTATCGATGCACCGGCGGATGCGGTCCAGTTGCGTTCTTTGCTGGGTCTTCTTTCATGGTACAACAAATTCATTCCTAATTTTGCTTCAGTGGTGATGCCTCTGCGTGCATGCCTGAGAGATGAGAGTGGATTTCGCTGGTCTGATGAAGCTCAACAAAGCTTGGCTGATGTGAAGCAACTACTAGTACACAGTCCGGCACTCGCCCTATTTGACCCGGAGATGCCTGTGGTCATTTCTACTGATGCGTCTGCTTATGGACTAGGTGCTGTCTTCGCACAAATATGCACTGATGGTCAAGAACGTACTGTTGCTTTCGCGTCCAGAACACTCACGTCAGCTGAACAGAAATACTCCACTGTGGAAAAGGAGGATCTGGTGTGCGTCTGGGCAGTGGAAAAATGGAGAACATACTTGTGGGGCCGCAGATTTACTTTGCGGACTGACCATCAGGCTTTGACAACACTGCTGACCACAAAAGGGACTGATAGAGCTGGTATGCGCATAGCTCGGTGGGCTGCTCGGTTGCTCTGTTTCGACTACATAGTTGTGTACCGTGCTGGATCTGAAAACCACACTGCAGATTGTTTATCTCGCTTGCCCTTGCCTCTGACTTCGGCTGCTGAGTCGGATACAGAACCCGAGTTTGTTGCTTTACTGTCCACTGGTCCGATTGCCATGCCTTTACTGCGTCTGTTGCAACAAAACAGGTGACCGCATTTCTAACCTCGGTCTTCAGTAGACACGGCAACCCGACCACTCTGGTCAGTGATAATGGGCCTCAGTTCACTTCTCCTGAGTTTGCTGCGTTCCTGAAAGAGAGAGATATTAAGCACATTCGCACTTCAGAGTATCATCTTGCTGCAAATGGTGCTATTGAACGCTTTCACAGAGTTCTTAAGAGTACAATCCAATCAGCAATCCTACAATCAGCACCATGGAAAACAACAGTGACTGACTTCCTGCAGATTTATCGCGCTACACCTCATGCGGTGACTAGTGTTTCTCCATTCGAATTACTTCATGGAAGGAAAATGCGTACCCGTCTCAATGTCCTGAAATCTTCACCTTCTGGTCATGAGCCTACACAACTGCAACAGCGGGTTTCTTCACGTCAGGAGGTCATGAAATCTCGCTTTGACCACAAGCATCGAGTGCGTCATTTTTCTTTTCAAAAAGGAGATAAAGTGCACATTAAAAAGTCAGTACATGTACCAAAAGCCTATCCAAAATTCACTCCTCCAGTTTAGGTTAGAAGAAAGGTTGGTCCTTACACTTACCTCTTGGATGATGGAAAGAAGTGGCATGCATCGTGTCTTGCACCCGTACCGACTAGAGAGCTGGATAATGGAATGACTGTCAATCCTGAAAACTTGATTCCTTCTCATGCTCCATTATCTGGAAATTCAGTGTCTTCTGATGCTGGTTCAAGAGAGCAACGTCAAAGACGTGAGCCGGGTTGGCTTAAGGGCTATGTTTATTAGTCACAGAATTTAACATGGACTTTTTCACTATATATATATAAATTACTCACATAAAGTCAAGTACTGAATACTAGTTGAGTAGTTGGTTCATACTGCTTATTCTTTAAAATACTCTTCTGCATTCATTTAATGTGTTGCTTAGTGTAATTCATTTATAGGTGAAATTTTTGATACATGGTAGATTTGCTGTTCTTGATTCTATTTCATGTCAAGTGTTGGTTACAGAAGAATTAATTTAAGTAAAAGGGGAATATGTGGTGTTGTTACATTATTGCACCACTAGATGGCACTCAAGCTTCTTGAGTTGTAAAGATGTGTATAGGAAAGAGAGACGAGTGCGAAGAGATACTGAGCGTGTGTATGCATGTTATGCTGACCGTTAGTGCGGATTAATAAAGTGAATAAGAAGGATTTACATTTCCAGTTTCTTGTCTACATAAAGACATAACAGATAGCTTATGTGGTCTCTCAACTCTCTGGTAAGGC
Source organism: Triplophysa siluroides (assembly GCA_006030095.1). Lineage (NCBI taxonomy): Eukaryota > Metazoa > Chordata > Actinopteri > Cypriniformes > Nemacheilidae > Triplophysa > Triplophysa siluroides. The sequence goes on from VCII01000635.1 coordinate 75,385, forward strand.
ACCTTTAGGACATTTCAATGCATTGTTTGGTCAATCGAGTAATCATCTCTCTGTGCAGGATCAGTTAATTCGATTTAAGCAAGGAAAATCATCTGTAGCAGAGTATGCCATCCAATTCAGAACCCTGGCTGCTAATTCCGGCTGTAACGAAACTGCTTTGATCACCGTCTTCCGACAGGGACTGGATCCAACCTTGCGTACCCATTTGGCCATTCATGACGACTCCGTCGGATAAGAGAATCTGATTCAGTATGTCGCAACGTCTTGCGTCCACACGTGTCGTTAGCCGGTCTAAGAAGAAGAGGTCTAAGAGGGGGTCGCGGTGTCCCTCTCTCCAGCCCGGTGTCCAGCCAGTGGTCCAGCCGGCATCCAGTCCGGCGCAGCATCAGAATCTTCAGCAGGTGGTGACGCAGCCGGCACCTCAGCCTGTAACTCAGCGGCTTTCCAGAAGGTGTCTCTGCCGGCCCTCTCGCCGGAGATTCAGCCAGCCTTCCCGCCGATGACTCTGCCGGCCCTCTCGCCGGAGATTCAGCCGGCCTTCCCGCCGATGACTCTGCCGGCCCTCTCGCCGGAGATTCAGCCGGCCTTTCCGCCGATGACTCAGCCGGCCTCCCTGCCGGCGACTCAGCCGGCATTCCAACCGGCGCCTAGTCCCTTTGTTTCGCCACCTAGTCCGGTCCAGCCGGCACATTGTACTTTTTTGCCTTTTTTGTTAGGACATTCCCCTCTCCCTAGCTCCGTTAAGTCCCCACTGGTCTTGTCCGGTCCTCCCAAGTCCCCTCCTCTTGTCCCACCCCAGTTTAGCGTTCCCAGTTTTTTCAAGCCTGTTCCCCCCCTCCCTTCCCGTTGATGTTTACCTTACTGTCCAACCCCAATCGCTTCGTTGTTATGACAGCCCTGCCCTGCAGTATGTTCTGTTTTGTGTTTGTGGTGACGTTTTTGTCTGTCTTGTCCCGCTGATTTTTTTTCTCCCTTGGGCCGTTCGGTGATCGGCCTTTGGAGCGGGGGGTACTGTCAGGATCCTGTACTTCCTACCCGTCTCGGTCCTTGTGTAATTATCCTTCATTAGTCTTTCCCCCTTATAAGTCGTGTTTTAATTCCCAGTCCTCGTCGGTGTATTATTCCTTGTCCGTGCGTTTTACTCGCCCTTGTGCTATAGCTGTGGATTACGTTTTGCTGTGGACTTTCTCTTTTCATTATTATTTTGGAAATAATAGGAAAAAAATAATAGGAAGTATTTTGGTTTACCCTTCACCTGCCTGCATTTGGGTTCTGTCGTACCATTTCCTGACAAGCAGTAGCTAATCAAAGGAAAGAAGCAGGCAGGCTTTCCTGACGATCAGTGCATGCATATGTAACGGTTTGTAAAATTATGTAAACTAAGTTTCTAATTGTACATTTTTGACCACAGTTAGAAACATTAAACATGCGGCAGTAAAATACCGGGATGCAAACATTTACGTGAGTCATGTGATGTAATGCGTAAGATGAGACGATGAATATAAACGGATATGTTTTGTATCGTTCTAGATAACAGTTACAAGATTAAGAAATAATGTAATCTGATTGTATTTTAATATGTGCTTGTCATGTCTGTGCTCTTTTCGTATTTCACAAAATTCTCATATTCTGTTAACACTTATGATGTTTTAGAGTCACTGTCTTGTAAAAACAACAATGAAGACCGTAATGGAGATGTAATAATGAAGACCGAATACAACATTTGCCTTGCACAAAGGTAAGATAACAGAAGTTTGTCTTGCAGTATATAGACAAAGGAAAATATGCAATTTACTTTTGCTCAACTGTTGTGCAAAGTGGAATAAATTGATAGACACTCAATTAAAAATATTAATGTAAAATGAATGTTGAGGATTGTGTTCCTCTTTGAATTTATATATCAAAAGCATAACTCTTGATGGATGAAAAGTGATATGTTGTGATTTCAGAGCAAACTTAGAAATAAGGAGAAGGACAGAGACCATGACAGGGGTGACAGCAAAAAGGTGAGTGAGAATTTATCTTAAAGCAGAATAAACTAAATGTCAGCACACTGAAAACTGCTCCACAGGTTTAATAAATAACCAGCAACGTTTTGACCGTCAGGCACAAATTAAGAAAAGAATTGAGTTGGCCACCCTAGGGCCGTCATTCTTTGTTGTATGTGGGCCGAGGGAAAAGGATTTGTGTGGACCGGAGCTGGGCCAACACAAAATTGCTATGTGGGGTGGTCACTGTTCTCCGAGTCTTCAATGGCTTAGGGTTATGGTATACCTGCATTCACAGAGGAAGTTATGGATGCAAAGGTTATATATGCCATAGTTATTTTTACTACCTTCTCTGACTCCAAGCATATCCCACATAGTAGACGGACTCGGCCCGAATGTGGCCTCAGAATGGCACTGCTGGCACACTGCCGGCACTTGCATGCCACATGTCAGCCGAGTGTGGGCCATGTGCGGCAGTGATGGTACTGGATGCATGACGGCAGACAATAGTTGGGCCGATTGTGGATGGAGGTATTGGGCCGATTGTTGATAGCAGGTCTGTGGCCCAGATCAGTCTAGCGATTGTAGGCCACATTTGACATTGTGTAATTCACAATTATTGCACAGTTACATTTATACATATTTTACGGTGTAAATTTTGGCTATAGGTTACAGGCAGATTTGGTTAACTCAGCTCACCCAGTTCTACTGAAATGTTGAAATATCAAGTAAACTTGATAAAAGCACTCAACTTATCTGTCTATTCAAAATACTTCAGGCAGACTATTTTTTGAAGTAACCTGGCCTAAAAAAACACTTGCACATATTTTAGTCTATTTAATGCTTTGTCAAATAATTAATTATTTTGTAGGGTTACATAGATTCTGGTTTTAATAGAAAAGGCTATTGGTTCATGATGTTATTTTAATAGAAACCATAAGAATTTCTGTTATGGGGTTCTAATGTTTTTTCCAGCAGGGATTGAGTGTGCAATATAGCAGTGTTCTAAGCTATATTTAAGTATTTGTTACTGTCACAGGTTACTTGACTAATCTGGCAGACAACAGGGAAGGGTCTGATGTACTTGGGACTGAGCTTTTTACAAGGTAGTCGTAAACGAAGGTCCTTCGTGGACAACCAAACTCGTTGCCCGGGTTGGTAAAGTGGGGTGGAGAGTCGCCGTTTATCCGCATGATCTTTATGTCGACGAACCACTTGATGAAGATGTTGGTGCGCTTAATCCCAAGTCGTCTTACATTCACGGAACCAATAGTCCACGGCAGGTACGGAAGATGGTTCTTCAGACCAGGGGAACAGAGGGGGCTGATATCCGAGTATGCATTGAAACGGAATCAATCCAGTGGCAGTGTGGCGCAATGAGTTCTGTGCGTACTCTGCCCCATACCAGGTAGCGGTTTCAATTGTGTTGATTGTCGTGGCAGTATGATCGTAAGTGCCTCCCGATCTCCTGGATCTTGCGCTCAGCCTGACCATTAGCTTAAGGATGGTATCCGGATGGATCCGGATGCTTACATTATTGCAGATATTGAGATTATTGCAGAATGCTTTCAAGACCCGAGAGATGAATTGAGGAAATCGGTCAGAAACTATGTCTTCGGGGAGCCCGTAATTCCGAATAACACATGGTGGAGCAGATTTTAAGCTGTTTCCAGGGCGGTAGGTAATTGCGGGATTAGTTTGCATGACTTGGAGAACCGATCCACAGCTACCAAGATACAAGTGTTATTGTCCGAGAGGGGCAGGTCAGTAATAAAATCGACGGCAATATGTGACCAGGGCCGGTTTGGGATAGGCAAAGGCATCAATTTGCCTTCAGGAAGACGCCTAGGTACCTTTGAGACGGCACAGACTGAGCATCCCTGGACGTACCGAGAGACATCTTGTGAGATCCCTGGCCACCAATATCGGGACTTAATGAGTGAGAGGGTCTGTTGGTTGCCTGGGTGTCCTGATCCGGGAATGGAGTGAGCTGATTCCACGAGGGGCAGTCGCAGATCCGGAGGTACGTAGGTTTTCCTTTCAGGAGTTCCAGGAGGAGAGGGGTGAGGGCTTGCCGAAATCTCTTCATCCATAGCCCATAGAATGGGGCTGACAAACATCGCCGGAGGGAGGATAGCTTCCGGGTCCTGGGTGTCGCAGTCGGCACTGTACTGACGAGATAAGGCGTCCGCTTTACCATTCTGAGTGCCGGGCCGGTAAGTGATGGTGAAATCGAATCTAGTGAAGAACAGCGCCCATCGTGCTTGACGAGTTGAGTCTCTTGGCTTCTCGAAGATATTCTAGGTTCCGGTGAACCGTTAGAATGAGAAATGGATGTACTGCTCCCTCCAACCAGTGTCTCCATTCTTGTAGCGCCAACTTTATGGCTAGAAGTTCCCGATTACTAACATCGTGATTTCGTTCCGCCGGTGACAGCTTCTGTGACAGCTTCCGTGAAAAGAAGGCACACGGATGGACCTGTGGTGGCACACCGTACCGTTGAGAGAGAACCGCTCCCACTCCTGTCTTGGAGGCATCAACTTCGACGATAAATGGGAGTGTTGAGTCGGGTAGACGGAGTGCTGGAGCAGTGCAGAACGCATCCTTTAATTGCTGAAAGGCCTGAGTGGCTTCGGTGTTCCAGGTCAATGATTTGGTTCGCGATCCCACCATGGAGGTCAGAGGGGAGGATATCGAGCTAAAGTTGGCAATGAATCATCTATAGAAATTGGCAAAGCCAAGAAAGCGTTGTAACTCCTTAACTGTAGTGGGTTGAGACCAGTTCCTTACGGCTTCCACCTTAGCCTGATCCATCACAATGCTATTGTGACTGATTAGGTATCCAAGGAAATAAATGGTGGATTGGTGGAATAGACATTTTTCATGTTTCAGGTAGAGGTGATGTTTCCGGAGTCGCTGTAGGACCTCAGTGACATGTCTAACGTGTTCAGCATGATTTCTGGAGAAGATTAGAATATCGTCGATATACAGTTGTGTTCAAAATTATTCAACCCCCAATGCTGTAAATGGTTTTAGGGAATTTAGTGTACATTTGTAATTGTATTCAGAATGAAATCCTACAAGGACTTCTTAAAGAACCATATGCAACTAAAATGACATCAATTAGTTTTGTAATACAGTAGTAAATGTTTCTTTTGTGAATTCTTCATTGACATAATTATTCAACCCCTTAAAGACTACCACTCTGAAGAACAGAGGTTCAATGAAGTGTTTTCAATCAGGTATTGAAAACACCTGTGGATATCAGGGAGCAGCAATAAAGCCTAATAAGCATCAATTAGGCAGCTTTAAAATGACTGTGATACTCAGCTCCTTCTAGACATTTACTGGTGTGGTTACAAACATGGTGAGGTCAAGAGAATGGTCCAGGAAGACAAGAGAAAAGGTGATTACTCTTCACAGGAAGGGCAATGGCTATAAGAAGATTGCAAAGATGTTAAACATACCAAGAGACACCATAGGAAGCATCATTCGCAAATTCAAGGCAAAGGGCACTGTTGAAACGCTACCTGGTCGTGGCAGAAAGAAGATGCTGACTTCGACTGCTGTGCGCTACCTGAAGCGTAGAGTGGAGAAAAGTCCCCGTGTGACTGCTGAGGAACTGAGAAAAGATTTGTCAGATGTGGGTACTGAAGTTTCTGCTCAGACAATACGGCGCACCCTGCGTAATGAAGGCCTCCATGCCAGAACTCCCAGGCGCACCCCCTTGCTGTCCCCAAAGAATAAGAAGAGTCGACTGCAGTATGCCAAAAGTCATGTGGACAAACCACAGTTTTGGGATAGTGTTCTGTGGACTGATGAAACAAAATTAGAACTGTTTGGGCCCATGGATCAACGCTATGTTTGGAGGAGGAAGAACAAGGCCTATGAAGAAAAGAACACCTTGCCTACTGTGAAGCATGGCGGGGGGTCAATCATGCTTTGGGGCTGTTTTGCTTCTGCAGGTACTGGGAAGCTTCAGCGTGTGCAAGGTACCATGAATTCTCTTCAGTACCAGGAGATATTGGATGACAATGTTATGCAGTCCGTCACAAACCTGAGGCTTGGAAGACGTTGGACCTTTCAACAGGACAATGATCCCAAGCATACCTCCAAGTCCACTAGAGCATGGTTGCAGATTAAAGGCTGGAACATTTTGAAGTGGCCATCGCAGTCACCAGACTTAAATCCGATTGAGAACCTCTGGTGGGACTTAAAGAAAGCAGTTGCAGTGCGCAAGCCTAAGAATGTGACTGAACTGGAGGCTTTTGCCCATGATGAATGGGCGAAGATACCCGTAGATCGCTGCAAGACACTTGTGTCAAGCTATGCTTCACGTTTAAAAGCTGTTATAACTGTAAAAGGATGTTGTACTAAGTACTAAGATTGAATGTCACTTGGGGGTTGAATAAAACTGATAATGATGTGAGCTCAGAAAAGACATTTGTGGTTATTTCATTATAAATGTTATGTTATATTTGTCTGACCTACACGTGCCTCTTTGATTTAATTGTAAGCAGGATGACTGAATGATCATAATCAATGTCAAACCGACCAAAACAATCAATTTCAGTGGGGGTTGAATAATTTTGAACACAACTGTATACTATAGCTGAGCGTCCCAGTACATCCCTGAAGATTTCATTCATGTAACTTTGAAAGATGACTGGAGCATTCACCAATCCGAAAGGCATGACGAGGTATTCATAATGTCCAGAGGGTGTGATGAACGCAGTCTTCCATTCATCTCCAGCTTTGATTCTGATGAGATTATATGCACTGCGGAGATCCAACTTTGTGAAGATGGTTGCGTGCACAAGCTGTTCCAAAGCAGACGGTATCAATGGCAGGGGGTAGGCAAACTTCTTTGTGTGAAGGTTGAGGGTCCTATAATCAATACACGGTCTCAGACCTCCATCCTTATTGCCCACAAAGAAGAAACTAGATGCGGCAGGTGATATATGCTTCAGATTCTTTATACAATCCTTGAAACAACGTTCACCCCAGCGCAAAACCTCTCCTGTCGTCCAGTTGATGTTGGGCTGATGATGTTGTAACCAAGGGCGCCCCAGAATGATGTCCGTAGTAGCTCCCTCCAAAACCCAGAACGAAATGGTTTCGATGTGGGAGACTCCTATCCGCATCTCGACTGACGGAGTGTGAAAACAAATACGTCCTTGGCCCAGTGGTTTTCCTAGTATATTGTGAATATTGTACACATGGTCGTTCCGTCTTTTGGAAAGACCAAGAAAGGTGAGGAGGCGTTGTGACATGAAGTTCCGTGCTGCTCCAGAATCAATCAAGGCTCGTACCGACACCGACGGAGATACAGAGGTTAGTACCACATCAATAAGTTTCATAGCGTTTCGAGATAACAGCAGAATGGTGCATCGAACTCGCCGCTAACCGAGCTGGTCTAACAGGGCAGGAACCAATCCTATGGCCGGATTCGCCGCAGTACAAGCATAGTTGAAGGGTAAGTCGCCTGGTGTGCTCCTCAGGCGTGAGATGGTAGCGGTCAATTTGCATTGGTTCAGACAGCTGTAGTTTAGACCCAGAGGCAGAGGTAGGAGCCGATGGCAAGGTGTTAGGTTGTGTATGATCACAAGCTGAGAGGCGTTGGGCAATCCATACCGCTCGTTGGATAAGACTTTCCAATCCTTCGTCGTCATCATATACGGTCATTTGGGAATGTACAGTACCACTCAATCCCTGCCGAAAGACAGAGATGAACGCAGCCTCATTCCAGCCACTGCTGGTAGCAAGAGTCCGAAAGCGAAGGGCGTAGTCAGAAGCTGAAGAGTGACCCTGTTTCAGACGTAAGAGTTCATCTTGTACTGTAAACGAACCAGCGGATTGGCCAAATACCTCTCGGAAATGTCGGAAAAAAAGTCTCTCAGATTGGACAAGGGGTCCTCCAGCCGCCCAAACACATTGAGCCCAGTTGAGCACTCTTCCGATGAAACGGGAAATGACGAAGGCCACATGTGCTCTCTCGGACCCGAACTGGCGAGAGTTCACCTCGAAAAACAGTTCGCACTGTAATAGAAAGCCATTGCATTCCTCCACAGATCCCGCGTAGAAGTTCGGAGCGACCATAAGGCTGGCGGAGGCTGGCAGCGTAGAGGAAAGGAGTTGCTGCTGAAGGGTTGAGACAAAATCCCCAACGGGATCTGTGGGCAGGACGAAGGTGGTGAAGACATCGGATAACATAGTTGTCTTCTTTTTGGTCGGTTGTTCTGTCACAGGTTACTTGAGGACGGAAAGATCTCACACCATAGATCGGGTTAAAGGTTTTATGCAAATAATCAACTCCTCCAATACAGTCAATCCAAAAAAATAACTCCAGGTACAATACCATGAACAAAAAAGGGATTCCCAATCCCTGGAAAAATAGGTATCCAACTGATCACAAAAAACAAAGTAAAAAGGATATATTCCAGAGGATAGCATAAACACCGACATAATTCAAACAACATTAACAACCGACAAAGAACTAGAACCCAGTGAGTATAAATGTAGTCCAAGTGATGGGTTGCAGCTGTGACATGCAATCAAAGAATCAGACACTAATATTCTGGTGAACGTGAGCGTGGTAATCCGGAATTCGATGCAGATGTAGAGGGTGTGTCCGGCACGGACGTCGTGCTGGTTACAGTTGCAGAATAGGTTAATAATGTATCAGTGAAGTGAAATATTAATATCATAATCAAAATAATTCCAAAATGAGATAACGATTTAAATAATGAGAAAACATTCAAATATGACTTCCTGTTTGCCGAGAGCGCGTGGTTTGAGACGGAGCTCCGTCTAACATTTCTTTAAATATCTTTTATTCCTGTTATATATATCTTAAGATTTATGTTCTAAAGTGATAATTCACCGTGGGTACAAATTATCCTTAAGTGTACCCCATACCAAAATCGTAAAAAATGCACAGATAAATTAGTTTCACACGATCACTCGCTATTAGCCCTAAAGCTGTTAGCATTACCAGCCTGTACTTACTAAATATTGCACTTACTGCTTAACTCACTGTTACATCACTAATGGCGAATGTTTCAGACGTGTGTTTACCTCTGAGTGCAGATGATGAATCTTTCTTCGCACTTCAGTCGGAGCTGGAGGTTGTGGAGAAGCAGATCCAGGATCTACTCGAGAGGCAGACACTGCTGCGAGAACGTAAAACGGCGCTGGAAACATCCCGGGCTGACGCTCGCAAAGCAGCGGTAAGTTTTCGACGTGATTGTAATACTCCTACCACTTCTACTCCGCGTGTTTCTCTGCACAGAGCCCAGGCTTCGAAAACACGACGGGCCCAATTGAACTTCACTCCTGCACCGGCACACCCACGACGTAAGGCGCAATCCAGGACCGGAGCGATAACCTCTCCCCCACCGCCGCCACCGGTCTTTGAGATCCCGACTAGGAACCGCTTTGCCGCCCTCTGCGAGACGGAATGCAACGCTGTGGTCGTCGGAGACTCAATCGTCCGGAACGTACGCGCTTCCTTCAATCAAGGTAAGGCTCGCACTCACTGTTTCCCTGGCGCCCGTGTTCTCGATGTCTCTGCGCAGGTAACTGCGATCCTGAAAGACGACGCTAGCATCGGAGCTGTCGTACTGCACGCGGGGGTCAACGATGTCAGGATGCGGCAGTCGGAGGTCCTGAAGCGCGATTTCAGGAGTCTGGTCGATACTGTACGCAACGCATCGCCCACGGCGAGGATCATCGTATCAGGGCCGCTTCCAACTTACCGACGAGGGAATGAAAAGTTCAGTAGACTATTTACGCTCAATCAATGGTTAATGTCATGGTGTACTGAACAGAAGCTGCTCTTTGTAAATAATTTTGATCTGTTCTGGGAGCGACCTAGGCTTTTCCGCCCCGACGGCCTGCACCCCAGCAGCATTGGAGCGGAAGTCCTGTCTGACAACATCTCAAAGACGCTCCGCAGCATTTGACTAGTAAGTACAAGCGTTAACCATAGTCTGTGTTCCTCTCACTCAACTGTTAAAAATGTTACAACATCCAAATACATAGAGACTGTGTCTGTCCCCCGAATAATACAACAACATAAAAATGTATGTAAAAGTCAGAGAAAAAACATTATTGTGATTAAACCTAAAGTCAATATATTTGTTGAGCAAAACCAACTCCTAAAGTTCGGGCTACTTAATATTAGATCACTAAACTCAAAGGCAGTTATTGTAAATGAAATGATCACAGACAACAGCTTTGATATACTCTGCCTTACTGAAACCTGGCTTAAACCAAATGATTATTTTGGTATAAATGAGTCTACTCCACCAAGCTACGGTTATATGCATGAGCCACGGCCGGCTGGTCGAGGTGGTGGTGTAGCAACAATCTTTAGAGACTTTCTTACCGTAACTCAGAGAACAGAGCATAAATTTAAATCATTTGAAGTGCTTGTGTTGAACATAATTGTTCCAAACAAAAGTAAAAAAACATTGCTTTCTCTTACACTGGCTACTGTGTATAGACCCCCTGGGCCTTACACTAATTTTCTGAAGGAGTTCGCGGACTTCTTATCGGACCTATTGGTTAACGTTGATAAAGTACTGATCGTTGGAGATTTTAATATCCATGTAGATAGCGCTAACGATGCTTTAGCAGTGGCGTTTAAAGAGCTTCTACACTCTTTTGGTGTAACACAAAACATCAACAGACCCACTCATAGACTTAATCATACTCTAGACTTGATTATATCTCACGGAGCCGATCTAACCAATATCGATATTATACCTCAAAGCGACGATGTCACTGATCACCATCTTATAACATGTACACTGCGCACTGCAGAAATCAGTCGTATAGCTCGTTATCGACAGGGTAGAACAATCACCTCATCTACTAAAGATAGTTTCGTTAAGAATCTGCCAGATCTGACTCCTTTAATAACTTTGCCAATTAATACAGAATCGCTCGATGACATGACCAGCAACATGGGAACTATTTTCTCTAATACATTAGAAGCGGTCGCGCCTATGAAGTCAAAAAAGATTATCGAGAAGATCAAAGCACCATGGTACAATAGCACCACTCGCGGCCTAAAAAGAGAAACGCGTAAACTGGAACGAAAATGGAAACAAACCCATTTAGAGGTCTTTAAAATTGCGTGGATAGAGAGTGCAAACTGTTATAAAAGGCACTAAAAGCCTCAAAAGCCGAGCACCTCCGTAACCTCATAGAAACTAATAAAACAATCCAAGGTTTTTATTTAGTACAATTGCTAAACTAACAAACAAACAGACTTCTCCTGACCTGGCTATTCCGCCACACCTTGGTAGCAATGAATTCATGACATTTTTTACAGAAAAAATCGAAAAAATACGAGACGACGTAGTTAAAATCCAACCTCCAAGTGTGTCTGATGAATTAGTACCAACCATCACCCAAAAAGAAAAGCTACAGTGTTTTTCACCTATAAAACAGGAAGATTTAATTAAACTTATTGCAACATCCAAACCGACAACATGCTTATTAGATCCCATTCCAACTAAATTACTAAAAGAGTTACTACCTGTTGCAATTGAGCCCATTTATAACATTATCAACTCGTCAATTAATCTAGGCCATGTTCCAGGACCCTTTAAGCTGGCTGTGATTAAGCCTCTTATCAAAAAAACAAACTTAGACCCCAGTGAACTTGGAAGCTATAGACCGATTTCAAATCTCCCGTACTTGTCTAAAATACTAGAAAAAGTAGTGTCCACTCAGTTGTGCTCTTTCCTACAAAATAATGACATGCACGAAAAATTTCAGTCTGGCTTTAGACCGCATCATAGCACCGAAACTGCGCTCGTTAAAATTACAAACGATCTACTTATGGCATCTGATAAAGGTAACATCTCACTCCTAGTCCTGCTTGACCTTAGTGCTGCGTTCGATACTGTAGACCATAAAATACTTTTAGATCGTTTACAAAATTATACCGGTATTCAGGGACAGGCACTAAAATGGTTCCGATCTTACTTATCTGACAGATATCAATATGTCCATTTAAATGGGGAATCGTCTAATCTAACGCAAGTAAACTATGGATTACCTCAGGGATCGGTTTTAGGACCCTTGCTTTTCTCCATATACATGCTGCCCCTGGGCAACATTATTAGAAAACATGGAATTAGCTTCCACTGTTATGCAGATGATACTCAGCTATATATCTCTTCAAGACCAGATGATTCCTTCAAGCTATCCAAACTGGCAGAGTGCATCAAAGATATGAAACATTGGATGACTAGTAATTTCCTTCTTTTAAACTCTAACAAAACAGAAATATTACTTATAGCACCAAAGACTCGTAAACAGAATATATCAGATTATAACCTACAAATCGAAGGCTGCACTGTTACTGCGACAAATACAGTTAAAGACCTAGGCGTTATATTAGACAGCAACCTGTCTTTTAAAAATCATATCTCAAATGTCACAAAAACAGCCTTCTTCCACCTTCGAAATGTTGCCAAATTACGAAATGTTTATGTGCTGCTGACGCAGAAACTCTTATTCATGCATTTGTGACCTCAAGACTTGACTACTGTAATGCTCTTCTTAGCGGTTGTCCTGCATCTTCAATAAACAAACTACAGTTAGTCCAAAATGCAGCCGCCAGAGTCCTAACCAGGTCAAGAAAATACGATCATATTACCCCAATTTTATCATCTCTTCACTGGTTGCCCATTAGGTATCGTATTGATTTTAAAATTCTTTTAATTACTTATAAAGCCTTAAAGGGTTTAGCCCCTACTTACTTAACTGAGCTTCTATCACATTACAGCCCATCACGCTCTCTAAGATCGCAAAACTCAGGACTTTTGATAACACCTAGAATAACTAAATCTACAAAAGGGGGTCGAGCTTTCTCATACGTAGCACCTAAACTCTGGAATAGCCTTCCCGATACTATTCGAGGATCAGACACACTCTCCCAATTTAAATCTAGATTAAAGACACATCTTTTCACCCAAGCTTTCACTAATGCATAGTAAATGAACAGCAGCTACGCTAATTATTTTCTTTCTGCCTTCGCCTCGGGATGCCCATCTCGAGGTAGGGAAAGCTCTGCCAGGCCCAGATGGACATCATATGCCCATCCCGACTTAGAGACTACGCCAGCTGCGGACTGACTGACCATCCCAGCTCCATCTAAGGCAACTCCATTTCCACCCAGAGAAAGGCGACCATCCCAGCTCAGACCATTCTATCCCCAACCGAGAGCAAAGATGGAATACTTGTCAAATTAATGCTAAAAGTTACAATGCTTGGTATTAAATGCTAAACTACATCACATGTCAGCAGTTTGAAGTTATAGCTGAGTTCAGTGGCCCTGATTGGGGGTTGCTGGGCTGATGTTCGTAAGAGGGGGGGGGGGGCTCGTTGGTTGTGGTTGGGGGGATTCTATTTGTTGGGGCTGTGTGGGTCTGGATGGTCTTGCTTTGTGGTCGATGTCAGACAGCAGAGGAATAATGTTCCAATATGCCATTACTATTTTCTCTGGTTGTTCCTCTGTTTTTCTGGTGTCGATCGCGGAGTGGGACCGGGCTGGACGTGCATGGTTTCGGCGAGTGGGATTGCCTGGGTCGCGGGCGGTGGGCTCCCCCCCCTTCCTCGGGGATGTTGCTCGGTGACTTGGTCGGGGTCACTGAGAGCAGCTATGACACGTCAGAGGGGATCTGGCCCTCCCGGCTGGGCCTGGTTTCTCCCGAGGTTTTTTTCTCCATCAATCAATAAGGGAGTTTTGGTTCCTCGCCACAGCAGGGCAGTGTTGGCTTGCTCACCGGGAGACTGCATCTATTTATCTATTTATTAATTTATTAGATATTATCTATTAGAATGATCTTGCTTGTTCTATAAACACTATGCACTGTGCTGTGTTTTACCTCTGTGTTTTCTTATTTTGCTTCTGTAAAGCTGCTTTGGAACAACGCACATTGTGAAAAGCGCTATATAAATAAACTTGAATTGAAAACTTGAATTGAAATATGTTTTTTATTATGTTATCATATTTTATTGTACTTTTTAGTTTTATGGCTTAAATCAAAATAAACCAACTGCGGGTCAATTGATATTGTTTTGAATGCACAATAAAAAACATGTTTTTTGAAAATAAATCTCATTTTGGAGCAAATATATAAATGTCAAATATTAAAGTATATTTGCGAAATACACATAAAAATGAATAATAGGCCAACAAAAATATGTTTAATAACATAAATTTTTACTTTGAGTAACAAACATTGAACAAATATACTCACACAATGTAAACACAAACTGCAAGACTTTGAAAAGGTAAAAATGTTGTGGTGTGAAAGAAAAATAGAAAACAGCAGCTCATGACAAAACCTTTAATTTACTGATACACATGTGTGACTTTTCAAATACAAACTCCACAAACTGTCACAGGTGCTCAGTTTAGCTTAATGAAATGGTAGTAGTCAGTCTTTCAGGGAACATCAAAGAAGTCAGTGTGATGAACTGTAGGCCAACATCTGAGCTCTTGATATCTTCAGCTGGGTCTCAAAGAAAAAAAAGACCTGCAAGAAAAATCTAACAATTCATACCCATTACAAATCCATTCACTCACAAACTCATGTCACAATAGTATTCACATTATTGTATAACAACACAACAATTCTTTGTGACAACCACCTGAATAAAAAGTCCAATCAATGTGTATGGAACAAAACTGAACAACTAGTTGTTGATGACATCACGGAACACACATGGGACATCTGGTAACATACAAAAGCTTCTAATCGTTTGAATTCCAATAGTTCCTATAGTCACATATTGTTTTTCAGTGGCCATGTTAACAGATTAGAGCATTTATACACAGCACAGACAACTGTTGTCAGAAGGTTGTTGGCCAAACAACATTAGCATTTTAAGGATTTATAATATCTTCCCCACCTACAGTGGTTCAGGGACAGCACGGCATGCAAAGCAAAGGACAATGGGTTTGCAACCGCTCTCTCTAGAAGCTGCTCAGGTGACGCGTAAAATGGTATTGTAAACAAATATAAACCAGGCTTAAGGGGCATATAAATTTGCACGATACAGATCAGATGCGTCAGACTTTAGAACTATGCTGTTTGTGCTGTTTGAAGAAGACGCTTAGCTTGTGCTTGTAAAAGACCACCCATTGGCCCAACGACGGAATCCAATGTCGTGGTTGAAGGGATCTCGTGTTCTACTTCTCCTCAGTGATTTCTACATGAAGTTATTTAAGAACTGTTACAATTTAGTTCAATTTATATGACTCTGTGGTAAAGACCGATCTGACTCCAATTTCAATATAATATAAAATAACTTATATAACGTTTCAAATGTATCTGTTGATTGTAGTTAATTTATCTATAAATCTCCATACTTAAATATTTATTATTTAGAGTTATTCTTTCGATTGGGACCTGCAGTCGCTCAGAGTCTCACGCCGGCCGGGCTCATGGATCTCACGGACACAAAACGGTCAGTTCCGATCTCTAGACAGAGGTTGCCGGGTAAACTAATATCATTAAGTTTGGCCGCGATATGCTTGCTCAGAAACATAACAATAGTTATTTTAGTCACGATCATGCAACTTGCTAGGCCAGATGATAGGTGGAAATCTTGTGAGCTTTAGCAATGCTCCTTTTATAATAAAAATCTAGTATAAACTAGCCCTACCTATCCTGACACATCGATTTTGCGGTAACAGAACAGGTTCCTTTCAATCTACTTGAAATAACAGACTTTGAAGAATTCAGATAATATTAACAATAACAATTTATTATACCAGGCAGGCACAACATTAATTAAAATCATAGAATGCATATACAAAGAAATTCCTAATTTACTAAGCAACGATTATCAACATAGTATAAGAATAAAATAAACCACAAAGCTTATCATACCTGGTAAAATCGAGACACACAGTTGCAGTGTGGGAAGTTCTGGTTACAGATGCTTCCAAATCGAGACACACAGCTACAATGTGGGAAGTTCTGGTTACAGAAGCTTCCAAATCGAGACACAAAGCTGCAATGTCGGAAGTTCTGGTTACAGATGCTTCCCTGAGTCTTTTGTCAATTCACCTTATATACCCAGATGTAACAAAGCCAATGGTCAGCGAGAAACTTGGTTTGATTGTTTTCTCGTCACTGAAGAGAACATCAAATGAGATCTCAATCTACATATAAACAGGATTCCCTGAGAAAGTCACACCTCTTTGAGGAGTGCAGGTGATGGATTAGAGTTAAACAGTTTTAATATACTCTCTGTTAGATTTGAAAGAACAAGACCTTTTTACCCATCGCATGACCTTTAAAACAATACCATCGTCAAAACTTAATACTATGACAATAAATTATATACACAGTATAAAGCGTAAGCATTTTCCCAGTGATCAGGGCCTGAAGAGATGAAGGGGAGGGGTGTGATAAGAAGAGGGGGTTCGATTCCTGGGTATCAACAACCCCTGAGGGGAGGGCAGGATATCATTCCTCAGGATCTAACAACAAATGGGGTTTCATTGTTTTGTCCCAGCATCAAAAACAACCTTAGTTCTTAGGACTTTTCCAGCTGCCTTACATGCTGTATAAAGATGACGCGCATGCGTTTTCTAACGGAGATGCTCGTACAGTACAGATGACACATGCCAGACATAATAACTGCCCAGCTCATGCTGTATAAAGAAGACGTGTCTCTGTGCAGCTCGTGCCTAGACGCACCTCACTTTCATAACATCGCTGCTTGTTTAAAGAAGACAACCATGTCATCATCCATTGCGAGGTTTCACTGTAGGCACCGTGCGATACAAATTTGGTAAACATCGCACAACCTTATTCACAATGTAGAACTTCTGATGATTCGGCTGTGTTTGTCCGGCTGGCCTAGAACATGGGCGGGTATATGCAAGGTTGGGGGTGTACATCCAGACTTTAACGTCAGTGTTATGTTGGGATTGGCTTTTTTTTCTGTGGTCTTTTGCATGCACAAGATTTACACAAGAAGGAGGAAACAATAGTGTTTGAGGCCTATGTAACGGAGTGTAAATTGTTAAATTACTGCATAAATGGGGACAGCGTCATCTGTCTGATGCGTGATGGCATTTAGTGTATGGAATAGGGACCGCCCACAGCAGAGATAACGAGACATGCTGTGGGTAAGTTGTATGTTCTGAGCAGTCAGAGAATTAACAGTTAAAAGTGTCCAAAACACATAAATAACGTCTTGGTTACGTATGTAACCTCGGTTCCCTGATGGAGGGAACGAGACGTTGTGTCGAAGACGACAGATGGGGTTCGCCCTTGGGAACCTATCAACTCTGACTACTTTTAGAAAAGGCCAATGAAATTGGCGAATGAAATTTGCATGCCGGGCTCCGCCTCCGGATGTCCGGTATAAAAGGAAGCCGGCGTGCTTCATTCACTTACCTGTGTTCTGAGGAGCCTGAGAGCCTCTCACGACTACTGCAGAGGGCGATAAGCGTTGTGGCATAAGGGACACAACGTCTCGTTCCCTCCATCAGGGAACCGAGGTTACATACGTAACCAAGACGTTCCCTTTCTGTCGGTCTCTCGACGTTATGTCGAAGACGACAGATGGGGTTCTTCTGGAAAACGCCACAACGCCTATCACGTCACAATCTCTAGCGAAGCGACGGTAACAGGCCTGGGCGTGTCAACACGAGGCTTTCGCGAAACTGTAACCTTCCAGTGTGATGGGTCGGGGGTCCCAGAGCTTCCTGAAGGAAGATGGGTAGGCCCTGACCAGCTACCTTTCACGGATGGGGCCTTATCTCTCTTACCGGCGAGAGGCCGTCCGGATCGGGTACCACCAGGTAAGCGCAACTTCCTTAATTAGGGATGCGCTGCAGAGGCCACTTCCTACCCGGAGGGAGGAATACAGTGGAAGATATGGTCTCGCCCTTAGGGAAGATCGCATGGAATGTGCGGACTGAGTAGTTAACCGCGAGGTGGAGGTCCACCTGGGGGAGGTCATGGGTTACCAGGAGTGGGAACCAACTCATGAGGATACATCAGACGGAACAGCCCAGGGAGGGGGTGTTGCATACGTCCGGTAGCACTAGGTCCGGTAAGAGCCATCTGATGGCTCACATGTTCTCCCGGCCTAAGGGGAAGGCTGCTCTGCCCAGCCGACCCCCAGGGGGTGCTTGCTTAGTGATGGATGGAATGCCTGTTCTTAACCACGAAGATGGGTAAGAAGGGAGGCGGAAAGGATACCTGTTCTTAACCAAGGTAGGGTAAGAAGAGAGGTAGATAGCACACTGACCCAACCTGCTGGAGGGTGGAAAGATGCTTTCGCAGGCATACGCCCAGCCGGCTGCCGGTCCTACACGAGGCCATGTAGGACGCGGGCTGATACCAGTTTACGCGGAGTCGCGAAGGTGTTTGGGCGTAGCCCAACCCGCAGTTCTGCAGATGTCTGCCAGAGAGGCGCCCCTGGCCGGGGCCAACTGAGACCGGGATGCCGTAGTGACGGTGTCCACGGTCTGGTGCGCCAATCTCTGTTTGGAGACAGTCCTCCCTGCTGACCTCCGAAACAGACAGAGAGCTGATCAGAGCCCTAAGCTCTGCGTGCGGTTCCTGTAGAGGCACAGCTGGCATGCCGGACACAACACGAGTGGGGTTGGTCTAGCTCCCTGATAAGGAGCACCTGCAAGTTCGCCACCTGGTGGTGGGAACTTTGGGCACGTGGCCGGGTGTGAGACTTACCGGACCCTAATCTTAGGCAATCGGGGGACACGGAAAATGCTTGTAGGTCCCCTACACTCTTGGAGATGAACGCCAACAAGAGAAGCGTCTTCATCGTGATGAGGAAGAGCGGCCTCTCTGAGAGCTCGAAGGGCCTGAGCCCGCCACGAGGGTACGGAGCACGATCGAGGCGAGTCCGCCTTCACGCGCCCCTTAGGGATCTACTGATCAGGTAGTGCTGCCCTGGGGACTTCCGCCACTGAGTAGTGATGAGCAGCTGCTACAAACACTTTCAGTGTGGAGGGGGAGAGGTTTAGTCTCCAGTCCCTTAGGAACACACTGTTCCGATCAAGCATCTTCGTGGGTCTTCTCATCGAGAAGAGCACCAGGATGAGAAGGGGCCCCAGTGGTAGGGGCCCAAGCCTGAGTGATGGCTCCACCACAGGGAGGGGGGATAGCCAACTCAGACCTTCTCGTCCTGTCCAGGGGCCAGACATGGGGGCTCCAGAGGTCTGGCCTGGGATGCCATAACGTGCCCTTCCCCCGAGAAAGCAGGTCTTTCGTAAGGGGAATCGGTCAGGGGGGAGTTGTTGTCAAGAGCATTAGCTCCGAGAACCAAGTCTGGTACTTGATGCTCCTCTTCCCTGGCCTTGCGCAGGATCTGTGCAATGAGGTTCACTGGGGGGAAGGTATCCTTCCACTTGTCGTGCAGCCAGCTATGCGCCAGGGCCTCCGTGCCGAGGGAGGTCTCGGAGGGAGGGAAAGGGTGGTGTTCAAGAGGCGCCTGAGCCTGCCCGAACAGCACCCCGAGAGCTGGAGTGCGCAGAGGTGGAGTCGCCACTCTCCACAAGGCGTCAACTGATGAGAGAGCCGTGGGCTGTCTGGTTCAGATTGCCTGGGATATGTGTGGCCCGCAGGGAGCGGATCACCTGCTGACTCCAGAGGAGGAGGCGTCGGGCGAGTCGTTCGCCAACTCTAGGCACTGATATGCCAGCGCAGACGGGGCCTCGTCCTTGCCCCGATACTGCGTGCCCGTTGCACACTGCGCTCTCAACCCTGCAGGAAGGTGTCAGTCGACATGCCTTCCCGAGAAAAGGTCTCCAGGAGCCAGCGCGGACGCAGGCTTCCTGTGCCCCCGCGGCGGGGGGGTGACGTATCACTTAAGACCAAGGGGTGAGGGTGCGTCGGTAGAGAGGCGTAATCACCATCCGTCTGCTGCCGGTGTGCCACGCTTTCCTCAGAACTTTACTCTGTAGCCAGTGTTTTTGAGCAGTCCTATGTGCATCAACCCGAGGGGTACCACCACCGTCGAGGATGCATCTGTCCCAGGAACCTCTTCAAAGGGACCGCTGACTGCCTGGAACGCTCCAGGCAGCTCAACACACCGGCTAAGGGCGCTCTGCAGAGTTAAGTTCCTTACCAAGAAAGAGGATGATCTCCATGCCGAAAAAGAGGATGCTCTACCTGGGGAGAGCCTCTTATTCTCGGAGCCTCTTTCTCGGTTGACCTATAGGGGGTCATATATATACCCTATGGGGGCAATTGTGGCCTAATGGTTAGAGAGTCGGACTCGTGACCAGAAGGTTGCCGGTTCGATCCTCAGGGCCTGCCGGTTCGATCCTCAGGGCCTGCAGGTAATGATTGAGGTGCCCTTGAGCAAGGCGCCTTACCCCTACTTGCTCCCCGGGCGCTGCAGTGATAGCTGCCCACTGCTCCGGGTGTACGTGTGTTCACCACTTGCTGTGCGTGTGTTCACTACTCACTGGATGGGTTAAATGCAGAGGTCACATTTCGGGTATGGGTAACCATAACTGACAAATAGGTCACTTTCATAGTCCCAATCTATCTGTGTGCCAGAGCACTAAGTCCCTGTGTGCACATAACAAATCTCACGAGCGCCTCGCCGAGATAGTTTAGTGCCCGCACACCTCTCTCCCGGAGGAAAGTGAGGGCGGCTTCCACGATCTTCGCGAAGACTCGTGGGGAAGGGACAGACCGAAAGGGAGGACTCTGTACTGACATGCCCGACCTACGAGACCGAGACATGAAAGTAAGTGTCGCTTAGGTCATTTGCCATGAACTCATCTTGACATCCAGTAGACATCAAGATGTGCTTCTGCGTAGCATCCTGATTGGCAGCTTGAGTAGGTGCCTGTTCAGGGTCTGCAGATCTAGCAACCCTCCTTTCTGAGAACGATGAAGTACGGGTCACCACCCGTTGAACATCACGGCTAGAGGGACGAGGTAGCCGAGACGGATCATATCTCCTAGCCACGTCGCGGTTTGGCAAGTCTTGTCAGACTCCCAGGGACCGGCCGGGGCCTAGAGGTACAATCTGCTTCATCGACCTCCCGGAGGGGGATCGATGGCTGGCAGAGCGGATCTTCCGCTGTGGGGGGGCCCCCGGGGGGGGCGATCGGCTCTGCTTACCTGCCTGGCGATGATGTAGCAACGTGCACTGTCTGTGAGAGTGTAGAGAGTTGCTGTTTATCCTCGACACTGTGTCTCGCCATGACGCAACGTCGAGTTGCCGAACAATGTCCTGTAGAGGGTGAGAGCGGCTGTGAAAACTCCCAGAGAGAGAGAGAACACCTTGAAGGGGGCTGTTGGGACGGGGCAGGACCGTCCTTGAATGACCTCCAAAACCTGGGGTCCAGCCTGAAGGTGTTCTCGTTCTCCCTAGGGTCTTCCCGTGAGGGCCGCATTGGCTCCCGCCGCGGCTGCCGACGGGGTGGTGGTCTCCTCCTTGACGTTTTCTTCCGGTGGGCTAAATGAGGGGGCCGCAGTCAGGGAACATCGAAGAGGACCAGGCTGCTGGGGAGCAGACGGTGCACGGAATCTCGACAGCCCGAGGGGGGGTCGAGTTCCGGCAGGTGAGGATATGCTTGATACCCTCAGTCTGCTTTTTACTGTCGAACTCGACAGTATCACCAAACAGCCCCCCCTTGCGAGATGGGTGAGTCGAGAAGGCGTACCTTCTCGGTGTCACTCATCTATGCAAGGTTCAGCCAGAGGTGTCTCTCCCAGACCACGAGTGTGGACATTGTCCGACCCAGGGCCCACGTGATCACCTAGCCGCCCGTAAGCGGTTTGGTGGCAGCGCGGATCTACTGCATAAGCGCCAGGTCGGTCTTGCCCAGTTGGGACTCCCTCCACGCCGTAGCGTGACGAGAGTGGCAGCTTCCGCCCCCCCCTCCGCGCTTTAGCGCGAAGAGAGGGGCAGCTTCCGCCCCCCCTCAACGCCGTAGCGCGAAGAGAGGGGCAGTTTCTGCCCGCAGCAGTGCAAGCTCCCGGCATCAGGGACACCGGAAAGCCCACATGCTTTGGACAGGAGTCTAGATCGAGCCCCCAGGTGGCAGCCAACTGCGGGTTGGACCGCATCGACATTCCCTCTGGGGGACATCGACATATCCTCTAGCTGACCCACCAACAGGGGAAGAAAGGGTGACAGAACTAGTTCGACCTGTACGCGCCGAGAAGGGGGCGTTTCCAGGTCTTACCGAGTTCCTCATGCACTTCCGGTATACACGGCACTGATGGGTAGGCGCAGCTTGGAGCCGCACGCAAACCCAAGGTACCGCGTATCCAGCCGCGAGCGTTGGGGGGGCAGTGCGTACACTACCTCCCCATTCTCACGGCGGCCCGGGAAAGCATGGCCGGCATTTTCGACGTCCGATTTTTCCTGATCTCGACCCCCCGAGGGAGGGAGCTTCAAGGAATTATCAAAGTCAAAGATGCCAGTCAGTCACCCTCCAACGTTGCAAGGGACATCTCATCATCACGCGCCGTTTCCGACACGTAATTTGAGGAACAAGACAGTTGGACCGTCTTTTGGGGAACGATCAAACGAGCGAGGTACGAGCGGTCCGTGAGCCAGTGGCTGGCGGATTAGCGCTTGCAATAATCCTCATGTCACCCTCGGTGCTTGCCGGAGCGGACAGCAGGGCCGTAGTCCTGGTGTCACGAAATGGGGAGCAACACAAGGTGGCGGCTGGTTCCCGGGGAAGACAGCCGCCTGTGACGCAACGTCTGAATCGTCATCCGCCCGCAGCGCGGGCAGGACGTATCCACAACGGCTGCCTCAACGTGCTGGAAACCCAACACCCGAGGCAGACATCGTGTCTGTCCCCCTCCTCGATTAGTGTGTTGCACCTGAGAGAACAGCGGGACATGCCACGCTGGAGAAATTTGCTCTTTTAGAAGGAAATTGCTTCTTCTAGAAAGATCTCGAACACTTCTGGCACCGCCGAGACGCCCAGGGGAAAGTCGCTGCAGGAAGGGACGATCCGCTGCACCACGTCGTGAGAATCCGGCGATGTAGATATGAGCAATTGTAGTCAGGAGCGAAGGCTCTGAAGAACAAAAGGTAAGTGAATGAAGCACGCCGGCTTCCTTTTATACCGGACATCCGGAGGCGGAGCCCGGCATGCAAATTTCATTCGCCAATTTCATTGGCCTTTTCTAAAAGTAGTCAGAGTTGATAGGTTCCCAAGGGCGAACCCCATCTGTCGTCTTCGACACAACGTCGAGAGACCGACAGAAAGGGAACCCCTTTATTGTGGATTTATCCTGCAATTAACTTGTAAGGTATCTTCTGATGCATGTTTGGCGTCGAGTGTGTTATTTTATATTGAGTTATTTTTGACTTTGTATTACGAGGCACAATCGCAATTAATTTGTGCATTGTCTTTTGTTTTATGTAGAACTGATTTATTCTCTGTGAAGTGAAACCCCTATTTCCACGTTTATATCTCCATTGTGCAGCTCCACTCAGCAGAAAGACCGCCCAGGCAAGACCGTCACATTGGTGCCGTGAAGTTGTGATGCCGCTGTGTTGCTATGGGTCGCGTCTTCAAGCAAGTTGATGGAAATCGCTGTGTTGCTGCATAAGGATTGGAAGCATCCGTCATCAGTTTAACAGCTCGTCCTTGGTTCACAGTCTTTCGTGTTCAAGAGACTCTTTCACTTTATCCTTTTTCAGTTTATGGGATATTTCGCTCTGATCATTGACATTGAGTTTATGTTTATACGTGTGTGTGAACTTGTTGCACATTTTATCGCTCATAATGAGTAACAGCAAGAGATTTTTGCCTGACCAATTCACTCCTAGTCCATTAGGCAGAGGCAGAGGGGTTTTAGGTGTAATTCCTTTTTCAATGGACAGCCCCAATACTGGGAATAGTGATAGCAAACCTGGCATTACGAGAAGGGTGTGTACTGTAAGAGAGTGTGATTCAGCAGACATGCAGTCAAATGTCAATCAAAAGTCTAGAGATTTCTGCACATCAACACCTAATGCTGAACATGGTGTGCCTGATATGTTAGGGCAAATGAGTTCAATTGTTCATCAGATTGGTCAACAGTTAGCAGACAACATTATGTCCCATCTTAGTCCTTTTAGCTTGGACACTGACATGCCAAACAGACAACACCCTGACGATTCTAAAGCTAATAATAGCCCTTCAAGCATGGTGAATCTGTCGCAAAGTCAAGTAATTCAGCACAGAAAAGTCAAGGAGCCACCTTCATTCAGAGGGGATAGTTCTGACACAATTGAAATTGAGGAATGGGAAGATCTGATGAGGACATTTATTAAAAAGAGCAACATGAATTCTGATGAACATGTGGAAGAAATTCTTGTGCACCTGCGCGGTAAAGCAAAAGATGTAGTCAAATTCTGGATCAGGAACTGTGATTCTGCCACAAATGTCTGTCCAAATTCTGTCTATAGCCTGTTGCGCAAACATTTCAGTTGTAATCATTACTCATCTGTCCCGCTTGCTGATTTTTACACCACCTTGCCTGAGGAGGCTGAGAATCCATACGACTACTGGCTAAGACTCAAAAAGGCGGCTGATGTTGCTTATGAATGTCTGCGAGAGCAAGGTAAAACGCTTGACAAGCCCAGTGTGGAAGTGGTCCACATGTTTATCAGACACTGCCCGAGTAAATACTTAGCCCTGACCTTCAGGTCCAAACCGATTGACAAGTGGTCAGCACATGAAGTACAGCTGTGCTTAATGACTATCAGTCTGAGTTGTCTTTCAAAGCTACCAGTACAGTGCATCGTAGTCAAAGTGTGTGTTTCAGTCAACAAGATTGATTTTAATGCAGTTCCAGTGTCCGCTCCCACAGTGTGCGAACAACAACAGAGAAGTACAGATTTCTCTGCTCTTGAAAAGGTCATTGACATGCTCGAAAAAGTCCTGCTGACCAACACTAACAGACCTCAGTTTGAAACGCCAGCCTTCTAGGAGTCTCCCTAGGATTGAAGGTTTTGATGCTTTACCGTGTGCTATCTGCAAAGATGCTGCTCACTCTGCCTTAATTCATTGTCGTGAGCACCGCCTGTGTTTCCAGTGTCAGTCACCAGGTCACTCTAGACGTTTCTGTCCTAGGTGGAGAAGACAATCGCCTCAGCCCGATCAGGAAAACTAGCAGGTCTGTGCATAAGGGAGGTTAGTACAGACCAGATAGATAACCCTCCCATTTCTGACACACGAGCTTATAAGTCTGTATATGAGCAGCACAGACCCAGTGTCTCTCCTGATAAAACTGCTGTCTTTCAAGGAATACAACGAGTCCCCCAGAGCTGATTCATTATTTTACACATCTGTTTCTGTAGAAAATGGCCCGTCTTTCACTGCATTACTCGACAGTGGTTCAATGGCCTGCACTCTCAGCAAGGCTGCTGAAGCTAATTTGTTGGCAAGTGCTCTCACGCTGACAAAGTGTTCTGCCGATGATGTTGTGATTATTGGATGTGGTGGTCATCGAGTCACACCAACTGCAATGTATGATCTGTCTGTCTGTGAATATGGATGTGGAATGATAATACCTGTGCTGATTGTTCCAGGACAGACAGATGAGATGATCTTGGGCAGTAATGCCATCAAAACCATGCTGACTCTCCTGAAGAATACAGATGACTACTGGAAATTGATCTCAGTTCCAAGCGGTGATGGTGAGAACGAGAGTTTAGAGTTAATTTCTTTACTGTCCAACACACAGAGATGGAGAGGTGATTACGCACTTGGAAAAGTAGGTACTGTTAAGCTCAAGCACTGTGTGATACTTCAGCCTCATGTTGTGTTCAGACCAAACGCGAATGGCGCGTCAAGCGCGAGTGAGTTACATGTTAAGTCAATGCAAAGACGCAATAGACCCACTTGCGGCGCGAATCGCGCGAATGAGGCGGCGCGAATGGCTCGAATTGCGCGAATGACGCGAATCGCGCGAATTGAGCGTTCGCGTGATTCGCGCAAGTTGAAAAATCTGAACTTTGGCGAAAATTCGCGCCGCGTTAACCAATCAGGAGCTTGCTCTAGTAGTGAGGTGATTAGACGACTAGGCAGAAATCCGAAACTGGAGGACAAAATGGAGGACAAATTGATCGTTGCTGTTTGTGGACAACCGGAGCTGTATGATTCTTTTTCTTACTTTTATTGGAACAGGAATAAAAAGGATCTTGTTTGGAAGAAAGTGAGTGAGGAGGTCGGAGAATCTGGTAAGTTGTAATAACGCTCTTTACTCAATTTGAGCTATATATATTTACGAGTTTACGCCGTTTTATCAGCCTTCCATAGCAAATAAAGCGCAGCTACCCTCTCAACAAAATACATGTCCGCCATTTCGAAATGAGACTGGAGCCGCCTGCCAGAAGCCCCTCCCATGACGCGAATGAAGCGAGTAAACTCAAAATGTTCAAGCGTCCACCCAGCTAACAATTTTACGTTATAAAAACGTTCCTGTAACGTTTCAATTAAGTTTTAAAAACGTTTATGTTTTAACGTTCTTAGAACGTTCAAAACGTCCAGTTTTTTAGACGTTGTATTAACGTTATTGTTTGGTTATAAGAACGTTATTCAAAACGTTTTTAGAACGGTTCCATTTGTTGTTATATTAATGTTCTAAGAACGTTTTTAAAAACGTTATAAAAACCATTTGCCACCATTCCATTTGCCATTATATGAATGTTCTAAGAACGTTTTCCTAACGTTCACATTAAGTTTTAAAAACGTTTGTTTTAACGTTCTTAGAACGTTCAAAACGTCCAGTTTTTTAGACGTTGTATTAACGTAGTTGTTTGGTTATAAGAACGTTATTCAATACCATGCGTTGTGCCAAGTGCTCTCATCCAAGAAGAAGATGAAGAAGTGCTCTTGTGAATACACTGAAAAGACAGAGGAGAATGTATTGATTAAAGTCTGTATTTTGGTGTGTTGTTCGCACATAAAGCATTCTCGTCGCTTCAAAAAAATTAAACTGAGCCACTATGCACGGGTGGACCAATTTAAAGATGTCTTTAGTACTTTTCTGGACCTTAGCAAAAACTGACACCATGATGTCTATGCGGAGGCCTGGAAATTTCTCGGATGTCACCTAAATATCTTTATTTGTGCTCCGAAGATGCCGGAAGTTGTCTAAACATGTTTAACGTCATGTGGGTGAGTAAAAAAAAAAAATCACACAAAGTAGAATTTTGGGTGAACTTCCCCTTTAAGTGAGGTGAGATTTAGTATAAAATAACTGGAACGCTGTACTTGCTCATGAAGAAGATCTTATAAAAAAAAGGAGCGAATATTTTTTTTAATGCTTAAGTATGATGAAGTAATGATTAGTCAGAGTTATGGACAGGTGTTCCTTTAAGTTAGTATTTGAAGAGTATGGTTCCAAAATGAGATCACAATAATTCCAAAATAAAGTTATGTTTAACAAAATGTATTGTTCATTCCAATTGAGTGATATCAATCAAACTGCAGCTGGTTTGTTTTGATTTGAGACATACTAACTCAAAAAATACAGCTAACTAACACAATGAAACATAATAAAAAACATGATTTTTGAAAATTGAAAACTGAGTTCTCTCATCTGGGAACCAAACACTTAATTTGTATTTACTACTAATATTCTATCACTGAGTATTACTGCATCAAAATAGTCTTGCTATTGTATCGTTTAAAATATGATTTATTTACAAGAGTTTCAAAAAATATTTTCTACCTTGCGCAAAATAGTATTTTAAAGATATATTTTTTAACATGGCAAATATTGAAAATAATTTTATTTAAATATAAAAATAATTAAAATATAAACCAGCATGCTCTAAAAGGGGGAACAAAATGGTCATACCCAGTCCCGGTCAGACTCCATGAGGGATATAGTTTTGTGAAATTACCACTGTCAAAGAAATGAGAAAAAAACAGACAAATTAATTCATCTTAAAAAAAACAAGCCTGATGCGTTATAGGGAATAATATTCTGATAATTTTACAGTTGGTTTGATAACTTTATTTTTAAGTACAGTATATTAAACATAAAAATATGGATTCAGTACCGTATATGAAAACATAACACGCGCAAAGACCTAAATGTCTAATGAATATCAAACGTCAAACTAACTTGAACGCTTTGGGGAAAAATGCGCGGCTTGTCCCTCCGGTCATCTAATCTTAGCCCAGTGCCAGGCAACGTCGGTACTGAGGGCCGCGCTAGCAGAGTTTAACTCGACCCAACCCTTATCAAACACAAGTCTTGCTATCTGGGTTAATAACGTCAATCCTGAATACACTGATGAGCTTGTTAGGATGTGTTTTATTAATTTTGGAGCTATAAACTCTGCTGCGGCTCTCCAGGGCCGACGTTGCTCTTAGCCGATTTGGGTTGAATATCAAGAAAGTGCTCCAACGAAAACATTTCGATAAATCGAAAGAGTGAACTAAATGGTGCGGAAAAACATCGCCTTTACAAAAACATTTATCAACGACATTCAACTGTATTCCTTAGTAGTAAATAACGTTAGCCTAGCTAACAGCTCTGTGAATAACGGCCGCAGTTTTCGAGAAAATTCAATCCTACGGTTAACCCAATCATTACCTCAATAAAACAATAGTAACTGCTGCAAAACTAAGATGATCAACATTGTTATTAATGTATTTTTCATAGAATCAGCAAATTTCTCTATGCTTACCTGAAAGTCGAAGTAGCTCTGAACCATTCGTCCGTCCGTTAGTCCCGCTGTTTGAATACGCACGTGGCGTGCTCTCTAAAACCACGCCCATACTATTAAGGTCATCAGCATCGTAAATCCTTGAAAGTTTTTCATATGTATTTATATATTTTTAAATTAATGTACATTTATAATACTATTTTTGGTATTATACTACCTTTGTATCAAATTACAAGAAAAAAAACTAGTTAATGCTAATGTGGGGGTGTTTCTAATGCAGCTTCTGTAAATTTGATATCTGGCTATTTTTTGGCTATTTGAGCAAATGGGAATGAAAAATATATTTGTGGTACTCTCCCATTCACTACAACTTCCGCTGCTGAGAAATGTTGTGGAGTTTGAATAAGTAGTTTTGAGAAATGTATTTCGGATCTGAAATATGAGCAAGCGACTGAGGGAAAAAATCTCCTGACAGATTCGCTTAATAGGACTAGTTGTTATAATCGCACTATTACAGCACAGTTGAATTGCCCAATAAGACATTTCCCATGCCTTAAACAGGGGGAAGCAGTCAAGAATATGAATAGGAAGGATGTCTGAGGTTGCAATGGTTCGTCGGTAGGCATCCTCTGTGTTTGGGCATAAATGATTATAATACATAGCATACTTACCTTTCCTTGCCATTATCAGAGAGACATCTCATGAGTTGTGTGTCCCAATTTCATCACAATACCATGCCTTTTGGTGAGATGCTGCTGATAGTGCCCTTTGTATGGTTCCCATCAATGCGACACATCGTCAGTTGTGCACCTCAGCCTCATTTGGGTGTTTCAGCCCTTTATCACTAGACACCCTCAGCTAAGGTAGGCCCACAGCAGATTAATTAGACCTGGGTGTGTGTCGCATTGTTACAAGGTCATCTGGCAGAAGCAGTGGGCAGCTATCACAGCAGCTCAAGGCACCACAGTCGTTACCTGCCGGCCCTGAGAAATCGAACCGGCAACCTTCTGGTCACGATTCCGACTCTCTAACCATTAGGCCATGACTACCCAAACCGTTAATGCGCGCTCAGTCCCCCCACAGTCCTGTATGACATACCATTACAACACAGTACCAAAATCAACGCAACCATATGCACCAACCCATTGGCTAAGGCTGTTATAGCCCCACTGGCTCCGTTAATGTTAGCTCAGAGCCCCTGGTCCCATATGGCATCACAAAACAACACTATTTTATAACGTGGTCACTTGGCAGCCCATATTCCGTCATTCTGTTTCAACCACAGCCAGTGGTTTCTACTCTCAACGACAGTGGCAAGTTCTTTGACTAGTGTTCGTTTGGTCTGTCCTCTGATCCCCACTTTCTTAAGCAGCCTTATAGTGGAATTGGAAACAGCCCCTGCAGCCCACTTCCACCAGGAACACTTTCGATGTCCATCTCCGATCTTCAGCCTCCGCTGACAAGTTGGCATTACCGTAGATTCTTTCTTTCAAATGCTTTGTTAATGACCTCATCCCAAGGTACAGTCAACTCAACTATGAGGAATGTCCTACTGCCGCTGGACCACAGAACCATGTCCGTCTGATTGATGGCACTCATTGCTAATGTTTTTTGAATGTCCCCCTAACAATGCAATTATACCTTTTGTAATGCTTAACCCACCCGGCAAATAGTCGTTTGAAAAGAAGTCTGGTGTTGGGTGGGAAGTTTTTAGAACATTACATTAAAAAACTTAATGGTAACGTTTTCAATGCTAATGTTTTAAGAACGTCCTGCTAACAATGCATTCATAATGTTTGTGATGCTAACGTTTTTAAAACGTTTCTCTAACAACGGAATGTAAATATTTTTAATGCCAATGTTTTTAGAATGTTACATTAACAACGCAATGGTAACGTTTTCAATGTTAATGTTTTAAGAACGTTCCGCTAACAATGCAACTGTAACGTTTGTAATGATAACATTTTTAAAACGTTACATTAACAACGCAATGGTAATGTTTTCAATGCTAATCTTTTTAGAACGTTCCTTGAACATCGCAATTATAACGTTTGTAATGCTAACGTTTTAAGAACATTACATAACCAACGCAAAGGTAACGTTTTCATTGCTATTGTTTTTTTAATGTTCTGCTAACAATGCAATTCTAACGTTTGTAATGCTAACGTTTTAAGAACATTACATTACCAACGCAAAGGTAACGTTTTCAATGCAAATGTTTTTAAAACGTTCCGCTAACAATGCAATTTTAACGTTTGTAATGCTAACGTTTTAAGAACATTACATTAACAACGCAATGGTAACGTTTTCGATGCTAATGTTTATAGAACGTTCCGCTAACAATGCAATTATAACGTTTGTAATGCTAACGTTTTAAGAACATTACATTACCAACGCAAAGGTAATGTTTTCAAAGCAAATGTTTTTAGAACGTTCCGCTAACAATGCAATTGTAACGTTTGTAATGTTAACGTTTAAGAACATTACATTACCTATGCAAAGGTAACGTTTTCAATGCTAATGTTTTTAGAACGTTTTGCTAACAATGCAATTATAACGTTATTAATGCTAACGTTTTAAGAACATTACATTACCAACGCAAAGGTTTTTTCAAGGCAAATGTTTTTAAAACGTTCCGCTAACAATGCAATTTTAACGTTTGTAATGCTAACGTTTTAAGAACATTACATTACCAACGCAAAGGTAACGTTTTCAAAGCAAATGTTTTTAGAACATTCCCCTAACAATGCAATTGTAACGTTTGTAATGTTAACGTTTTAAGAACATTACATTACCTACGCAAAGGTAACGTTTTCAATGCTAATGTTCCTAGAACGTTTTGCTAACAATGCAATTATAACGATATTAATGCTAACGTTTTAAGAACAATACATTACCAACGCAAAGGTAACGTTTTCAAGGCAAATGTTTTTAAAACGTTCCGCTAACAATGCAATTTTAACGTTTGTAATGCTAACGTTTTAAGAACATTACACTACCAACGCAAAGGTAACGTTTTCAAAGCAAATGTTTTTAGAACGTTCCGCTAACAATGCAATTGTAACGTTTGTAATGTTAACGTTTTAAGAACATTACATTACCTATGCAAAGGTAACGTTTTCAATGCTAATGTTTTTAGAACGTTTTGCTAACAATGCAATTATAACGTTATTAATGCTAACGTTTTAAGAACATTACATTACCAACGCAAAGGTAACGTTTTCAAGGCAAATGTTTTTAAAACGTTCCGCTAACAATGCAATTTTAACGTTTGTAATGCTAACGTTTTAAGAACATTACATTACCAACGCAAAGGTAACGTTTTCAAAGCAAATGTTTTTAGAACATTCCTCTAACAATGCAATTGTAACGTTTGTAATGTTAACGTTTTAAGAACATTACATTACCTACGCAAAGGTAACGTTTTCAATGCTAATGTTACTAGAACGTTTTGCTAACAATGCAATTATAACGATATTAATGCTAACGTTTTAAGAACATTACATTACCAACGCAAAGGTAACGTTTTCAAGGCAAATGTTTTTAAAACGTTCCGCTAACAATGCAATTTTAACGTTTGTAATGCTAACGTTTTAAGAACATTACATTACCAACGCAAAGGTAACGTTTTCAAAGCAAATGTTTTTAGAACGTTCCGCTAACAATGCAATTATAACGTTTGTAATGCTAACGTTTTAAGAACATTACATTACCAACGCAAAGGTAACGTTTTCAAGGCAAATGTTTTTAAAACGTTCCGCTAACAATGCAATTTTAACGTTTGTAATGCTAACGTTTTAAGGACATTACATTACCAACGCAAAGGTAACGTTTTCAAAGCAAATGTTTTTAGAACGTTCCGCTAACAATGCAATTATAACGTTTGTAATGCTAACGTTTTAAGAACATTACATTACCAACGCAAAGGCAACGTTTTCAAAGCAAATGTTTTTAGAACGTTCCGCTAACAATGGTATTGTAACGTTTGTAATGTTAACGTTTCAAGAACATTACATTACCTACAGCTTTCCTGTAGCTCAGTGGTAAGAGCATTGCCTTAACAATGCAAGGTTGTGGGTTCGATCCCAGGGGATTGCAAATACCTATGTAAAATGTATAGGATAAGGCATGTAAGTCGCTTTGGATAAAAGCGTCTGCCAAATGCATAAATGTAAATGTACGCAAAGGTAACGTTTTTAATGCTAATGTTTTAAGAACGTTACATTAACAACGCAGTAGTAACGTTTTAAATGCTAATGTTTTTAGAACGTTCCGCTAACAATGCAATTATAAAGTTTGTAATGCTAACGTTTTAAGAACATTACAATACCAACGCAAAGGTAACGTTTTCAATGCTTATGTTTTTAGAACGTTCCACCAACAATGCAATAATAACGTTTGTAATGTTAACCATTTTAGAACGTTTATAAATTGCAGATAACGTTAACAAAACGTTCTACAAACGTTATTGCAAGAACGTTTTTGATAACTTTGAGAGAACGTTAGCCAAAGTTACGGGAACGTTCCCTGTTAGCTGGGCAACTACACGCGAATAGTAATTCATTCGCGCCATTCGCGTTTTGTCTGAACACAACATCAGAGTGAGCATCTTGTTTGGGGCAAGCTTCCTGTCAACGCCGCAATGTCTGTGGGAAGTACAGTGCTTGTGGAACCGACCCAATCCAAATGTGGCTCTAAACAGATCATGGTAGGCAGAGTCATTACACCTTTATGGGGCGACGGATGGGTACCTGTGAAAGTTATAAATCCTACGAATAATGTGTTGACACTAAGAAGAAATGCAAAGATCGCAGACGTTTCTCCATGCATCGCAGTGGAAGATCTTCCAGAGAGTGACCATATTAACCCTCCTGTTACCCTAAAATCTGATAACATATTTTACCCACTGGGGTCAATTTGACCCCAGCAATTTAAACCTACAGAATGGGACTTTTTTCTAAAAGGTTTGTGTCAGGTAATATATATATTTGGTGAGTCCTTAAAAAGACCTTTAAATAAACCCACAACACCTCACCGCCACCACTCCGCACCCCTTGTACATCCAAAATACCTATTGCAAGTAATGTAACACAAATTATGTTTGTGGTCAATTTATTATTTCTAAAACAGAACATCATTAAAATTATCACATAATTAAGGAACACATAATAATTCATTATGTGAAAAAATTATCACATGTAATGTTATGGCCATTCAGTCCCTCAGCCATGTCTAGTACCACCCTCATGCCTTGATTTTTTTTAGGTGCTGCTCCAGGGGATTTACCAGTGTACACCTGCATATTCCAGGCATAGCTGGACTGTGCATCACATGCGGCCCATATTTTTATGCCATATTTGGCTGGTTTGCTTGGGACAGCGCCCACGAAATGGAACCAGACATTCATCCACAGTGATGTGGGGGCCTGGATTATAAAGAAAGGGTAATCGCTGGACCCACTTGCCCCATACATCTCGTATTGCTGCGAGTTTGTCACGCTCTCGTCGGCCCTGTCTTGTTTCTTTGTCATCAAAGCGTATAACATGGGAGAAAGCATGGAATGTCTTTAGAGACATTGTGGCTGGGAATATTGACCTTCCAGTGTCAGCGTTCCAAAGGCTTGCTGTTGATTCTCCTTTTGACTTGTACACTCCTGCCAAAATGAGCAACACAATGTAGGCTTGCAAGTCAGTCACATAAAAGTCTTTCCAGCTGTCCCCATACACCTTGCTTCCCTCTAAGTTTGTCATTTCAAGTATATCCCGTTCAATTGATGGTGTAATGAACAGCTCAAATGCTGATTTTATATCTTGTAAATGGCTGACAGCATATCTGGTGGGCCCTGGAACCATTTTGATGACATTAGCAGCACTAAGTCTACCCTGACGTTCAAGTGGGGAGCGGGACAGTAATAACTTTCCATTTTTGGAAGGTAATGTGTCTACAGGTGGTTGAGAGACAACTGGAGGGTCAACACTAAGTGTCTCATTCTCATCTAAGGAGGATGACTCATAATCAGGGTCCTCCTCAACATTATCATCAACCTCAGACACATTCTCCTCTATGTCACTTTCACTGCCAAAAACCTGTGACAAAACCTCATTGACAGAATATCTTTGCTTAGAGGCCATATTTGAATTGAGTGCATAAAGAGAGTGTCCACAGAGCACAAAAACAAATGGTTTAGAAGTCTTCTGTCCAAGCTTTTATATGTATTCCCCTGCCCCATACCACAGGAAATATCAAAGTTCTCGCAAGAATTTAGTTTTCCCTCACCCATGGCACGGGAAATATCAAAGTTCTCGCGAAAATTCAGATTCCCCCCACCCCCACGTCATGTGAACAATCAGTGGTTCTCGCAATACCATGTTACGTTAGATTTTTGAATATTATAAAGAAAATATAAAATTATAGGGAATATTATTAAATTAAGGCATGTTATAGTGACCACAATATCACCAAAAGCATACTCTTTGTGAAATTTTGAAATTTCTTTTGTTTTATACAGCTATAAGAACCTGGGGTCAAATTGACCCCAAGGAACACTGATGATACAAAATGTGTATAGCACATTGAAAAAGTCACATCATGTTAATTTTGGGTTTACTGAATTGTCCTCATTAAATGAGGAAAAAGTCATTAATTCTGAAGCAAAAAAAGAGATTTTAACTATGTGTTTACAGACGTTAAACATTGAATGGGGTCAAATTGACCCCTAGGATAATAGGAGGGTTAAGTCTCAAGTTCAACACTTTAAACATGAGGAAGCTTCTCAGGAATCTGAGGATGAGATGGTGCATATCTTGAATGACTTGGGTTTGAAAGACCTGGATCTGACAGAGTGTGAAGTGTCCTCAGCATGGAAAATTGATTTACTTCGTCTCATTGAGAAATATGAGTCCATATTTTCAAGGGACAAGATGGACTGTGGTGAAGCCAAAGATTTTGTACATCGGATCCGCCTAGTGGACGACAAATCTTTTCGTCTCCCCTACCGCTGTGTACCTCCATGTTATTATGAGAAACTGAGAGTAGCGCTGGATGAGATGGAAGAGAAGAGTATTATCAGAAAATCAAATAGTGAGTATGCTTCTCCTCTTGTCCTGGTGTGGAAAAAGAACGGTGATCTGAGGATCTGTACCGACTTTGATGGTTGAACGCCAGGACCGTGAAAGACGCCCAACCTCTGCCACACCAGTCGGACTGCCACACCAGTCGGACACCTTAGCTGCTCTTGGGGGGAATGCTTTCTTCTCCACTATGGACCTTACCTCAGGCTTCTATAATGTTCCGTTGCACGAGGACGATAAGAAATATACTGCTTTCTCGTCGCCATTTGGACTGCATGAATGCGCATCATGATGTCAATCTTTGGTGACAAGAACTTCACAAGTTTACTGTGATATCTTGATGATCTCATGGTTTTTGCTCCCAACGAGCAGGTTGCACTCAACATGCTGGAGATGGTGTTCTCAAGACTCAAGGCCCACAATCTCAAGCTTTCACCTAAAAAATGCCATTTCTTGACAAATGTCATTTGTGAAGATGGTGTTCAGACAGACACTGAGAAAGTAAAGGCCATTACGGATGTTCAAGCAGTGGACTTAATGGACTCTGATGGAATCCATCAGAGATCCTCTCAGCACTCCTTGACAACGCCAGTTTTTCCACTTTCACATGTAGTCAATAACCCTGTTCCGGATACAGTTGACCTGGTAATTTGCAATCAACCAAAACACTTTCAGACAGGCACACTTAGTACTAGGGCTGGTAGGATCATTAAACCTCCCACAAAGATTGATTTGTGAGATGAATAGTCAGTTTGTGCATGATTCATCACCACCAGTGATTTCTCTATTTGATGTGGTGAAAAGCCTTTTTCATGGGTAAATTGTGAGTTAGACTTTGTTTTGAGTGGAGATTTTGTCTCTTAAGAAGTAATTTCAAACCTTGAATTGTGTATGTGAGGAGAGGTGTTTAGGGCACCTCTTTAGTCTATGTTAAGTCTGGATTTTGGTACCAGTCCATACTTGCATACTTCCTATGGAGGAATTTTGTAATTGATATTTACACTGCAATGTGTCAAGGAGTTTCACACTTTTTCTCTTTTTTTTTTTTTTTCTCTCTCCCTTTTCTGGTTCTTATATTGTTAAGCTTTCTATTGTTCGGGCGCTTCCCCAGTTTAG
The DNA here is from genome assembly GCA_006030095.1 of Triplophysa siluroides. Taxonomy (NCBI): domain Eukaryota; kingdom Metazoa; phylum Chordata; class Actinopteri; order Cypriniformes; family Nemacheilidae; genus Triplophysa; species Triplophysa siluroides. The sequence continues at coordinate 112,229 of VCII01000635.1, forward strand.
CATAATTTAAGGGGGGTGTAACGGAGTGTAAATTGTTAAATTACTGCATAAATGGGGACAGCACCATCTGTCTGATGCGTGATGGCATTTAGTGTATGGAATAGGGACCGCCCACAGCAGAGATAACAAGACATGCTGTGGGTAAGTTGTATGTTCTGAGCAGTCAGAGAATTAACAGTTAAAGGGTCCAAAACACATAAATAACCCCTTTATTGTGGATTTGAGTTGGAAATTTGTGAACTGCAGTTTTTTATTTATTTTTGCCTTCATTCTTGATAAAGTGTTTTGTGAATATAGGAAACATGAGAAAACCAAAACACATTTACTTACTGCATTAACTTGCACTTTACTAATATTTTTCATATTTACATTTGCAAACACCACGTATAGTGTATTGCCCACTACAAACACATACACCTACACTGTGTGCTGCACAGGCAAGAAGAGTCCAAGAAGTGGAAGAAAAATGCAGAGGCTCCCTGAAACCACCCCTCATAGACCACTTTCCCATCCCCAAGTACCACTACGGCAGCTCTTCCAGGCCACCCCAGGACTACCAGTAAAGCAGGACAAAATTCAACAGTATGAAATAAGCATGCCTGTCGATGTGAGTATTGAAACTGGATCCCAGCCAGATGATAAACCCCAGCAGTCTGTCAGGTCAAAGACGGCACAGCTAGCGACACACACACAGAACGTGCCTCCCTCGGCGTTGAGATGGCATCAGTCGGGCACTTGTCCCAGCGCTTCTGCACAACATCAGCCCTCAGCTCATGCCCTTGGCCCAGATAACCCCTTCTATGGACTTCCAACGACCGGGCACCAGTCTTCAGTTAACCCACATCAATCTAAAGTGACTGCAGACTGCTGGCAGAGCCCTTGAGGAACTATGAGCTGAATATAGTGATATGCAAACATCTCTGGACCCATTAGCTGATTTCTATGAGAGATGCCAGCGCCCTGGCGAATCAGCATGTTCATACGCCATTGCTCTGGAGGCCAGTTTACGTTCAGTGGAAGAGGCGCAGTACGGAGGCCAACCCTTTCCAGACCGAGATAGCAAACTGATTCGTCAGTTCATTAGAGGTTTGTGTGATGAAGAGGTTTATCACAGGATAGCACCGATGAAGCCTAGACTTCTAAGTTTTCGTGAACTTCAAGCGGAACTTCGTAACCTTGCTAGGGAGACAAGGAAGTTTCAGACACAGCCCAGGGCCAAAAAGACGTACACCCAGGCTCACTTACGACAACGAGTGGCAACCTGACTGACGAAAAGCTGAGAACAGAGAAAGGAAATAAACAGAACACAGATCTTACGGAACTCACAGTCATGGTGAAGAAACTGGTGAGTAGCCAAGAGGATCAGATCAATAGATTGACACAGCTGGAGGCTAGAGTTGGAGCAACACAACGGCCTGTGCTTCCTCAGACCCAGAGATCTCAAGGGAGTACCGAAACTGCAGTAAGGGGCGTAGTGTGCCATCGTTGTGGAAAACCGGGACACATTGCACGTCTGTGTAGGACAATGATGACTGATGAGGCAGCCCAAGCTGAAATTCGAGCAGAGACCAGACAGGATTTAAATGCGTAGGGCCTGTGGTTACTACTGTAATGAAGGGGTGGTTGAAGTGAATGGAGAGATGTGTAAGGCTCTCATTGACTCTGGCTCTCAAATAACCACAACTACTGATGTGTTCTGGCAACGACACCCTGTCCTATGTACTCAGGAATTGCAGCCATCAGACATCCCCATTGAAGGTGCCGCTGGCCAACCCGTATCTCATGTTGGCGTGCTTTGTATCAACCTCAAGTTTTTGGGAAGGGTCTCCTCAAATGTTCCTGCTTTTGTTGTCCCTGTAACGGAGTACAGATCCCGTGTTCCATTGCTCATTGGGACTAATGTAATAAGGGTTTCCAGAAGTGACCTCCAATCGTCATACGGCAGAAAATATCTAGCCAAAGTAAAGTTGACTTGTCCTGAGTGGCACTCCGCACTAGTGGCTGTGAGTAAAAGTGGACCAGATGGGTCTAAAGGTAAAGTGGGTCAAGTACAGTATGCTGGCCGCAGAATAAGAATACCAGCTGGTAAGGAGCAGGATGTTATCGACAGAGTGATGGGTGGGCCAAAGAGAACACAGTACACAGTTCTGGTGGAGAGCCAGTCCTTTGAAAGGGTACCAGAAGGCCTTATGGTTGCCAGGCTGCTTGCTAATGTGGACAAAGGCTGTGTTCCCGTCCGTCTCTTGAATCTGTCTGAGAAAGATGTGATTCTCCATCCAAGGGCCTTGCTTGCAGATGCTTTCCTGATCCAGAATGTTGTTGAAGAGGGAGAAAAGTACCAAATGCCGTGCCAGAACCAGTTCATGCATCCGAGTCAGTGTGGGAATTCAGTGACGACGTATTGTCAAAGTCAACAGCAGTCTACCTGTGTTATGACATGTGGAGTTGATCTTAGTGCTGCAGCAGTGGAAGATGAGCAGTTGGCGTTGCTCCAGGATTTGTTAAGGAGAAATGCTGATGTCTTCTCCAAACACTCCATGGACTATGGACATACCACCACCGTGCAACATGAGATACCTCTGGTAGACCCCAAACCCTTTCGCCTCCCTTACCGGAAAATACCCCCGTCTCAGTACCAGGAGGTACGGAAGGCCATATCACAGATGGAAGAAGCTGGAGTTATTCGTCCAAGCAAAAGCCCTCATGCATCCCCAATCGTTGTGGTATCTAAAAAAGATGGTTCGTTGAGGATCTATGTGGACTACAGAAAACTGAATTCCTGCAGCACCAGAGACGCTTTTCCGCTTCCAAGAATAGAGGATTCATTGGAGGCATTGGGACAGGCAAGGTTCTTCTCTACTCTCGATTTGATTTCTGGTTATTGGCAAGTCGAGGTGGCTGAACACGACAAGCCCAAGACCGCTTTTAGCACCCCCATGGGGTTTTATGAGGCCAACAGAATGCCGTTTGGCCTGCAGAATGCCCCATCAACCTTCCAAAGATTGATAACCTGTTGCTTTGGTGATCTGAACTTTGAGAGCCTCCTTATCTACCTCGATGACATAATTATCTTCTCCAGGACTTTTGAAAAGCACCTTGAACGGATGGAAGTAGTGTTCAGCCGGCTCCGCAAACATGGGTTGAAGCTGAAACCTGAAAAATGCAGGCTACTGAGGAAAGAAGTTCAATACCTGGGCCACGTGGTGTCCGCGGAGGGTATTCATACAGATCCTGAGAAGATAAGCCTAGTCAAAGATTGGAAGCGGCCATCGAGTGCGAAAGAAGTGTTGAAGTTTCTTGGCTTCACAGGGTACTTTAGGCGATTAATTGAGGGATATGCATCGCTGGCAGCACCTCTGTATCAGCTCACCTCTGGAGACCCTAAGAAAAAGAAAAGATGTGGAAAAGGAACATCTGGACCTGCAAAGCCTTTTGAGTGGTCAGATAAATGTGAGAAGGCGTTTGAAGCATTGAAGGAAAGATTGACTACAGCGCCAATCCTGGGCTACCCCAACTTCAACTTACCATTTGTACTGCAAACGGATGCTTCTGGTGAGGGTCTTGGAGCGGTCCTTGCACAAGCTCAAGATGGTGTGGAAAAAGTAATTGCTTACGCAAGCCGAGGTTTGAGACGACCTGAAACCCGTTACCCTGCACACAAGTTAGAGTTTTTGCAGACGCACTCTCAAGGATGTCGAGACAAGAGGTCACAAAAACTCTTCAGTCTTGCCCACAGTGGATTTCCTCCACCAAGCGAGACCAGTACTGTGAAGTTGAGACAGGAAGGAAGGGAGTAGATGTTAGTGATCAAGTGAAGGGAACGGTTGAATGCAAAGAGGGAGAGTTTCTGGATCGGGTTGAAAAGTCAGCCGATCCATTTGATGGAGCAGGCACTGATGCGCTGCCTGCAATGACAAAGCTGGAGATCAGAGGATGTCAAAAAGAGGACCCTGTCATTGGGCCAGTTATGCACTTCAAGACACTTAACAGAAAGCCAAGACATGGAGAAAGGTTGGAGAAAGGAAAAGATGCTCTGCTTCTCTTAAAAGAGTGGATGAGGCTGGTGGTTAAAGATGGAATTCTTTACAGGCATGTTAAGGATGTTATGGGACGGTCGTTTGCTCTCAGCTGGTCTTGCCAGAGAAAATGCGACTTCTGGCTAAAACAAGTCTTTATGACAACTCTGGTCATTTGGGATTTGAGAGTACCTTAAATCTGTTCCGTGAACGATTTTTTGGCCAAGAATGCATTGTGAAATACAGTCCTGGTGTGAGCAGTTTGAAAGATGTTGTCTGAGAAAAACTCAAACAGCTGGAAATAGAGCTCCGCTGGTCAGCATTCACACTAATGCCCCTATGGAACTCATCTGCATGGATTTCCTTGTCCTGGAGAAGTCAAAGGGAGGAAAAGAGAATGTTCTGCTGGTCACTGATCACTTTTCGAGATTCGCCCAGGCTTACCCCACAAAAGACCAGAAGGCTGTTACTGTCGCGAAGGGTTCTGTGGAAGAATTTCTTCTGTCGATTTGGGTTCCCAGCAAGACTCCATGCAGATCAGGGCAGAAATTTTGAAAGTACAGTGGTGAAGGAGTTGTTTAAGCTAAAAGGAATCACACGGACTCATACCAGTCCCTACCACCCACAGGGCAATGCTTGACCTATGCTTATGATGAAGCAGACAGAATGTCGAGGCGTGCTAAAGATCTTCAGAAAAAGCACTATGATAAGAAAGCCAAAAGCCACATGTTCGAACCTGGTGACAGAGTGATGGTGAAAGTCTGTCATGTCGAGGGGAGACAGAAGCTGGCTGATAGGTGGGAACCATGCCCATATGTGGTTGTAAAGAAACAGGCAGGAATTCCAGTGTATGTTGTTCGTCCGGAAGATGGTGGCAGGGAAAGAGTCATCCACCGCAATCTTCTGTCCCAGTGTATGTTTTTCCCGGTGGGTTCCAGGTACCTATACCGAGAAGAGTCTAACATGGAGGAAGTGTCTGGAATGGACTCAAGTGTTTCCGAGGAAGAAGAGGAAGTAGTGGATACCAGGATGAGTGGAGATAGTGGCACTATCACGCAGTGTACAAGTGTGGAATTGCCAGAATTTGTGGAGGAAGAGTGTGAACAGTATGAGAGTCTGTTGGAAGAGCCGATGAGTGAAAAGGGAAAACATGGGGATCAGACGCCATTGGAAATCCCAAATCCTGAGCAGCCAAGGAGGAGATATCCTGAGCGAGAAAGGCGCCCACCAAATAGACTCTCTTTGGAGATACATGTCGTCCAAAGTGAAAGTGACAAGGTGAAGGTAGAGAGAGGAAGGGAAGTGTGGGAAAGGGCTAAAGAGAAGAAGAAGCTTAGTTTAGTCTAGTCTAGTCAAGTCTAGTCTAGTCTAGTTAGTCCATGTTCTTGTTGTTATGTTTTGTTATGTTACCCCCTCTTGGGTGTTTGTTTTATATTTTATTATTTATTAAAGTCTTGTTAACCCCTTACCTCCCTGTCTGCACTTGGGTCCTCTGTCCTCACCACTCCACGTTCATGACAGTAAGTCGCTTTGGATAAAAGCGTCTGCCAAATGCATAAATGTAAATGTAAGAATGTTAAGATGTTGAGCAAATTACACACAATATGTTGGGGGCTGGGCTAATCAATATGTCGAAGTCAGCAAAGGCAAATAAACATTAAATACAGTCAATAGAACTAGTCTAAGAGAGTAATCAACAATACAATTTATTTTGAGCCTGTTTGGCTAAACGCTTCTACACATTGGTTAGTGTAATATCTCTATCAGCACTAAAGGTTGTCTGGTAAATTTAATTCACATTAACGTCACAGACAACTTCTGCCACAAACACAAAGGGGTTTTATAATCATTAGTATGTCTCAGACTGCAATATCTTATTGAAGTATTTATTATTGAACCAAAAGCAATAGTACCGTATAAAAATCGAAAATGTGATTATGCCTTGGTACTTTGTACTTTGCCTGGACAAAATCAAGAAGCCTTTATGCAGTCTGTGAAGAGAAATTGCAAATATATGAATAACAGGTATCACAAACACAATTACAGTGGTAAAGATTGCATTTTTTTCTGTAGTAAAATACATTACACTGTAAGCTATCTATGAGGCAACTGTAGCAGGGGAGAAGGTAAATGGGAGTGGTGCACGAAGGCGGAGCAGTTTGACAGCTGCAACGATTAACCCAGATGATTGTACTAACTCATGGCTGGAAATATAAAATATGCAATGTGATGAACGGAAACTCTTGACAAAGTATACCTAATGTTAATGTAAAAGTACACAATACAAAATAAATCTTAAACGGTAAAGATACTTTTATAACTGACATACTATGTAATTTGAAACCTTTATTACGTTTTTCTTCTGCAGAACCAAAACACTGATATTTTGAAGAACATCTGTATTAAGACAAAACATGTCTTTAGTGTTTAGTTTTCGAAGACAATTAGGTAACATTTGGTGTTTAATTTTCATTGTAGGGTCGAATTTAAATTATGCATTTAGTAGCATATAAATATAAAAAATAACACATACATGCAGGCCAAAAATAATTTAAAATATTCAAATAATTTAATGTCGTATTTGCTGCACCGAATTAAAATATGTTAATCTTATATCGGTTTTATTGTTTACATATTTGTTAGGCCAATAACTGTGCCATGTGTTCAATGGCAAAACCGATTGGATCTGGGCCTCCCACTACACACTGGGTGAGTTTTTTGTTTCCTTTTACATTTCAGTCTCATTTCACATTTGGTCTAATTTTTTTGTCTGTGCTGGTGTAGTAAAGGCTGAGTATGAAGGATAAATTAATACAATTAAATAAGTTAACTTGTAATCTGAAGATATTTATAATTTCATTGAAATATTACCTTTCAACCCTAGATCCAATGTGACTGTTGTGACAGGTGGTTCCACGAACAGTGTCTGGGATTGAAGAAAAAGGAATTGAAACAAGCAAGAGCACACAGTTGGAATTGCAAGCTATGCTGTGAAACAGATTGTGAAAAATCACCCCTTATCCATTTATTTTATAAAACATTATTTAAAATAACATGGTATGCCAATGTGTATCTGTAATTGATTATGCTAGTACATATTTTAGAGTGTATTTTAAGAATTAAAATATTGGACTGGCCTGAGTAAGCCTAGAATTAGTCTGTGGAAACATTAGTCTGTAGTCATGATGAACTCTCTAAAATCTCTAAAAGGAAAATCTCTAAAAGGAAAATTGATAATATCGGAGGTCAGAATCACCATTGAACCACTCGGACTATGAGGGTTACCGTGACATATTGGAATACGGTCTCCCGACTAAACAAATCACAATCTTATCTTTCGACTCCCCGGATCCAGAAACGGCCTTGGACAAGGCAGCTGGAAAATTTAACCCTGTGGGAGCACTGCAGCGAGACGCTCTTGCGTTCCTCCCCAACCAAAGACTTAGAACTATCACACACACATACAGACTTAAAACTCTTACTCCTCCGCATGCTTTGAACCGCCAGCCTGGAAGGCAGGTTTGTTGAGCGGCGCCGTAATGGCACTGGACCGGATGGCTGCTTATCGGAGCTGGATTATCTTACCCTGTTGCAAGTCTTGTCTCCCCACTTACCTCATGTTTTTGCTGTATTTTTCTTCGTTACACTGTACTTGTCTGACAATGGCGTGCTTGTTCCACTAATCATCGACATTACCATGTGCGTGCTAGGTTTATAGAGTGACATTAGGACATGTGCCTAAAGCATTTAAGGTGGCTGTTATAAGGCCCCTTATCAAAAAACCCAAACTCGACCCAAGAGAACTAGGGAATTACAGCCCTATATCGAATTTACCTTTTATATCTAAAGTTCTTGAAAAAGTAGTTTCAACTCAGTTATGCTCCTTCCTCCAAAGGAATGACATTAATGAAGAATTCCAGTCTGGATTTCGAGCATGTCACAGTACAGAGACTGCTTTGATCAGAGTTACAAATGATCTGCTTTTAGCGTCTGACCATGGCTGTATTTCGTTATTGGTGCTGCTAGACCTTAGTGCTGCATTTAACACCATTGACCACAGCATACTCCTACACAGACTCGAAAAGTACGTCGGCATTAATGGAATAGCATTGAAATGGTTTAAGTCTTATTTATCAGACCGTTTTCAATTTGTAGCAATAAACAATGAGGTGTCCCGCAAATCGCAAGTCCAGTACGGTGTACCACAGGGCTCGGTCTTAGGGCCTCTGCTCTTTGCATTATATATGCTACCTCTAGGAGATATAATAAAGCGACACGGAATTAGCTTTCACTGTTATGCTGATGATACTCAACTTTATATTTCCTCAAAGCCTCATGAAACACAGCAGTTCCATCCAATAAAGGAATGCATAGTCGATTTAAAAGACTGGATGAGTAACAATTTTTTACTACTGAACTCGGACAAAACAGAAGTGTTACTTACTGGACCAAAAACTGCCATACGTAACAACCAAGAATACTGCTTAACTATTGAAGGATGCTCCATAAAATCCTCGTTGTCAGCTAAGAATCTTGGCGTTGTATTCGATAGTAATCTGTCATTTGAGAGCCATGTCGCCAACACCTGTAAAATTGCATTTTTCCATCTTAAGAATATATCTAAACTACGTCATATGCTGTCACTGTCAGATGCAGAGAAATTAATTAATGCATTCATGACATCAAGACTAGATTACTGCAATGCTCTTTTAGGTGGTTGCCCTGCAGGCCTATTACAAAAACTGCAACTGGTTCAAAACGCGGCAGCTCGAGTTCTTACACGTACAAAAAAGTATGAGCATGTAACCCCGGTTCTGTCAACCTTGCACTGGTTACCTATAAAGCATCGCATTAACTTTAAGATCTTGCTTATTACCTATAAAGCCCTACATGGTCTAGCGCCGCAGTATTTGAATGAACTTCTATTGTATTACAATCCTCCACGTGCATTACGCTCTCAGGCGTCCTGTCAGTTGGTAATACCTAGAATTTCAAAATCAAGTGCAGGTGGTAGATCCTTTTCTTATCTAGCGCCTAAACTTTGGAATATTCTTCCCTGCACTGTCCGGGAGGCAGACACACTCTGTCAGTTTAAATCTAGACTAAAGACGCATCTTTTTAATCTTGCATACACTACACTTCCATAATATTAATCCTCAGAGGATCTAGGCTGCATTATTTAGATCAACCGGAACCAGGAACACATCCAACAACAAATGATGTACTTGTTGCATCAAAGAGTGCAGAACAGTACTCTACTCTCAGCCAGTCTTGTCTCATTGTTCCAAGGTTACCGCAGGATGCAGTTCATGCCCAGACCTGATGGCAGAGCTGAGAATGGGAAGCGGTGACCTGACAAGAGCTGAGATGATAGAGCTGGATAAAGGATGCGGCAACTTGACACGATTTTCCTACAACATTTCAAATGCTATTAGATTGTTAATGATAATCTTAAATCTATAATTTACCTTTTTAAGTTTATTTCTTTTTTATTTAGCCTTGTTGTGCAAGCACCGTTGAGCTTGTGCAGAGAGGCAGCAGCTTTTGCCAGAGGGGAACTGGAATCCCCTGGTTGGGTCTGGGTTCTCCTGAGTTTTTTTTTCTCGATTGGAGTTTTGGGTTCCTCGCCACCGTTTGCATATTGTTTTGCACTATTTGCCTGGCCGGGGGGGCTGCTTTAGAATTCAGAAGTTAGACATAATTAATATTGCATATAAGAATTTATAGTCCGTTTAATATTTGACCTGTGGTTCTCTCTCCTTTATCTCAAATGTGTGCTTTTACTGTGTGTGTGTGCGAGTGCGTTTGTGTGTGTGTGCATGTATGTCAATGTGTGTAAGTATGCATGCATATTGTGTGTGTGGAGCATTTGTATGTCTGTCTTTGTTGTTTTCACTTTTTTCTTCTTTTTACAGGTATATGTCTTTAGTTGTTTTACTTGTATTCAATGTGTCTCATGTACAGCTGCTTTGTAACAATGAAAATTGTAAAAAGCGCTATATAAATAAAGTTGAGTTGAGTTGAGAAACAGTTTGTGTTAAATATCTATCTGAATGTAGAAAACACAACTATCAGACATCATACAATATCAGGACTGTCTGATGTGGTGTTTTTAAATAAAGCACTGTCTGATGTGTGCTATCAGACAATAAATTACAAGATTATAATGCAAGAAGGTTTCAAAACCCAAAACAGTATAAAAAAAAACAAGTGGGTTCTTATTTTATATTTGAGTATAATGAACTATGTAAACTCAAAACACATTGCTTACCTCAGACGATGGTTATATAGTGGCGGTTGGCAATAAATCAAATGTGCAGTCTTGTGCCGGTGCAGAACTCCGACTCCTCCCACCAAGTTTTCAACCAGTTTGATATCTGGATCAGTTCTTCCATTGGCTGGTCAATTGTTTTTGCGCGATTTACATGGTAACGACAGCTTCTCCCGTTATCTGATTGGTTGATATGAGCTATAGGTTCACGGGATACTTCGGATTCGAAAAATATATACCCGCTTAGGATTCTTCTCGTCTCTTCTTCAACAGCGATTTATAGGTAAGTGTGGTTGGTGCTGTTGTTGTTAATAGGAGCAATTTGCTTAAACGAGTATTTTTTATCAGACTCCTCCCTTTATTTTCAGAGCCAGAGTGTGTTATTTAGTGGGTTTTGAAGCAAAATTATTTGAGTAACGTATGTTGATGGAGGTTGGTTAGAGGGTTTTGCATCTGAACTTTTCATATGCAACAAGATCAATGTTTTTCTATTATTTATGCTTAAAAATAATAACATATTCAGCCTGCATATGGGCATTTGTAACAACTGAATTCATTGAATTAATACGTTAAACCTTTGTTTTACTATATAGTTTGATAATGTATTACTAGTTTGTCAGGATTTTGTTGGCCCTATACAATATAATAATGATAAATATTTATTTAAAAATGTATTCGCATGAAGGGACACATGCAATATTTTCAAAATGTATCTGATTATAAATATATATTTATATATATTTGCAGACCTGCCAACCTGTACGCATTTTGCGTAGCAGGTACGCATTTTGACCTCAAAGTACGCTGGTACGATTTGTCACTCTAAACTACGCAAAAACCTGATGGCGCCTCTGCTGCGTGCAGTACTCAAAACAAGCATAGCAAAGAAGAATATGTCCAATCATAGCACTGAGTTCCTCCCACAAATAGAATGCAGCGATGATTGACACGTCCTATGGCCTATCAATCAATAACAAGAGTCAGCAAATCGGCAGAACCGCACAATCTCGCGTGATCCCTTCCACCCACACGTTCTGACGCATTGTTTTAAACGAAGACGTCTTCTGAGCTCTGAGGTAAACTGATCGGTAGATGTGGAAAGTTGAAATATTGAATTGGCTTAATCCTATGCTGTCGATGATCTTGCGGGCTCATTTGATAATGTGCACTTGCCCGCAAGATGCGCTAACAGTATTTATGATTTATAAATGAGCGCTCACAAAAAGTTACTATGATTTTACCAAGTACCATAGGCGGCGATTACGCTGGTGGCTTCTCACTCAATAACGTGCACTTATTTCTGCGAGAGAGCATCAAGTTTTGGTCACCTGGCGCCGTTCGCTTTCAGTAAAGGGAATTCGCCTGACTGCGGAGCCGATTAAATGCGCTCTGCAAAATCGAGCTCTCGATAATTGTCAATAAAATAGAACGTCATATGCAAACTTTTGAGATTACTAATTTAATCAAGTATATAATTATTAAAGTAGATTATGGTAGGCTGGAAAAGTGCATGTGAGCAGCATAGAAAGTTACCAAGAGGTGTTTGTTTGTGTGTGTGTGCATGAGTTGCGGCAAAAAATGACATCAGATGAGGACCACAGACAGGGAGGGAGAAAGCAGCAGACCACCTAAAAAAGAAACGAGCCCATGCCCCACAGCAGTTCCTAAAAGTGTATCAGCAGCAATGGCAGTGTCTCCCCCATCAAAACAGCTAAATCATGCATTTTGCATTATGATATTTGATGTCAGCCATCAGGGAGCCACAGGTAAAATAGTGACTTTAGGAAGGCCTATATTTTTTATTAAACAGAACACATTTGTGATTCTGCCCATTTTAGGATGTGTGTATATTATTAATTCTTTTCCCACCTGCATTTTTTGATTTCAAATAAATTTGTGATAATCACAATAAGAAGGCTTCAGGTACACCCCATAATATTTTCTTTATTGAATATATGAACATTTATTAAATGAGAAAACATTCCCTTTGCTTTTAAACAAACAATAAAAAGAGCCATATTATTCTATCTTTATTAGATAAATAATACTTGTTTTGGTGCTGTAAAAGCTGTACTTTTTTATGATATGTATAACAGCACTCTCCAAATCAGCGACCTATGAAACAAAGCAGTCAAGAGCAAGTGCCAGTGCAAGTAAATGTCATTGATACACATCAAGGGTATCTCACTGAAGATTATTTACACACACACACAATATACACAATGTTTCCTAAATTTAAGTACTTCAATAAGAAAAGTTATATTCAAAAATGTGATATAACTTATTGGTTGTGAAAAAAGTATATGTTAAAAACCTGTGTTCTGTCTCTTTGGCTGATGGTACTCAAAAAAATATTCCAAGGTTGGCAGGTCTGTATTTGTAACTGCTCGAGTGTCTGCATGTTATATAAACGTGAATGGCACTCAATAATGTCCTTTATGGTTTTAGACAGCACGAATTTGGGACACTGAAACACCACATTTTTTTCTGGAATGGCTAAACCGTTCATTAAAATCTACTTCTGAGATAATGAGCTTTAAAGTTTGATTCCATCTCTATGATAAACATCTTTGACATGGGATTATTCTGTAAATATTTAACATCTTCACAGAATGTTCTTTAAATTATGTAGGATTGTTTTATGTATAAAGGGTTAATGACAAAAATAACTTTAGTTGAGTTAACACAGTCAGGATCACATATCCCAAACAGCTTAATTATAGTATGTATCGATTTAAAAGGTTACATAAACTAATCCATTCCATTTAGGTCATAATGTGGGCATTACACAGTCAGGGCTGTCAATGGTTGTTGTTCCACTGTATTGTTTTATTAAGTTAAATGAAGTTAAACATATTAAAGTACATTAATGTAACCTAACTGTTTAATTAATTTAACCGAACTGAACTATGTAGACTGTAATGAGATACATTTTGTGTAAAAAATTGAAAAGGTAACTATTCATTTTTGAGTGAAGTATTAGAACATTGAGTTAATTCAATTGCTTGCAACAAATTTACAGTTGTGTGTTATATATCTGAATGTAAAAACTATAATTGGATATAATAGTACATATTAAGTTCATCCATCCATCCATCCACTTCCGCTTATCCGGGGCCGGGTCGCGGGGGCAGCAGTCTAAGCAGGGACGCCCAGACTTCCCTCTCCCTAGACACTTCCTCCAGCTCTTCCGGGGGGACACCGAGGCATTCCCAGGCCAGCCGGGAGACATAGTCCCTCCAGCGTGTCCTAGGTCTTCCCCGGGGTCTCTTCCCGGTGGGACATGCCCGGAACACCTTCCCGGGAAGGCGTCCAGGGGGCATCCAGAAAAGATGCCCGAGCCACCTCAGCTGGCCCCTCTCTCGATGTGGAGGAGCAGCGGCTCTACTCTGAGCTCCTCCCGAGTGACCGAGCTTCTCACCCTATCTCTAAGGGATCGCCCAGCCACCCTGCGGAGAAAGCTCATTTCGGCCGCCTGTATCCGGGATCTTGTCCTTTCGGTCATGACCCACAGCTCATGACCATAGGTGAGAGTAGGAACGTAGATTGACCGGTAAATCGAGAGCTTCGCCTTGCGGCTCAGCTCCTTCTTCACCACGACAGACCGGTACAGCGACCGCATTACTGCAGAAGCTGCACCGATCCGTCTGTCAATCTCCCGTTCCATCCTTCCCTCACTCGTGAACAAGACCCCCAGATACTTGAACTCCTCCACTTGAGGAAGGAACTCTCCACCTACCTGAAGTGAGCAAGCCACCCTTTTCTAACTGAGAACCATGGCCTCAGATTTGGAGGTGCTGATTCTCATCCCAGCCGCTTCACACTTGGCTGCAAACCGTCCCAGTGCATGCTGAAGGTCCTGGTCTGATGGGGCCAGCACGACGACATCATCCGCAAAGAGCAGAGATGAAATCGTGTGGTCCCCAAACCCGACGCCCTCCGGCCCCTGGCTGCGCCTAAAATTCTGTCCATAAAAATTATGAACAGAACCGGCGACAAAGGGCAGCCCTGCCGGAGTCCAACATGCACCGGAAACAAGTGTGACTTACTGCCGGCAATGCGAACCAAGCTCCTGCTCCGGTCGTACAGGGACCGGATAGCCCTTAGTAAAGGGTCCCGAATCCCATACTCCCGGAGCACCCTCCACAAGATGCCGCGAGGGACACAGTCGAATGCCTTCTCCAAAACCACAAAACACATGTGGATTGGTTGGGCAAACTCCCATGAACCCTCCAGCACCCTGGAGAGGGTATAGAGCTGGTCCAGTGTTCCACGACCGGGACGGAAACCACACTGTTCCTCCTGAATCCGAGGTTCTACCATCGGCCGGATTCTCCTCTCCAGTACCCTGGCATAGACTTTCCCGGGGAGGCTGAGAAGTGTGATCCCCCGATAGTTGGAGCACACTCTCCGGTCCCCCTTCTTAAAAAGAGGGACCACCACCCCGGTCTGCCAGTCCAAGGGCACTGTCCCCAACCGCCACGCGATGCTGCAGAGGCGTGTCAGCCAAGACAGCCCCACAACATCCAGAGACTTGAGGTACTCAGGGCGGATCTCGTCCACCCCCGGTGCCCTGCCACCGAGGAGTTTCTTGACTACCTCGGTGACTTCAGCCCGGGTGATGGGCGAGTCCGCCTCCGAGCCCTCAGCCTCTGCTTCCTCAATGGAAGACGGGCGGGATTGAGGAGATCCTCGAAGTATTCCTTCCACCGCCCGATGATATCCCCGGTCGAGGTCAACAGCCACCCCCCTCCACTGTAAACAGCGTTGGTAGGGCACTGCTTACCCCTCCTGAGGCGCCGGACGGTTTGCCAGAATCTCTTCGAGGCCGACCGATAGTCCTTCTCCATGGCCTCCCCGAACTCCTCCCAGGCCCGAGTTTTTGCCTCCCCGAACTCCTCCCAGGCCCGAGTTTTTGCCTCCCCAACCACCCGGGCTGCAGTCCGCTTGGCCTGTCGGTTACCTGTCAGCTGCCTCGGGAGTCCCACAAGCCAGCCAGGCCCGATAGGACTCCTTCTTCAGCTTGACGGCATCCCTTACTTCCGGTTTCCACCACCGGGTTCGGGGATTGCCGCCTCGACAGGCACCGGAGACCTTACGGCCACAGCTCCGAGTGGCCACGTTGACAATGGAGGTGGAGAACATGGTCCACTCGGACTCAATATCTCCAGACTCCCTCGGGATCTGGTCGAAGCTCTGCCGGAGGTGGAAGTTGAAGATCTCTCTGACAGGCGATTCGGCCAAACGTTCCCAACAGACCCTCACAGTACGTTTGGGTCTGCCGAGCCTGTCCAGCTTCCTCCCCCGCCATCGGATCCAACTCACCACCAGGTGGTGATCAGTTGACAGCTCCGCCCCTCTCTTCACCCGAGTGTCCAAGACATACGGCCGTAGGTCAGATGAAACAACTACAAAGTCGATCATTGACCTCCGGCCAAGGGTGTCCTGGTGCCATGTGCACTGATGGACACCCTTATGCTTGAACATGGTGTTCGTTATGGCCAAACTGTAACTAGCACAGAAGTCCAATAACAGAATACCACTCGGGTTCAGATCAGGGGGGCCGTTCCTCCCAATCACACCCCTCCAGGTGTCACTGTCGTTGCCCACGTGGGCGTTGAAGTCCCCCAGCAGAACGACGGAGTCCCCAGTCGGGGCGCTTTCCAGCACCCCTCCAAGAGTCTCCAAGAAGGCCGGGTACTCTACACTGCCATTTGGCCCATAGGCGCAAACGACAGTGAGAGACCTATCCCCGACCCGAAGGCGCAGGGAAGCGACCCTCTCGTTCACCGGGGTAAACTCCGACACATGGCGGCTGAGCTGGGGGGCTATAAGCAAACCCACACCAGCCCGCCGCCTCTTACCATGGGCAACTCCAGAGTGGTGAAGAGTCCATCCTCCCTCCAGGAGAGTGGTTCCAGAGCCCCAGCTGTGCGTAGAGGTGATCCCGACTATTTCTAGTCGGAATCTCTGAACCTCACGCACAATCTCAGGCTCCTTCCCCGTCAGAGAGGTGACGTTCCATGTCCCTAGAGCTAGATTCCGCGTCCAGGGATGGGGTTGTCGAGGCCCCCGCCTTCGACTGCCGCCCGATCCACTTTGCACCGGCCCCTTACGGTCCCTCCTGCAGGTGGTGGGTCCACGGGGGTCCATATTAAGTTCATCTAAAAAATAAATGATCTTTTTACCTTTTTTACAGTTTTTATTACAAATAAACGAAATGTAGGTATTTCGATATTAGAGAACCATAAACTGACTTAATAAGAACAATAAAGTTACATTGTTTCATTATAATTCAGATTTAAATTCAAATTTTGTAGTTAAAATATAGTTTAAAAAACTAAACTTGCTGTCTTTAATGATTTATAATAAAGATGTTTTCTACAATTTCAAGGGAGATCAACCCTTGTTCATTTTTGAGTGGTATGAACATATTGATAAAATGTTAATATTGCTATGAATATTAGTGACAATCTTTAATTTTCCCCTACAGAGGCGTGCTTGGCCTAGGCAAACTTCACAAAACTCCCTTGACTTACAATTTAGGTATGGAGGGTAATTGGACTAAGAATGAGAGGGGCAATTACAAAAGGATAAAAAACTAATACAATCAATAGAAACTGAGTGTGACAATCAAAACTTGCAAAGTTGCCAAGCTTCAGTGATAAAAGTTCTGTTTGGTGTGAGGTTGAGTTGCAGGAGAGCACTGGGCCACAAAGTTTAGAATTTCGTTGGTTGCATTATCGGCCCTGCTCTAAATTTTACAAATTTACCATCCCTCTCTGCCAAAAGATGGACGAACATTATGACGGCATTACAATGCCAAAAAGAAACGAGCGCACTGCTGATGCTGGCTGCGTGCGGCAAATAACTTCCGCGAGAGGACAACGGATCTACACGCGAGGAAACGGAATCCCGCAAGCTCGTTTGAAACCTTCGCGCGCGCATTGCATCCAATGTGCGCGCAATACAAGCCTTCGAAGGACGCGCATAAAGTCTCACGCTCCCACCTGCTGCTTCTGCTTGCGCGAACATTTTTATTTTTGGCAGTCGTGGGGCGGGACTTGCTGTTTGGTTGTAACCTCAAACATCATTGGTTACTTCCCCTTTTCCGGAAGTCACTTGTGATTGGACGTCTGTGATCATCATCAATCTAGACCTGGGCCCCATTCTTTGGTCGCTTACTACATCCAAGATCAAATAAAGACATAATGACATAATCCCGCAATCATGTCTGTATGATACGGTTCTTCGAACGGTTCTGTTGTGTACAATTATATATCTGAATTAAATTGTCTGGGATCATTACACGCTCACTATTTGGAAAGGCATATAGCCTATCAATAGAAGAACTAGTGATCACCAGCGCTGCTATTGGCTGGGTGTTACTCAAAAGATGTAGTTACGTTTTTGTTTTTACAGCTGCTGTTATCACTAATGAAATTTTAAAACCTCATTCAAATGTCAGGAACACTTCAAACGATGCACAGACAACTTTCAGAGATATGTATAACATTTTAAAGAATTTAAACAATATAAAGAACACAAACTCGAAACTGGAGATTTGGTTTTAAGAAGATTTTAGATTTTATTACTGACTTAACATGGTTGACCTTATTGCAGGTAAAAGATGACACTGATACCTGCCTATTACCTATGGCGATTAAAAATTAAATGCATGTGGGCCTAAGCATGTTTGTGTAGTTTTTTATTTAAGAATAACAAAGAAATGGTATTCCAAAAGTTATATCTCATGAAGCTCAGTCTAAGTGTAGTGGTTTAGAGATCATCGTCATGCTGCTTCTTCATCACAGGTCTCCTCTCTTTTCTGATGATGTGTGTAGTGTAGCACTTGCAACAATACAGGCCCTGTCAGGTTCATCCCTTACACTTTTTATACACTGAAATCCTTCATTCCTATCAGTTGCCCAAAGGTCATTTCATGATCCTGTCCTGACTTGAGCTGCAGTGTAACAGGTTTGGGTCAGGAAATGGTGTCTTCAAACAATCCTATCATAATTGTGAGTGAAGATTGTTGACTCGTGCAGATTCAGGTCATTTTGCTTCTGTGCTGGTGGTCACACACCATCTAAGAGATTTCATCAGTTAGCTTCCTTATTGATTTAATTGTTTTTTTTGCATATTACTACTATTAAAATGAATATCACGTGCAAATATTACATTTACGCATTTGGCAGACACTTTTATCCAAAGCGACTTTGTACTATACAGTTTGTTTCTCACTGTGTGCAATCCCGTGGGATTGAACCCATGACCTTGATGCAGTCTATGACATCAATCAAGAGACATACTCATTGACATGATCATGACTGCAGGATATTTAGTTCCCTTATATGATTTAGGGCTTTCCTGTAGCTCACTGGTAAGAGCATTGCGTTAACAACAAGGTTGTGGGTTTGATCCCAGGGGATTGAACATACTTATGTATAAATGTATAGGATAATTCAATGAAAGTCGCTTTTGATAAAAGCGTCTGCCAAATGCATAAATGTAAATAATATTAATTAAGCTGGGGTCTTAAATTGAGATACCAGCCTACCACACATTTGCAAATGGCAGGACAAACTACATTTTTCATAAATTCCCTCCATCATATGCTTTTATATACTGTATATTTGATTTGAATGTCCAACAAATTAATATGGCAAAATATCTCCTTCACAAGGAAACAAATTATAATTTATTTATTTATTAATTCATTTATTTATTTCGGTCATCACCAAAGACTTTTCACAGTAAATGAGAAACGTCCCGGGTTACTTGGTGTAACCCTGTTCCCTGAAAAAGCGGGAACGAGATGCTGAGATGATGAAAAAGCGGCCTCAATGCCGCACTGAAGGCGTGCCCGGACGTCCTTTCAGACAAAGTTGGAACCTGAAGACGCGTCCGCATCACGCGTATTTATAACCTGCAGGTGCTAGTGTAATTAGCCACGTCACCTGCCGAGGTTATTTAAAGCCAAAAAATGTTGGCGTGTTTGACACACGTGCTTCACAACCGGTCGAACAAAGACTGTTCTCCCATAGCGTTCGAAACGCAGCATCTCGTTCCCGCTTTTTCAGGGAACAGGGTTACACCAAGTAACCCGGGACGTTCCCTTTCAAAATCTACACTCGATGCTGCGTTTCAAACGCTATGGGAACGAGAATACCAACGCCGCCGCACTGGAAGTGTCTGGACCCCCCCAAGGTTGTGTGGCATGTGTGCACCATCCGAGAGGAGGCCTCAGATTTGATTCTGGGATGTAGACTCAAGGACACGTGAGCCTGGAGTAGCATGAACATCCAGACTATAAAACCTGACAAATGTGTGCGGAGAGGACCAGCCCGCCGCATCACACACTTGTTGCAAGGGGACACCTCTTGCTAAGGCCATAGATGATGAAACCCCGCTTGTGGAATGAGCTCTGACTCCTAGAGGTGAAGCTTGACCGCACGCCTCATAGGCCAGAGCAATAGCATCCCTCACCCAATGTGATATTGTCTGCTTGGTGGCAGCAGCCCCTTTGTTGCGACCCCCATAACATATAAAGAGTTGCTCTGATTTACGACACTGGCTAGTGTGGTGCACGTAAGTCTGAAGAGCACGTACTGGACACAGTAAGTGTAATCGTTCCTGCTCTGACGTCGTGAATGGCGGAGGGCAGAAGGCCTCAAGAACAACAACGTGCACGGTGGAGAATGGAACTTTTGGCAGATAACTTGAGTGAGGATGCAGAATAGCTTTGACCATCCCAGGGGCAAAGTTTAAACAGGACGGCGAGGTCGGGAGCGCCTGCAGATCTCCAATTCTCTTAAGAGAGGTGATTGCCATTAGAAAAACCATTTTAAAGGTCAGAAGCCTGACAGGTGCTGACTCCATAGGTTCAAAAGGTGCGCTAATCAGACCCTCAAGCACTATTGTTAGAAGGCATCAGCCGCCTCGCACCACGAATAAAGCGGGTGACTAAAGGGTGTTTTCCCACAGAAACCCCATCAATCAGGGCGTGGCAGGCCGAAATGGCGGCCACATAAACCCTGAGAGTACCGGGGGCTTGTCCGTGAGGACAGTTTCTCTTGCAGAAACTCCAACACTGAAACGATCTGGCAGTGAATTGGGTCTGTATTGTGTGCAATGCACCATCTATCAAAAACGCTCCATCTTAGGGCGTAGCTCCTTCTAGTGGAGGGAGCCCTAGCGCTTAGAATGGTCTCCACTACGTTGGGCGGAAGCCCAGCATCTCTCAGCTGGTGCCCTTCAGGGGCCAGACATGGAGGTTCCAAAGCTCGGGGCGGGGATGAAATACTGTCCCCTGCGCTTGAGACAAAAGATCTCTCCTGACTGGGATCGCCCATGGCGAGTCGTCCAGGAGGGATACTAGGTCCGAGAACCAGATTCTGGTTGACCAACGGGGAGCTATCAACAAGATGCGAGACCCCTGTCGACGGACCTTCGCCAGGACTCCCGGGAGCAGAGCTGTCAGAGGAAATGCGTAAAGACGCAGTCTGGGGCCATGTATGGGCCATCGCGTCCAGACCCAGGGGAGATGGATGACTCAGAGAGAAGTAGAGGGGACATTGTGCCGTCTCCTGCGTAGCAAAGAGGTCCACCTCTGCTTCGTAAAATCTTTCTTGCTGGTGTAATTAGCCACGTCACCTGCCAAGGTTATTTAAAGCCAAAAAATGTTGGCGTGTTTTACACACGTGCTTCACAACCGGTCGAACAAAGACTGTTCTCCCATAGCGTTTGAAACGCAGCATCGAGTGTAGCTTTTGAAAGGGAACAAAAATTGTTCTAAATATACAATAAATATTGTTTACATGTTAAATTCGCAAAGCTCTTTATATTAATCCTGTAATTTGCACAACAAGTTGCTTTTGTATGAAACCGACTTGACTGCGTCATGGCTGCGATCTTATCCTGTTTACATGAAATAAACCTGCTCCCGAGCAGTATTAAGCTAACGGTCCTGTTGCTAAAACAACATGTCCAGGATGATCGTCCAAGAACTGAACTATCCAAGATCATGCGAAATCGTCAACAATCAAATCCAGCTAACTGAGTTAGCGAGGTACGAAGAACGGCTCCTGGTCCGTTGACGAAGCCATGTCTGTAGATTGATATAATCACGGAGGTCAAATCACAAGTGACTTCCGGAAAAGGGGAACTAACCAATGACGTTTGAGGTTACAAGTCCCGCCCCGCGACTGCCAAAAATAAAAATGTTTGCGCGAGCAAAAGCAGCAGGTGAGAACGCCAGACTGTTTATACGCGTCCTTCGCGCGCGAGGGCTTGCATTGCGCGCGCGACGGTTTCAAACGTCCCGTTTCCTCGCGTGTAGATCCGTTGTCCTCTCGCGGAAGTTATTTGTCGCGTGCAGCCAGCATCAGCAATGCGCTCGTTTCTTTTTGGCATTGTAATGCCGTCATAGAACATTACTTGAAACAAAAACAGTGTGCAAAATAGACATTTTATCAGGTGGAATATTTCACTACTTTGGAATACTAAGCTCATTTCAAACACCATTGAATAGTTTGTGGTCTGTTGTCCCAGATACACACGCGTTTAGATTTCAACTAAATATTGATGGTATACCACTGTTCAAGAGTAACAGTACTCAGTTTAGCCAATTCTTGGTATGCTACATGGGTACAGCGAGAAACCAGTATTGATTGGTCTTTTTTGTGGCAACTCAAAACCAAAATCTTTGTCAGAGTTTTTGCAAAGCCTGGTAAATGAAATAAGAACACTAAGCAATGGGTTTGTTTTTCAGGGAAGTATGTTCTTTCTCAACATCTGTTCAGTAGTATGTGACACCCCAGCACGAGCCTGTAAAATCTCATTGTGCATACCATGGATGTGACAAGTGTCACCAAATAGGTGTCCGCATAGGAAATCGAATGACACTCCCTGAAATAAGTGCAAGGCGTAGAACTGATGAATGCTTTAGGCAAAAAACAGACATGGAACACCATGAACAATCACCTTTGGCTGACCTTAATATTGACATGGTTGCTAGCTTCCCTTATGATTACATGCATTTGGTGTGTTTAGGGGTTATGAGGCACCTGCTTGATTTGTGGATGGGCTCCCAGGCCCCCTGCGTTGCCGTATGTCAAGCATCCTTAGTTTCAGATAGACTTCTTGCTTTGAGGGATTACATTCCTACCGAATTTGCTAGAAGACCACGTTCACTGGCTGAGAGAAATAGGTGGAAGGCTACAGAATTTCGCCAATTCTTGTTGTACTGAAGGGTGTGCTACAGTCAATATATGACAATTTCATGCTCTTGTCAATTGGTGTGTACATTTTGGTGAGTTCAGAATATTGCTTCAGGATGAACGATTTGGCTAATTCTCTTTTGATATCATTTGTTCAAGATTTCAGTTAGCTTTATGGCCAAGAATTCTAAGTTTACAATGTTCATGGTTTGGTGCATCTTTGTGAAGATGCTAAAAATCCACTGTAATTTGGATTTTTTTACCACATTTCCATATGAGAATTTCTTGGGTCATCTTACAAAAAAGGGTTAGAGGCCCACGTAATCCTTTAACACAAGTGATTCGTAGATTGTCTGAAATTGAAGCCAGTTCCCATAGTGGTCTTTGTTCACAGACGTCTAAACAGTGTAGATCGGAACATCCACACCAGTACCACATTTTTTTCAAAGGAGAAGGAAAACAGTTGCAAATTTTGTCAATGGATGGTGCAGTTATCAAAACTTCAAAAAGAGATTGCTGTGTCAAAATAAAGAACAAAGTTGTTTTGGTTGAAAATATTATTGTAGACAGGGGAGTGGAATATATTGTGGGTAGAGAATACTGATATCAGGAATCATTCTTGGAATACCCATTTGACTTGGTTTCTAGCTTGTCCACGACTGTGAAGCATTTTCAGATTTTGGACAGTGTGCAAAAATATGTCAGGCTGCCAGTTCATGACAAGTTTGTGGTTATGCCCTTGCTGCATTTAAACAAACCACACTGCACTAATAAACTTTGAATTGAAGACATTTTGCAAGTGTCTAGTTCTTTGTAGAACCATGGAATATATCGTTTTAATGAACCCTTTGTAAAGTATCTGCTCAACATATTGTGTGCCTTTCTTCTCACGTTGTCCACTCAATGCTGTCCACTCAACGTTTTGAAAGATTTCTTTAAAAGACAGGCTTCGTTATCAGTAAATTGTTATTTTGTTTTCCATAGACCATGTATCACACTGTTATTATTGAAACAACAAATGAGGTAGAAGTGGTGCCATCAAATTGGATCAATGATGATAAGTGTATGTGGCCACCAAACAAAACAGATGTTGTTAAAGCAACAAAAATAAGAAACAACCTGGAAAGGGATGGGCGACGCACTGTGTCAGAATAATATTTACCTCAAGTAAGTACATACTTACTTTGTACAATAGTACATACTATTTAATGTTGTGATAATTTCATGTCTGCACACTGCATGCAACAATGGGGTTATTTTAATAATTTGAAAAAATAAAGTATAGTTAAAGTTATAGGTTGACACAGATAGAGACACTGTCTGATTTGTGTAGGATGATCAACAACGAGAAAGACTCTCAAACGTGTATGTATGTTATATATTTTGTAATATTTACATATATATTAATATATTTCAAAATTAATTTACAAAAAGAAAAGTATTTTGGCATATTGCATTTTTCCTCAATGTCAGGTCTTACAATCCATACAATGATGATTTATGTTTTATATTGACATATCCACCAAAACTGTTTCAAGTTTGGACAGCTGATTGCTGGTTATTGTAATCTTTTGTAGGTAGTTATAATGAGGCAAGGTTAAAACTCCCAGAAGCTGTTGAACACACAGACCTTGCAACAGATGGGGAGGATTCTCCAGTTAAAGTGAAACGAAGCCGATTGTAAGTTTTCAGTATCTTTTATGATACCATTTTTTTATTGGTATTGTAATGGATTTTACACACACACGTATATATATATACTACCGGTCCAAAGTTTAGGATCACTTAGTCCTTCTATAATTGCATAATTCTTCACATTTAAAATAATTGTAACTTCAGCAAAGTCATGGAATAACACTATTGTAACTGTGGAAATTATGTTGCATCTAAAAGCATATAAAATCAATGAACTCTGTTATATTTTATTATCTTCAAATCAGTGACCTTTTGCCTAAAATGTGTTAAATCAACCTGGGAAGATTTGTTAACAGTATTGAAGAAATGTCCATCTATACTGGACTTATTAAGGGTGCATTTTATTTATATGGTCCAAGAAATCCATTAAAAAATATATAAAATTCAAAAATATTTATTTTAAAATAAAACATTTAAAAGGCATCATGATTCCAACATGTCCAAGAAAATCAATCCATCTTTTTACCAGTTTCAAAGAAGCCCCACTGCCCCTGATCAATTTCAGAGAAGCTGTATTTCTCCTGACATGTTTGACAGAGGCCTCACTCCCCCTGACACAACTGCTGTCCAGCTTCAGCAAGCCTCCCCTTCTTGTGTCCAGCCTCAGAGAAGTGGCACCCCCCTGATCTGTGTCAGAGAAGCTGTTCTCCTCCCGTCCAGTTTCAGCAAGGCTGCAACCCTCCTTTCGAGCTTCAGCGAGGCTTCACTTCTCCCATCAAGATTCAGCGAGTCGACACTTCTCCTGAGTCTCTTCAGAGAAGATGTTTATCTCCAGACCTGTTTGATAGATGCACTAGTCCCCTTGACCTGATTCAAAAATGCCACACAACTGCTGATCAAATTCAGCGAGGCCGCAATCCTCCAATCCAGCTTCAGTATGGCCACTCTCCTCCAGTCCATCTCCATCGAGGCCGCTCTCCTCCAGTCCACCTTCAGCGAGGCCGCTCTCCTCCAGTCCACCTTCAGCGAGGCCGCTCTCCTCCAGTCCACCTTAATCAAAGCCGTTCTCCTCCAATCCATCTTCAGTATGGCCACTCTCCTCCAGTCTCCATCTCTCCAGTCCATCTCCAACGAGGCCGCTCTCCTCCATTCCACCTTCAGCGAGGCCACTCTCCTCCACTCACTCTTCAGCGAAGCTGCTCTCCTCCAGTCCACCTTCAAATAAATCTATTTATTTATTTATTAGATATTATCTATTAGAATGATCTTGCTTGTTCTATAAACACTATGCACTGTGCTGTGTTTTACATCTGTGTTTTCTTATTTACTCCTGTAAAGCTGCTTTGGAACAATGCACATTGTGAAAAGCGCTATATAAATAAACTTGAATTGAATTGAACCTTCAGCGAGGCCGCTCTCCTCCAGTCCAGCTACAGCAAGGCTGAAGTCCTACAGTCCAGCTTCAGCGAGGCTGATCTCCTCCAGTCCAACTACAGATAAGTCACACAGCTGCTGACCCATTTCAGAGAAGGAACATTGGTCATGACCCAAAAGGACCACTAAATCCTCAACTTTTTCTTGATACTTGTAATTATATACTTATATTTCTACAAAATTTCTTTAATAAATATGAGATTGTGTGCTTGGTTTCATGTGGATTTTAATACGATTTCAATGATAAACTTATTTGCAGCCCTTCTGCGTAATATCATCACTAATCAAGAGATCATCATGGACCACCTAAAAGTGATCCATAAAACAGTACAGGGCCTAAAAACTTTAAACGAAGAAGAAATAGGTCTTGAATCTAACATACTGCCAGTAGCTGATCTTCAGGCTCTTAAAAACTTGGAAGAGCGGCTAAGGAATTTTCCTGACTTCCAAAAACAATTGGTAAGCAAATTCTACTAAGAAATTATTTAAGACAATAAATGATTTTACAATAACTATTGTAACTTTTAGAAGTATATTTCTCTTTTACATGACCTGGATGATTTGTGGCTGTTTTTATGCTTTGTGATAGTTGACCTTGAGTCTCTCGTTTAAATTGTGCACTGTTCCTCAGAAAAAAACTTCCTGGACCTGTATATTCTTTGCTTTTCCAGTTTTGTTTGAAGGATTTATCTCTTTCCAACATTGACTTTAATATGGATACCGAGTTCAAAATATATAGAACTTTCACCTTTTATCAAAAATAATAGCCTTGAAACTCCATGCTAATGGGGCATGGTATATGCACACGTAGTGATGACGTCCATCTGCTAAAATCTCTACCAGCTCTGTTACATCTGCCGCCTCTGGGAACAATGGCGTATCGCCTCAGGATGCACATAGGATTACGATCAACAACATCAGTCTGTCGGACTGTCATGATTCCACTATCATGTCATGTTTATTCTTGTCTTGCAGTGGAGTCATGGCATAGCCCTAGGGTTTTGTGGGAGAAAGACATGCTTTGTTTATATTTTTGCTTGGCATGCTCTTTCTCGTGTCTCGTCAGTGTTTCCCGCCACCCTCGTTTCCTTGTTAGCCTTCCCATTAGTGTTTCATTACCTACACCTGCCTTTTGTTAATCATCCTGTGTTTGTTACCCTTTAAATCATCCTCATGTTCATTGTCTTGTGCTCGTGGATTGTACTGTGTTCCTGAAACCTAGTCTTGTTCCTAGTCATCGATGTTTTCCCATTCATATTACCTCGTGTCTTGTAAATTTAGTTTAGTGTATTTCAAGTGTTTGTTTATTTAGGGAGTCTACGTACCTCGTTTCAGTTTGTTATTATCCTGTCTTGTTTACCCCCTCGTGGGTTTTTGTTTGCTTTTTTGTCTTGTTTCATATAAATAAATACCCAGTTTAACCCCGTCCGTGTGTCTGCTTGCAATTGGGTTCTTCCCCCCGTCAAAACCCTGACACGGACCCGATGGTCGAGTGGTTCGTGTTGCGACATATGGCGTCGGTGCATCCCGGGTGTCCCGACTTCGATTCCCGGCCCGTGGTCCTTTTCCGCCCCCTCTCTCTCGTACACTTCGCTCTGTCCTCCCTAAAAAAAATTCACTGTACTAATAATAAAAGCATAAAATGGCCAAAAATAAATCTTATAAAATAAAATTAAAAACAACGTCAGTCTAATTATTTGAACAGTTACACAGCCATGCCTCGACAACCAAAAAGCAGAATAACTTAAGGCTATCCGTTTAAAGGTACATCAACAAATATGAAAAAGCAAAGTTAAATTTTGCATTTACCAAAGGTATGACCACAGACGCACTTAACAATGCTCATCCGTAGTGCTGTCAGCTTGCTGAAATTTGAGAGTTTTCTTTCTAAACACATTGTTATCACTTGGTTTTAAAATGTTCTTAGTGCTATGACAGAAGAAGTGACCTAGCTGGCTGCGATTTTTGCGTAAATACGTCATTTCCCTGTGTGCATATACCCTATTTTGAAAATAAATAAATTGGGATTTGCTGCATCTTTGATTTTGATATAGCCCCCCAATTAATCTTTTCATTTTAAGCTAAGCAAAAAAACTAAATTTTTGTTTGCTTTTATAAATGGAGAACTGCTATTTTTTTGGACCAATAAATATATAGAATTAAAAAAATGTATTTTAACAAAGATAAAATGTTTATTCACAGATATCCATGTGGGCGATGAATGGCGAGACAGACATCAGAGATGCTGTGTGGAGAATGATGAGAGCAACGATCACAAACTCTTTGGCCAAGAACGTTAATATGAGAGGGATTAATGGAAAGATGGGTTTCAAAAGCTTGCAGTTACGGTCCATAATTTTTGGTAAGTGTGCAGCATGAGTAGTGATCTGATTTATGTAAATTAACTTGCACATTAGAAAAACGAGGGTAAACTTTTTTTAGGCTCATTGTGTATACATTTCAATAACCCATTCAAATTGTTATTGTAAAACAACATGTGACCCTGCCTTTGAAAACCCAGCTGAAGTTGTTTTCTACTTAAAATCATAACATAATGTACATAACATTAATATAATGTTGATACATTTAATATTGACTGACTAAGGCCCTGTCAAAGATCTAAATCATATTGAAATGAATGACTGAAATCAAACTTTGACGCTCATTCTCTCAGCATTAGATTTCACAGACAGGGTTTTACAAATTGTAATGGACATTTAAAATGTTAGTTGTCCATACTTTAAGTTTATTTGAGTCCGAAAAATAGGAAAGCTTGAGTTTTTCTCTATTTTAGACGCCTCAGAGCTTTGGGCAAGCAAAAAGTATAATGACATGTAACCAAGCTTTAAATCACAACTGCCAAAGACAAATGATAAAATATATAGTGGAAGAGTTACAAAACATTTAAAGGGATAGTACACTCAAAAATGAAAATTCATTTACTCACCAGGTTGTTTCAAACCTATATAAATTTAAAGCACAAAAACTACCAATGAGTCAAATCAGAGATAAATATAGTATCGAAATATTATTAACCTTAACCATTACTCTAATTGAACTAAAAAAAACAGAAATACACGCAACAATTACTTAAAGAGCACATCTTGAATTGTCAGAGTCATCCCCCAGGAAGACTGCAAAATTACTGCGAAGCGCACACATGTAACACGTTACATCAGATGACTATGCACAAGCAAAAATAGACAGAGAATAAGGGTAGCAATCATATTCAAATGAAGACACAAATGATGACAACAGTCAACAAAAAGAAATATCTTTGAATCAACCTGATGCCAAATTTCATCCAATCTCCTCCTTTTTTCTGAAAAATTAAATAAAAAATGCGGAGTGTTTGTCCAATGCTGCGCAGAACTTGGATCTCAGATTTTTCCAGATATGCGATTGATTTCTGCAAAGATCTAAGCACAAAACACAAAGTGGTTGTTTTCATTAAAATAAAAAAGCCATTTAGGTTGTAAAGAGAAATAGAAAACAAACGTGGCTTTCAGTAAAAAGTTCTGAGCACTTCTCCAAGATCTCACAAACAGGAGTTACAGCTTTTCATAGCACATGTTTCAAGGCATCAAGCGGAAATTCTAAAGTAAAAAGAAAAACAAGTCAAACACACTCACAATAATAAAAAAACACAATCATGTAATTCTGCAGCAGATCTAATGCTTTAACGTGACAGAGAACTGGCCTCAGACAATCAATGGGAATGGACTGTTCAGATCAGAAGGCATTGAATGCAAACTACATAATGCATGCTCAACGTTTATAATAGTCTGGGGTTTACAGAGAATATGTTTCATGGTTTATGCGATTATGCTTAAAATGATAGTTGGCCCAAAAATGAAAATGTTGTCATCATTTGTTCATCCTCTGTTACAAACCTGTATACATTTATTTGTTGCACTGAACAAAAAATTAAGTTACTTTGTATTAAAGTAATTTTGGGTCACCGTTATTTGGGTCATATCTTCATTTGTGTTCAGTACAGAAACGAAATGTAGATTTTACATACTAAAGTGGACAATAACTAAAATAAGAAACACCTCAAGTACTTTGACACGTGTGGACCAAAAAGTGTTTAAGACACGTTTTTAGGTCTAAACATGTTCATAAATACAAAAAACATTCAATAGAAATTAAATAATTAGCAGTAATAACCTTGAATTGGCGAAGATTACCATCCTCACTCCATGTGCTTAAGCAAGGTGTGGGGTAGGGGAGATGTGCTTCATTGCGCATGCTCAAAAGAACTTCTTGAACATTTTGAGTAATTTTACTTAGTTTTTGTTAGTTATATCAACTAAACATTTGTACATTTTAACAACAATTAACAATGTCTAGTAAAATCAACATGTTGGCCAAAATTAAGTAAACGTACTAGCACTTTTCTACTAAAGTATACTATTTGATATTACAGTGTATGTGCAAAGACCTCAACACACCCAAATGAGAAATCTGAAAAAAAAACTAATGATGCAGAAATGTACTTGCTGTCAAAACACTCGTTGTCCAATGAAAATACATCAAAACATTATAAAATTCACAGATGATTGTCATCTGACAATGAGAGAAATTACACTGAAAAAAGTGTTAATTAGATTGCATTTTAAAAGCAGCAGTTCACAACAACAAGTTTCAACATATCACAAATCCAATGTGCATTAAAAAAACATGATCCCAGGATAACGATTTTATCAACTGGCTGGCCACATTTCACTTCATATAGCTGAGCCTTCGATATAAACCTGTCTCTACACACTGATTTTCACAAGTAAATAAACTGTCTGATCTGATTGAGGTAGCTGAAATACTCTGTGATTTAAGTTACTGAAAAGTTTTAAGTTAACTGGTTCTAACCTGCTGTTTTTTTTCTCTCTAGTTAACCTTCCTCAGCTTAACTCTGAATAATATTCCCTCATTTCTTGAGTTTAGCTTTTTCCCTTCTCATTTTTAAGACCATGTTTCATACTTTCTGCCCCCTTTATCTCTCTAACCCCCCCCTTCTCTCTCCGTCGTGTTTGATTCCTTGGTCTCTTTTGAAAAGTGAGGGGACAATGGGGGCTTTCTCAGACGATTTCTCTCTCCATTATAAACTCTGGGAACATTGCACAGCCCCAATAGCCTCCCCTTAAAGGGCCAGAAAGCCCTCCATACCAAGCAACCTGAGAACGTAAAACAGTTCGCTGCGTTTTGGGGAAAATATCGAATCAGTTATTCATGACGGTTTGTGAATACCCCTTCCAGCTATCTCTTTTCTGTCACCCAAACGAACGTCACCAGCATTTATCCCCTTAGTCCTGTATGAACACGTTGGACTATCTTACCTGCAGATATAGCCATGACAGTGACATAACAAAAAAAACATAAAATAAAGGTATATGCGCAAAGAACCAGAGGTTCCAAAAGATGTTGTGTCTGTAGCACTTGTATGTGTTATTTAAATGTTTGTATGCATTTATTCTAAACAGTTGGTTGTGGAGTATATCCATGCTTGAAGTGACATTTGACCTTTACTGCAAATAATTTATATTGTTTATAAATAATTCAAAAACATGTTTTTACACATTCACAAAAAAATGAGCAAATCTTCTGAACCCTGTTAAAGCTCAGCAAATCGATGCTATATCACTCATCAAATGAGTTTAGATTTAAATACGTGAACATTCGTGTGTGTCTGCATTTTTAAAAATCTTCATGTTTAGGTAAGGCAGTGTTGAGAGGGAGGGCGCGCAGGGGGAGGAGAGACAGAGAGAGAGTTGGAAAAGTTTTGCGGAGGAATGCGAGTTTGTCTGAAGGGGGATGAAGACGTCCTGATGCGAGACTTTTTGAGGCATAAGGAAATTCTGACATAAATTTACGCGTCGTGATTCCAAAAACTGCATTTTTTGGGAACATCTGGAGGGCTTTAAAGTTTTTTCTTCGCGTATCTTGAAAATAAACAACAAACGCGATTAAGAAATCCTCAAAAGAAGAAATGCATTATATACTTTGCATCTCCGACGCTGCATGATAGCTGTCAACAAATGGACTTGACAAATTCAGTATAACATCACGCTGTGGATCTTGCTTTTTATGGAGTTTATTAAGGGAGCTGACTGTGGAAAGTTAAAGCTCTACTCTCGCAAACGCTGTAGCGATGAGATGACGCGATCTATGTTCACTTACTCATACAAGACACCGACGCCGAACTGCAGCGGCCCGAAACCAAACAAAACAATGTCTGGTCTTCATTTGTTAACTTTGTCGTTTATGATACTGATTCGCATTGGCTCGGCGGAACATGCGCCAGGTAAGAGATCTACGATTAAAATGACTTATAGGCATTTATTGAGGTATAATTGAGGTTAACTGATCAACGTAGTGACAATATACACAATGACCTGCACAGGATATGCACACAATTTAAAACAAAAAGTCAAAATCCCAAAAGGGATGCACACAATTTCAACCTCTCTTGATAAAACATAGCCTACCATAGCAAATGTCATTTGTTTGAATTTAAACTACAATCTAGTTTATTAAAAATGGTTAAACATATATATATATATATATATATATATCAATGAAAATAGAAATAGAAATGATGTTGTGAAACATGAGTAGGAGAGGGCCCATATAGTTAAAGTGATGAACTTTACACTTGTGGTTACTCTGCCTGAACACTTGTGTGAATTTTAGGTGGAATTCAATTTATATGTCAATTTAAAAACACCAGCTTGAGTAACATCACAATAAAATTGGCTCAGCCGAAAGATTTTAGGTCCAAAAGGAAAAAAGCAGATCCCCCTTGTATCTTTCAATGTATCATAAGGAGCGTCTAAGCTATTTCCACGAACAGTTGTTGGTCAGTGGTGGCCTAATGGTTAGAGACTCAGACTTGTCATTCTCAGGGCCGGCAGGTAAACAAGTGAGGTGCCATTGAGCAAGGCACCGTACCCCTACTTGCTCCCTGGGTGTACATGTGTTCACTACTCACTGGATGGCTTAAATGCAGAGGTCACATTTCAGGTATGGGTCACCATATCTGACAAATAGTTCACTTTCACTTTAAAACAGTACAAAGGGAAATCAATCAGTCGGATTAATCTAATCCACATTATTTGAGTTTACACAAGCCACATTTTCTGGATGTTGAATTTACTGTGTTATGGACAAGCTGAACTGAAGTCATTATTCTCACATACACTGGTTGTAACCTTGTTTCCAGATTTGCTTTCATATAGATTTAGAAATTATAGGGGCGGTTTCCGGATGGGTATTAGTTTAAACCTGGACTAGGCCTTAATTTAATTAGGGCATTTAAGTAGTTTTTACAACCATGCCTTAGAAAAAGCATTACTTGTATGCATTTTAAGACAACACAATGGCACTGATGTATTTTAAGATATGTCAGTGCAAATGTTTAAAGATTTGCACAGCTCTAACGTTGAATTTAGTCTAAGACTGGTATTAATCCCTGTCTGGGAAATTGCCCCTCAGAGTTTACCAGACATGGGGATTGAGAGAGAATGCTTGAAATTGTGAGACAAAGGCCCTGATGAATCAAATAATGGAATTGATGGAATGAGTTTGGAATGGAATAAAAAGTTGTCAGTGGAGAATAAGATGGGTAGAGAAGCGAAAACAAAGGAGGTAAGAAAGCACGTGTGCATAAGACCAAGGCGATAATGAAAGGGGATGTGTGATGGCTGAATATATGAAAGAGTTTATGCTTTCTTTTGTATGGATTGCACAATTCCATATTCCTGTCGTTGTTTTGTTTTCAGCTAAAAATATGCAAACATCCTTGAAACAAGATAAATCTACTTGAGATTTGTTTTATACAAAACTATATATATAGTTATATTTAAATATCTAGTTCTAATATATTTTGAAGATAGTTCTCTCTAGAAAATAGTTTAGCATTTTACAGATTGGCAATTTTTTATTTATTTATTGCAAATTATTACAAAATATTATCAGGGGTCTCACAATATACTGGTATTGTCAGTAATTTTGATATTAACAACAGCAATTATTGATGTCGGATTAATACTATACAAATTATATTTTAAAATAATCCAGTGACAGTATTTGGTTAAAATTAACATAGGTGCCGGTTTTTCACCTGTTTAACATGCAACTCTCTTCTCATACACTGATATACACTCTAGCCATAAATATGGTTGACTACCCATTCTCAGTCCATCATTAAAGACAATATGGTTAATAAGGAACTAGCGAAGCTAAGCCATAATAGACATAAAAAGATGACACAAGCATTTAGTGAGCGTCATTTTTCACATCAAATTAGAACAGTCTGTGTTCTCTGAAAAACACACTAAAATATGTTGGGTAAAAATTTACCCAACAGCTAACACAATGCTGTCTTACTATAGCACTGACCTGGGACCCTTGTTGGGTTATTCTAACCCAATGCATTAGGTAGCAAGTTTTACCTGATCAATTGGGTTTTTAGGTTATTTTTGCCGAAAACCATCCATTTATTATTTTATTAGTATATAAACAAATAAAGCACAACATAGAAATATCTCTGAAATGATTTATTTCCAGTACAAGTAAGAGTTTTGGTTTCAGTTGTTTTATTAATGTACTTCCTTTTATCATAAAGTTACTTGCAATTAAGTTTCAATTGACAAAAATCAAATAAATAAACAAATGCTGTAAGTAATCTTCTTGTAGGGTCAGAGTCAGGGGTCCTTCCACAGCTTTTGACAAAACCAATCTTAAATTATAAAGGGGAATCATCTGAAGAGCAAATTATACCTGCTTTATATCTAAACAACATGCCTCATATACCTCTGTGGCCGCTACAGAGCTTGTTATCGAACCCATGCCAACAAAGTAATGTAAAAAATCTATTCTTCAGGCAGAAGGGAGTGGGTGAAACCGATGGAAACTGAATCACCATGGCTAGACTAGTTTTGGACAGAGAGCAGATTTGCAGGCATGCAGTCTTATTCACATCCTAAACATCTTGGAAGGGTTGGTGGTATTTTTAAATGCCTCCCTGTCCTTCATAAAGCTACGGCACCCTACCAACTTTGTAAAAAAATTAAATCATACAGCGTACTGACAATTTTTTAAACTAGCGTGTTGATGTTACGGAAACATCTATGTCGTCAGCAACAGACTAATCACCAAAGCTGTGTCTGAATTCGCCCCTTTCTACTATATATTGCACTACAGTATAATGGGTGTCCGCCATTTTGTAGCGTTGTCTGAATTCTGAATGAATTCCCTACATTCATTCACTAAAATGTACTTTAGCATGTACATCTCACTCGCTCTCTCTCACTATTTCCCATGACAAAACGCAATTTATTAAACGGTCAGTTCTGGTCCTCGATTCTGATTGGTTGAGCCGAGTTCTAAGCCGTTATAAAATACCCCAATTAATAATGGCTGACCGCATGACATTACTAAATATCACTTTTATTTACTTTATTTGATGGAACCTAAAAGCAATAAGCCACGCGAAGCAGGTGCCACAACGCCCTTAACTGTTATAAAATGCACTGTAACCCATTGCTTCTTGGGGCTTATTGCTTTATCAACCACCTCATTCAAACCAGCTGGAGGACCGTTAAGGGGTCATAAGATGAAATTTTAACTTTTTTAACCTTTTAAAGCATTTAAATATTGCATTGGGCATCTGCCAGCTCAGAAAATAAAACATGCAGCCAGTTTGTTATGGTTGTCTGAGTCTTAAAATGTATCATCCATTGAGCTGTTGTAGACTGCGTTTGCTACAAAGGATGGGGGTTATTTATGCAAAGACGACCACCTCTGAGTCTCCTTGTATGGCTGTAGACCGTCCCACCAGTGGCGTTGCGTCTGGGTAAGCAGGGGCATATGGGCCCGGGAGATTGGGGGAGTTTTATTCATGGCTGTACAATACTGTAAAAAATGTCTAGATGACTGATCTCAGATCTGGTCTACCCAAGGGTTAAATGTGAGTGAATCCTTTAGAGTGTAGAAATGATGCTACTTTCTAGGGCTGTAACAACTAATCAATAAAATCGATAATAATCGATTATGAAAATAGTTGTCAACGAATTTCATTATCGATTAGTTGGTCACTTGCAAGCTGTGCAGTTATAAATCAAGTGAGTCTTATTCCCTTTTAAAGTCTCTCCATGCATTGGTCTCTCTGTGCGGCACAAGTTGCGCAGTTTCAAAGGCAGACGTGTCTCCGTACAGCGCTAGTTGCGCAGTTTAAATTCAAACGTTTCTCTCCATGCATGCGTCTCTCCGTGCGGCACAACCTGCTCATTTTTTAAGTCAGACAAGTTTTGCATGCATTTCTTCAAGCCGATGTGTTTTAAATGACAAAATTAAAGATTATATTAGTAAAACCCAATTTGTGGCGTTTGCACTTTGCAAAGTACATAATAGGCTAAATTCCCTGATTTGGGGGTTTATTAAGTTCAGAGGTGGGAAGTAACGAAGTACATTTACTTGAGTACTCAAGTACACTTTTTGAGTATCTGTACTATAATTACGTATTATTTTTCTGGATAACTTTTACTATACTCCACTACATTTGAATGACAAATATCTCACTTTTCATGCTTAAAAAAAATGCTTTCCTTGGCCAACCACCCCCTCCCTCCCACGTGTGGGAAAGACTATTGTCGGTTGCTTCTAATATGACAGACGTGAATAAACTCAGCCTTGGTGCTTTTAAATATGTTAAAACTTGGATATGTTACAAATCGGTTGGGTTGGTCAAAGATGGCGCCGATGTTCATGGCATGCCATCTGATCCTCCATAATTTTAATTTGTTCCTGTGCGTGACTATGCTTATACAATTTCTGACTCTAATAAGTAAAAATGTTGCTTCACCATCTGTGTACGATCATCAGATGTTGCTTGGTATTGGATCGACTATGGGGCTCCAACCGGGCGGGGATGTAGCGGGTCCGATCCTTGGCCTACCACCTCTTCTTATTAACATACCTGTTTGGTTGCGCCTTTCTCGGAGGAAACGGCATAGGAGGAGAGGAAAGCGGGGCGGCATTGCTGCTAAGCGGAGATCCTACCTGGCGTCACGAATTGGTAACCAAACTTGCTTGGATTCCTCAGAGGCAGAATTGGATTACGGTATCTACATATCATGGCTTTCGCTGGAAGTTACGTATCAATGGATCGCTCATCTTTTGCCGGATTCATCAGCGCGGCCGTTTTGGCCTCGCTCAGCTCGTTGGCGACGTGGTGGGGTGGACCACCGCCAACTTCGTCCCCTGGAACGGGTATCACACACACTCCATCTCACAAATGGTCGGTGACTCACTTTCTATCAAAATGGCTTTAGTAAATGCAAGATCTCAAGACAGAAACAAGACATTTATTTTAAATGATTTTATAAATTCTGGCAATTTGGACTTTTTATTGGTGACTGAGACTTGGCTTTCTGTCGGCGATAATAGTGTTTTCTCTGAACTTATCCCACCGAGTTATTCATTTCTAAACTCTCCCTGTTTGTCTGGAAGGGGCGGAGGTCTGGCATCTATTTTAAAAACAATTTCTGTTGCTTTGAGGTTCAACTTTTCTCATTGGATATGACGAACTCTTTGGTGGTGGCAGTGGTATATCGTCCTCCGAAAACAAATAAGAACTTTACTGCAG
Source organism: Triplophysa siluroides (assembly GCA_006030095.1). Taxonomy (NCBI): domain Eukaryota; kingdom Metazoa; phylum Chordata; class Actinopteri; order Cypriniformes; family Nemacheilidae; genus Triplophysa; species Triplophysa siluroides. The sequence goes on from VCII01000635.1 coordinate 149,450, forward strand.
AGTTTTCAGACTTTCTTGGAGGTATTACCGTCAAATTCTCAAAAATCTTAATGGTTGGGGATTTTAATATTTATGTTAACTGTGATTCCACAGGATTAGCTAAAGAATTTCTCAATCTCATTGATGCATGTGATTTTAGCCAGTGGGTGAAAGAACCAACACATGTTCATGGCCATACTTTAGATCTTGTACTTGCACATGGCTTCTCTATTTCAAATGTTCTCATTGATGAATTTAGTTTTTCTGATCACAAGCCTATTAAGTTTACTGTTGATCTCCCCTTGTCATGTTGCCGAAATTGTTAGACCTGCAAAATGGTCACGTGTTGGCCTTGTTGAGTCCCACCTTTTTCGATGACTTTTCTACAGCATTTAACGAGGCGTGCCATCAGCCCCCGGTGGTCTATTTTCCTAATATGTTAGGAGTTGATGAGCTTCTTAACATGTTCAATTCTTTATGTACAAATTTTTTAGATATCATTGCACCCATGAAAATGAAGAAACCAAAATCCAAAAATATAGTTAACCCATGGCTAAACAGCAACACTCACAACTTAAGACAAGTCTGCAAAAAGCAGAACGTAGATGGAAAAGGACAAACTCCAAATATCTTATGAAATCTTATGGGATTTTTCGGCAATAATCTCTGAAAACACAAATAGCTCTCGGTCCCTGTTTAATATTTTAAATTCCATTTTTAACCCGGCAGGAAAAAAAAATTCTGCCATTTTATCTTCTACTTTATGTGAAGAATTTCTGAGATTTTTTGTTGAAAAAATTTAAGATATTAGAAAATCTATAAATCTTTTAGTGGATGACCCTTCAGATTCTATGACTCCTACTAAGTTTCTAAGCTCATTTGAGCCGATAAGCATGCAGGGTTTAATAGATTCCGTTATCGAATTGAAATTTACCACGTCCTCTCTTGATATTCTTCCCACCCACTTTTTTAAATTGATCTTTGATAGTGTTGTGATCTGGATAAAATAAGAGCCTTCTTTCTGGGGTAGTTCCAGATTTTTGCAAACATGCTATGGTGAAACCTTTGTTGAAAAAAAACAAATCTGGACAAAACTGTTTTATCAAATTTTAGGCCAATCTCAAATGTATCCTTTATTTCAAAAAATTTCCAAGCTGTTCCAAAATTTTCAAGCATATTTAGCCCCTCTTACCTCAGGAGTTCCTCAGGGCTCCATTTTAGCTCCCTTCCTGTTCTCACTTTACATGCTACCATTAGGGTACATTTTTAGGAAGCATGGAGTATCTTTTAATTTTTATGCGGATGACACTCAAATCTATTTTCCCTTAAAACACAACGACAAGAAGGGTATAGAAACATTGCTTCCATGCTTAGCAGATGTCAAATAATTTTCTGCATTTAAATGATGGAAAAAAAGAAGCAATTGTCTTTGGACCCTCTGCGAGTAAAGGAACACAGAATGTCAACTGTGGACTATTAAATTCTTACATCAAACCTAAGGTAAAAAAATTGGGAGTTATCTTTGATTCCTCCCTTAAATTTGATCACCAGATTAATTCAGTAGTCAAGTCATGCTTTTTCCATCTCAAACTTCTGTCCAAAGTTAGATCTTTTATATCTTTTAAAGACCCTGAAAAAGGTATACATGCATTTGTTTGAATAGGCCGGCTAGATTTACATTTACATTTATACATTTGGCAGACGCTTTTATCCAAAGCGACTTACATTGCTTTATCCTATACATTTTACATAGGTATTTGCAATCCCCTGGGATCGAACCCACAACCTTTCGTTGTTAACGCAATGCTCTTATCACTGAGCTACAGGAAAGCTAGATGTCTGCGATCCTCAAATAGTATCACTCTATCTCATCCAAGATCAAGATTGAAACAGAGAGGTGACCGTGCATTTGCAGTGGCCGGTCCTAGGTTATGGAACAATCTTCCGCTATCTGTGAGATCTGCTTCATCTGTTCATGATTTTAAATCTAAGTTAAACTCGCATTTACTTAGTCGTGCTTTTAATACACTATAAGTCAAAATTGTATCTAATATTTATAATTGTAATGTTTTTATTTTGTACTATGCTTGTATGTTATTTTATTTCTTTCATTTTAACTGTCTCCTTTGTACAGCATAGTGGTCAACCTTTGTTGTGTTTATTTGTGCTTTATAAGTAAATAAATAAAAATAATTAATTAGGGAGACATCCACAACATTTTGTTAGAAGGCAAATGAGTTCAGTTGTGTATACTTTTCCCATCTCTGATTTAGTTATTATAAGCAAAATATGTAATTAAACTTTTTATCCGATTAATCCGAAGAAAAGAATAGTCTAACTGAAATGGCTAACAGGTGTTTAATAATAAAGTATATGGTAATGTTAGGGGTAGTAGCGTCTGCATCCTTTAATAGTTTAATACATTTAATAATTTACACACTATTATTATTGTATAATGTACAACATTAACATTTACCTTGCTGTGTCGAAACGGAATGAAGTTTAATTTATATGGACTCTGAATGAGCTTGTCAATGTCAATCTGATTGAGGTGGCCAAACAAATGAAGGAAGCCGAGGATTACCGTTTAATCAAATGATGTACCCAAATGTAGGCATTATAAAACCAACTTCTACTTAATGACACACATTAAACTTCAATTTTAATGAATTATACTATGCAGTAATAAACAATATGTAAACACAAACTTAAATGCCAGTCGGATCTCGCGATATCTTGTGCCATGAGATCTCGTCACACCCCTAGTAAGCAGCTAAATGTTTTGTGTTTGACAACTATGTTAGGGCCGTTCACATGTCACGTGTTAAAACACGTGCAACACGCTTGCTGCGTCGCTTTTCCCTTTTTCTGGCAATGGGGGGTTTGCACTCCCTTTTGGTCTGCCGTTACTATTTAAGCGTGATTGACGTGCATCAACATATAAATAACTAACCTGAGTAAACTACAGACTACCGTTAAACGTTTTTTCAGCTGACTTACTATGCCACTGCGTCCCTCATATCCGTTTTGTACACAGGTAGCAAAGCTAAGCCAACCAGCTCTGTGTTCAGCTGTAGAGGCTCATAGCATCCTTACACAGAATCCCACCCTCGGAAAGAAAAGCTACATTTGTATTTAAAGGATGTGCCATCAATCCGTCATAAAAATGAAAGTACCTTTTTAATATATCTGGTGAGCAGTTCTAAGTGTCAGACACGATATCTAGGTAAGCAAAGCTTTTTATGACAGTGTTTTTTATCTACTTTTAAATCTTAGGGGTCCACAGAATGTGTCTGTAAAGTTTCAGCTTAAAATACAACACAGACATTTTATAATACAGTAGGGATGTAATAATATCAAAAACTCACTGTGCGATAATAGCTTGATATAAAGTCCACGGCCTGGTAATTATTGCAATATTTAAAATGAGAAATGATGACTTGGAAACGTGCCATAAGCATCCTCTTTTCTTTATCCTCTAACTGTTGCTTAGAGGTATGAGTATGAGTTATAGTATGAGATGGGTCAAATGACCTAAAAAAACATTTATAAAACTAAATAAATGCACCAGATGGACCTTGCCAAAAGTAACATCTATAATTTTTTCTAACATTCTCTGTTAGGCCTGGAAGACCTACCGTTTCATACAGTCATGTGACCACGATAATATTGAGACAATTTTGCTATTGCGAGCCTTTCACGCTTGAAGTTCAGTTCGGACCGGGCAAGGTTTGTATGAAAAAATTTAAAAGCTGTCACGCGAAATCAAGCTCGCACCTGGGTACCGAACCCTGCGCATGCGCATTAGCCAATTACAATGTGTTAACTTAAAAAAAACACATGCAAGAGATGATAGTGTTGGTAATTTTACCTTGGATTTGAGCAAGAGTGAGCATGCATTGTTTTGCGCATTGCGAGTGGAATCAGAGCGGCAAATTAACTGTGATACGATGTTTCCAGATTTAAAAATAAATTATAAATAGTATGTTTGCAAGCAGCAGAAAGCTCTGTAGGGGTGGTGTCCACCAATGCGTTTCTACCGGTGTGCGCCATGTTTTTTACCTACATACATAACAGGACTAACCCCTTCCGCAACCCAATCACAACACGAGGGTAGCAAAATTCGCTGGGTAGCATAAAGCGGGCGCCCACAGTTTAAACACTTTTTTTTTTCAGCAGGTTTTTTCAGCTGCGTAAAAGCTCCTCGGTGGACACAGCCTTTAAGGGGCTGCATCAAATTAATAAAAAACACAATTTGTTCTGTTTACTGTGTCATGTACGTTCACGATGATGTAAGATGAATGCAAATGCACCAGGGTTCGAGATAATCTGAACAATCGCACATGGATACACACTCATCAACTAACGTTACATTGTTTCCTCTACATTCCTGGTTACACCGCGAGAGCGCAAGCTCCAGTTTTATACAAGTATATGCGAAATATGAACAACACCTCGCTAGATCTTTACTGAGACACAAACCACTGTGCATTACATAAACTGTGAGTAAAGGAAAGCCATTATTAAAAACCAACCTGTATAATATGCGTCCTCCTACTGCTATCTTAGTCACGTTGTTCTTTTAACCTTTGTATTTTCCATCTTTGTGCTCCACTATTGTACTTTCTTTCGGACATTTTGCTGCTATGCCGTCTAGTAACAGCAGTGACGTAAATTCAAATGATTGACATGATTACACCGGCAGCTGATTGGACATATGTGACCCAAATGTCCCATCTATCCAATCGCCTGCTTTTTTTTTGTTATAATATTTCTTATAAGCCAATGAGGGTCAATTTTTTTGTTCTCGCTGAAGTAAATTTAAAATAAAAATCCTCTAAAGAGGCCTCTAAAAAGGTGGGACCCCTAGGCTGCAGCCTAGACAAGCTTGTGCGTTAGTTAAAATCCCAAAATGTGTCCTTGTTTTGCCCTGTAGCGATTTTAGCTGTATGTTAAAATAAGGATGAGTTTGGCTCACCAAATATGATTCTCCACCAGATCTATCAAGATCTCATGAAATTAGTTATTTAAAACGTCAATTTCAGTCAAGGAATTATTTAAGCTTAAATGAAAATACGTACAATAATCGTTATTAAATTTACATATTTTACTGTCTCTGATTAGTAATATAAAGTATAACAATACTTGTATGCATTCGTCCAGCAAATGCATCAATGATATTATACACTTTATGTTATCTCATGGCCATAAGTAACGTGACTTTACCAAACAGGATTTAGAGCAAAGGTAGCATAGATAGAAACACAGTTTAAGTGACCAAGTTTGTGAGCGTGAGCACAGAAAACCCACCACAAATGTCTCTATGGTTGTTTATTAAACTCTACTCTACATGGTAAACATAATGACGATCGCATAAACACAAACAAATAAATGAAACACAAACGCGCTAGGGAGCGCGGAGAGAGAAAGAGAGATAAAGTGAGTGAGAGAGAGCAATTTCTGAACATCAGATAAAAATCTTTAACAAAGAGACACAACCTTAACGCAGCTATTCTATACATAGAAACGGATACTTGCAGGCTCTGTGCAGACCGATATCCGTATGCGCTTGGAGAGATGGAAATGTTCAACTGATTTCAGAATGCGGTCCTGCTGACAAGTTGCGGGCCTCGGCCCTCGTGACCAAGTGGCTCATCGAGGTGTGCGAGTCAGCAGAAGTCCATTGTTCCTTCTCCAGATAGAGAAGAACTACCTCAACTACCACCGAAAGGGGGAGGTGAGAGGAAAGGTCCAACGATGCAACTTGAGGAAGATTATAACTTAACTGAAAACGCTGCCTGTGTCCTCGGTCGATATTTAAACTTCATGAAAGGGCATGCACTCAGAGTTTGAATGAACCAATCGTAGTTGATAAGGGAAGAGGTTCCTTGTCCACTCAACAGCTAATTTGCTATGGTGGCCGATAGCAGTAGAACATGCACCAAAACGGTCGATTTGAAGAGAGCTCTATTTGAGAAAGTAAAAATGGTGTTGTTGGTGTTGAGGAATTTTAACCAAAGTATGTTACAGACATTTCATGAAGACACTACACAATCATACTAACCTGGAAAATAGCAATGTGATGTCACTTTTAATGCCACAAATGTTATTTTATACACTTGTGTTTGTTGTCTTTGACTGTGTTGTCATTTAAGCAGATTAAATGAATAGGATAGACAGAACTGCAGTATTTTAAAAGCTCCAGTCCTTGATTCTGCAATAAATGACGCTGTATAGCACTAAAAGTGGTTATTTGCTCGTAATCATAGGGGAACCACTTGTAGTGCTACACAGCACCATATCTTGGTGCTTCAGTGGTTCTTCATAGGTTCTATGGGGTGACTGAGGTGCTATATTGAACCGTTTCCTTATAAAGAACCTGTTTAACCCCTGTATGTTTCTTCAGGGGGGTTTCTTTGTTGGGATTGGGGGGCTAAACATGACATTTCTCAAGAGCAAATTTTGAAGGAGACACTAGTAATACATTCACAATTGTATTTACTACGACACAAAGCGATGATATGCGTTAGGTTCACAGGTTTACCATGCAGACTTGCAGTCATATTATAACTGAACTGATCAGTCACAAACTGTAATTGAGTGAACAACTAAAAAAGCTATTGCCATTTACATTTACATATTTTTGGTGTCCCTGTTGTCAAGAAAGAAAACAAGTATAAAAACACACTATCCATTATACTACATGTTAACAATGAGTCACTTTTTAAACACTTTTTACATTTTATCCAGATTTATACTGCAACATCGTCTGACAAAGTCACCATTCATCTTAAATAAAGAGTGGTGGTTATTTTCCCCTGTAGTGCACTGCCTCGCCAACAAACTGAGTGCATAGAGCTATGTTCATGTTCGTGTACCCAAACAGTCAGTAACAGTGACAGATGCTTACGTTCTTTGCTGTACTCTTTGATGAGTCACCTGAGTTTAAGTCAACTGAATGTTTAGCTTATCCGCCCGTGCACACACTGCACAACATAAATGCTGAGAAAACGACCTTTTCCAACTGAATGAAAGATGTGAACCTTTTGTGGACAAAAGGGGTCTGAATTCGAGCTGAATGGCAGGATCGGTGGCTAATTGTGGCCGTTAATGTTAACATTATGCCAGGTCGCCACAAATAAAAAAATCCATGGGAAACGGCTTTGGCGTGTTGGTTGCAGTGTGTGACGCACTATTCAACAAACTATTGTAAACAAGCTAACGTTAACTAGCTAAGTAACGTTCTAATATAGTTCTAGTTTAGCAGATTCATGGAAAAATACATCGGTAATCAGCATTTTTTGCCACAACTAATTTATTAATGAATCAGCATCAACTACATTAAAGAGAATCACTTCATTTAAAGTGAATAAAATAGCCTTCTTACTGGAGTTCAACAACCACTGATGAACTGAGTTGCATACCTGAGTGTACTAGCGTAGGTGAGATGAACGGGGAAAGCAGGCAGTGGGCCAAACTAACTCAACAGTTTCTAAACTTCAAACGGATTTAAAAAAAAATCTGATTACACAATTATTTTAGGTATACATAAATATATTTATCACAATAGACAGTGCGATTTTTTTATGGTTTTGGGGGGGCAACCCTCAGATGCAGGGGGAAGTGTTCCCTCCGTCCCCCCAGGATTTACGCCCATGCCTAATTATTGATTGCTGTTATGATTACGAGCCAAGAATCCCCGTCTAGTGCTGCATATAACTTTTTTTTTGTATGTGATTGTAATTAAAAGCTGTGCTGTATTTATGATAAAGCACAGCTATGATTGCTTCACGAAACGATTCTGTGTTGTATTTATGATAAAGCACAGCTATGATTGCTTCACCCAACGATTCTGTGTATCACTGCGCAGCACCCTAAGCAACATAGAACAATTTTGACACTGTATTATTAATTGTATATGTATTATGTATTTAAAGGAGTGGTCTGTTCAGTTTGTGAGTAGTATAGCTGCAAAAACAACATTCGCCAAGTCGCGGCGCTTGAAGTTCACAGAAAAGAAAATGATTTTCTTTAACAGCATTCACTTTTAAAGACTACAATAAACTGCTTGTTGGGACTACAACAAACTTTTTCCTGGTTAGTGACATCATAAACCCCCAAATTTATATTGATCCTATCCCCTGGAACATGGATAGGGCAATGGGTGGGACATCTCAACACACTCTCTAAACAGTAGACCAATCAAAAAAGACTGGCTTATTATATCCGTCAGTTTCCTATTATTATTCTTTCTTCTTCTTCTGCTATGGAAGTCTAGGATAGCCTATGGAACCCTACATAGGAAAGTTATGAAATTTGGCACACTGACAGTACCAACATTATGTACAGCATAACGGGAGTCTCAAACTCCATAGCGGCATCACCACTTCAAAGTTCTATGACATTATTAAAATTGTTTCCGCCTTTTTTATTTTTCGAGAAATCTCAAACTTGTTCTAGACCGCTTGTTCGATTTGCACGAAATTCTGTATGTAGCATCTAGAGACATTGCTGACAAAATGTTATTAAAAGCTTTTTGTCTGGCCCATCCGTTCTCGAGTAACGCATTAACAAATTGGACGACGAACACGCCAAAATGGTTTTAAGACTGTGTTTTCGTCAAAAGTTCATGTTATAGATACGAAACTTGGTATATGTCATCAAGATCTGGACCTGAGGTGACACTATTACCTTGATGTATGAGAGTCAGGGACAGGACTGCCCTTTCAGTAGGAGCCTCTTCGTGGGCCTGGTCTAAGGACGCAACTATTCAGGTCATATGCTGTGCGTCTGGCTGGTCTTTGCAAAACACTTTACCCAGGTTCTACAGGTTGGACGTGTCCTCTTTGGCGTATCAAGTCCTCACGTTGAGTGCTGAACGCTCTTTTTCTCCTAGCTGCTGATCGCTTATCCAGCACAGTTGTTACCGCATTGCTGTTGACTCTGTACTTTTTTGTACTTTAATGTTAAAGGGGTCATATGTCGCGAATACGTGTTTTTCTGTGTCTTTGGTGTGTTATAAGTTGCCAATGCATGTTTTAAACATGTAAAATTGCTGGGCAACATGCGATTGGTTGAATCTGTGTGCATTACCCTATGTTTGGTGTGTTTTAGCCCAATTGGTCGGGCTGATCTTGCTACTCTCACAGCGGGATTGTACACCGTTCCCATAGCGGAGCTATTCGCAATGTTGAGAGACCGCTCTCGAAACATAACTTCTCCGGTTACTGTCGGAAGTGGGAACGAGACATTGCGTAGACCGTCGTGTTCGCCACTCATCACCCGTGCAGGTGTTATCTCATAGATTCCGAGGTATTGTCACTATGCACCGTATATATACTGCCTGGGGGGTTAGTCAGAATTTGCATACTGTTGCATGTCTTGCGACAATTGGCTAGTTTTTTTTACTGGCTTTATCCAATAAGACTTCAGGAAAGTGGAGAAGAGAAGAGTTCTCATAGCGGAGCTATCCGCAATGTCTCGTTCCCGCTTCTCAGGGATCCGAGGTTACGACAGTAACCGGAGACGTTTACCTTCAATGCCGTCAATATAAAGGAGAATCTGAAACCACTTGTTGGTTTATGTGGATTATAAGTCGATTTTTACTATTATAGGCTTGTTTTTACACACACTACGGAAACATATTAGTGTTCAATCACCTAATAAACTTGAATTTTCTAGATGTTCCATTTTATCATTATACAATTCATTAAGCCATACAGGCGTAACATAATCTAAGCGTTTCTCCGTAATCGTTTACTCATTTTCATTTGCTTCTTCCGCATATAGTGGACTATTTAGAATTTGCTATACAGGGGTGAGTGAATGAGTGAATTCGGACGCATCTTAACTCTCCAGATTCAGATTATGCTAACCTTTACCCTGGTTTTGCTTCTAATTTATTGTATGCTTACAGAAAATGTTTGTGTAAAAACAAAGAATTATTGTTTTTTAATGAATGTGTGCTCTGTATCCAACATGGATGTATTTTGCCAGACACATGCCTGTATAAGTCATGAACCACACTACTTGTTTTCAGAGATGACAACATAAATATCATTCTTGTGCTAAAAAAAGGATTATAAACGTTCAACCGATGTAGCACCAGTGCTATGTGCAAAAAAAAAAAACATGGACGTATAAAACGTTCTTCATAAAAAAACTGTCAAGCAGTTATAAATGGAAGCTAACGGGGAAGACTTGACTTTACTGTTAATTACTTTTCCATCAATTTTCTGTGCTGTGCAGGACTACACTTTGTGAAGAGCCCAAGGAATGTGACCTCCTCTCTTGGGAAACCAGTGGTGCTTCAGTGTACCCTGCGGGGAGAGAGCATTGACCAGGGGCCCCTGGATGTGCTCTGGCTGAGGAATGGACAGCCACTGGAGTTTGGTGACACCAACCAGATGCAGGTGCCTGACGATGACAACAACTGGCTGGTTGTCAGTGAGCTCAGGTAAATAATCACACTGATGGGGAAAGTTACTTAAAAAAAGTTTCAGTATATTGAGTAATAGCCTTTTCCACCGTGACTTTTATTATTATCCTATTATTACTTTCTGCTCACAGGATTGATGAGGTACAGCTCCCAGACATGGGTGCCTATCAATGTGCTGCTTATTCTGTTTTAGAGGATTCATTCTCTATTGAGGGACATATCCAACTAGAAGGTATGGATCACTTTTTAGTGTTTTCAGTATGTAAGCCGATATGCAATTGTTTTTATTCAAATTTAAACAGGAATATTTCAAATATAAATGATCATTTTCTCACCCCCATGTTGTTCCAATCTCATATTACCTTATTTTTTGTGAAACAGATAGTTTTTGTGGCCCTTTATAAGTGGTGCTTGTCAGATTGTAAGGTATAGTCAATTAATAAGCATTCCTATAGCCCTACAGTAAAGAAAGACACTAGGAACACAGTATCATGGGTTAAATTCCCAGGAAATGCAAAAAAAATAAAGGATAATTGCAACATGGAAATTCATATCCATTGGCTTTGAAAGCAACAGTGATGCCGGGCTTCACTCTGCTCCATGCGCCCATGTGAGAAAAGCTCAAGTTCATAGGAATAGATAAAAAATGCTTGCCCTGCTCCGCACCAGTACAGAAAAACACAGTCATATTTGAACACAAAATGTCAGATAAACCACTACTTTCAGACAGATGAGTCAGATGATCATAAGGTACTGTCAGACACTGACAGTCAAAAATGTGACACGGCCGATGAGATTAAGTTTCACTTACCACTGATATTTCTTTTAAATGTTTCAACATAAATTTAGCCTATCCCTGTTGTAATTAAACACTTTTCATTATCACCATGGGACATGCCCCAACCAAAACTCTAAGATGTCATGATTCTCAAAAAAAACTAATATATTATTAAAGTTTGATGCGTTGCCACACAGTTTACCAAACTTGAACGTTGCTACGAAGCAAAATATTTTTGGACGGGGTTGCTATTTCCGGTCTGACGCCTTTGCATCTGTATGAATGGAAGTCTATGGAACTAAAACGTTTTGTGTGATCTCGGCATAAGACTGGATTGACTTAGGTAGATATCATTGGATGATTTTGAAGTCCGTTGTGAGCTGCCAGTTGGTGGCGCTATACCCAGGGGCTCACCATAGCTACATCAATGTGATCAGACCCCATGACAAAACATACAGCTCAAGCCTGAAAAATCACTCAGAGTATGCAGTAGATATGAGCACTTCCTGTTTATGTTAATTCCAATCTCAATCTGATACATAGCTAGATGTTGAAGTCTTTCCATTACATGATCATGAGCAAACAAATGCTGAAGATCATATAGATTAGAACTGTACTTTTTCTGTGCATCATTTTTTGTCCGTTATTTTGTTAAAAATGTTGCAATCTTTGAACCAAAGGGCATGCATATTATTACAGCAATAACATATTATGTGATGTGATGTGAGGCCAAGTATGGTGTTCCATACTCGGAATCTGTGCTATTTTTGGAAAGTTTTAAAAGTTTGTGTTTGCATGGAGATATTGGAGTGTTTTTCAGGCATGAGAGATATACAGTATGTTTTTTGTAATTTTCTCAGTAGAGTTTGTAAGTCACCAAATCCAACCTTCTATCATCTAAAACATAGCACCGCATTAAAACTGAAATTACAATATCAGCAAGAGCAATTGACAATTTGGATTTTTTTATTATTGTAACATTTCCTCATATATCTATCCATATGTATTGATCTATAATAGAAGGATGGTTAGATGAGGGATGGCTGGATGATATGTGTGGATATCTATCTAATATAGACAAATGTGGAAACAATATCCACCTTTAGTTTATTGACAGACAATTCCCAATGAACCCCACCTACTTTTGCTGTAATTGTATGGTAATGTATGCACTTCTGTCACTTTTGCTATAATTGTATGGTAACGGTAGGTTCGAAGATGGTGTAACGGAGATGGTGTATGTTGTTAGTGTAAATATAATGAATCAAGCTAAAATATTGAGTGATTGAGATAAAAACCATTGTGCCCCGCTCTCGAGTAATTGTGATACAGAAAAGAAAAAAATAAGACTATTTTTCACGAAGGAATCCTCAGAGAAATGAAACGAACAAACGCTCCATGTTTTTCCCACATGAGCTGGAACATCTTTAAAAATAAACTTTAACCACGCATTCCTAATATCGGAATCCATAGGAAGTTTATGCAGCGACTGCATTCTGCCATAACCAGGGATGGCACAATATAGCTATCTTTAATGACATGTTTGTTTATTGCTTGCTCGCTCTATCTGGTTCCATGCCACTTGTGTTACTTCAGAATTGTCATGCGCAAACCAGTGGGCAGGGCTTGAGGAGTAGTCGTTGATATTCTTTCTGTGGAGGCGGTGTTCAACCTATCAATGTCATCATAGATAGGTGCATTCCAGAACCTGCCGTTCGCTAGGACTAGTGTCAATAACAGTTGTAATCTCAGTAACAAGGGCGTTTTCAGTTCTAACAATTACAATATGTTCGCTTGAATACGATTCCCTCTTATACAGTTGTGCTCAAAAGTTTACACACCCCTTGCAGAATCTGGAAAAAAGCTGACACTTTTTGAAAAATAAGAGGATTTTTGAAAATTAAGGTTTATTTTGAACTTAGTCCTGCACTGAGCAAATTATTTCACTAAAGAAATGTTAACATAAGGTTCACACTAAAAGAGAATTTCAAAAAATAGCCCAGGGCAAAAGTTTACACGCCCCTGATTCTTAATACTGTCTGATGTTTCCTAAACAATCAATGAGAGTTTTTATGTTTAGTCATAGTTATTTAAGGGTTTCTTGTTTGTCATGAGTCATTAGACTGTCCACTGATCAGGCTAGTTTCGATTAGACTGATCACTCGATTCTACACCGGCACAATAGAGAGTATCCTAACTGGCTGCATCACTGCCTGGTACGGTAACAGCACCGCTCTCAACCGGAAAGCCCTACAGAGAGTAGTACGAACTGCCAGGCACACCGTCAGAGGTGAGCTTCCCTCCCTCGAGGAAATTTACACCAGACAGTGTGTGTGAAAAAAGCAAGGTGGATTACTAGAGACGGTCTGTTCTCACTCCTTCCATCAGGAAAGAGATACCGCAGCATCAGAACCCGCACCAGCAGACTAGGTGACAGCTTCTTTCCCCAAGCAGTCAGACTCTTGACTCCCACAATCTACTCATAATAACTGCACTTTATCCCCCACTAGCATGCACAACTTTATACACTGTCTTACTGTAATACAACAATACATATCAAGCACATTGTGTGTACATTTGCTGCTATTTAGTTATATGTAAATTATGTGTCATTATCTTGTGTACTCTTCGCACATTGTGTACATTTGCTGCTGTGTATTATTATTATGTATATTACGTGTCATTTGTTGTATTATGGTGTAAAACTTGTACAGAAATGTTTACTGTGTAAATGTGTACGAGAAATGTCTGTCATACTGCCATGTTGGTCGGAACTGCACCCAAGTTTCTCACCTACAGTTGCACCTGTGTATATGGTTGAGTGACAATACAGGGATTTGATTTGATCTTCAAAACAATCAACCAGGTCCTCCACAATCTTTTTCCTCATTTCTGGATATTTTACTCATGTCCAGCAGTAACTGTATGATGTACAGAGATTCCTCTTTTTACATTGAGGACAATCAAGAGACTCATACACAACTATTACAATAGATAGAAACATTCAGTGCTGTCCACAAAGTCAACACGATTCATTTTAAGTCAGGTGGGTGTAAACCTCTGAAATTATGGTTTTGGTGTAAAAAGAAATGTTTAATTTCTATATGTATGTATTTTTAAATCTTCTGAAGGAAATTAGTAAATGAAAAAATAAGATGTATAAATGAAACAATAACAATTGACACCAGTTAATTTTGAGAAGTTTACACCCACCTGTCTTTAAATGATTAATCGTGTTGACAATAGTTGTGTATGAGTAATAAAAAGAGGAATCTCTTGAGTAAAATGAGTAAAACAACTATGACTAAACATAAAAACTGTCATTGATTGTTTAGTTAATTGTCACGAAACGTGAGGAAAGAACCCAAGCGCAGGCAGCAGTACGGGGTAATAACAAAAGGTATTTTAATATAAACAAACAAAAAACCCACGATGGGGGAAAACAGGACACGATAACTAAATACTCAAAACAAAAGACTTCCCACGAGGGGGGTAAAATGCAGGGGATAACAAAGACAGCCAAACAGGAATGAAAAACTCATGGAGGGTAACAAGCTGTAACAAAAATCAAAAAGGATAATAAACAGGAACAGAGTGCTGGAGCAGAACGCTGGGACACAGCGTAGGGACAAATCCTCAATAGGTACAAGCAGGTACAACAAGGTACAAGAACAAACGAGCACAGGACAGAGAAAACAAGGGCATTAAATAGGGAGACGAACAAAGGATAAATAACAAGGAACAGGTGCTGGGGATAAAGCACTAATGGGAAGGTAACGAAGAACGAGAGGGGCGGGGCCATAGACGAGACACGAGAAAGCGCATGACAGTCAATATCTAAGCCATGCCATGTCTTTCTCACACAAAACCCTAGGCTATGCCATAACTCCGCTGCAAGAACAATAAACATGACATGATAGCGGAATCATGACATAAGCCCCCCCTTAAATGAACACCTCCAGGTGTTCACCAAGGGGTAACTAACAAGACAAGACAGACTGGGTAACAGACAAAAACCAACAGAACATAGAAAACATGATTAGGGGCAGATAGGCAAATATCACACTTGGGTTAGGGTGGCATAATAAAAATAACAGACATGCGAGGGGGGGCGGGGCAAAACAAGAGTTCCTAGGGGGCAGTCCAAAAGGGTGTGGGTAGGGTGGGACAGTCTTAGGGGGAGTCATAGCCCGGGGTGGCGCTCGGGAGCGCAAAGCCCCGGGGGGATTGACGGGAGAAGTCCAGTGGGGAACAGGGGCAGGCTTGGCTTCCAGCTGGAAGGCCGGCTGGGCGGGGCTTGACACCGGCTGGAAGACCGGCAGGAACACGGACTGGATTGCCAGCTTGCACACGGACTGGGTTGCCGGCTGCACCGGACTGGACACCGGCTGCACCGGACTGGATACTACCCCCCTCCTCGGCTTCCTCTTCTTCGACGGGCCCAAGGTAGGTGTGGCCGGTTGCGGAGAAGCGGTGGGGAGCACGACCAGCCCCGTGATGGAGGAGTCGGGCGGGGACCCCCAGGATTCCCGTCTCCCCCGCTTGCCAGTGAGACCGCGAGGTTGTGGAGAGGCTGCAGAGGCTGAGGGGGGGATTGTGGCGATTCCAACAACCTCGATCTGCAGAGGACCACCCTCTGGTAACGTGACCAGCGGAGATGAGTAGCTGGTGCGCGATGTGGTCGCGGACTCCGCACGAGACGCGGCGGCTAGCCACACGGCGTCGAAGTCCAACGGCCTCATCGCTCTCATCTCCGATCAGGAGAGTGGGTCTCTGAGACCGGTGTTGAACAGCACCGCCAGCTCCTCCTCCCCGAAGACGCCTTGTCCTGCAATGTCGAGGAACCTCTCCACAAACTCATGCACAGTCTCACTCCCCTGGCGAAGACTGCAGAGGCGACGGGCAACACTACAACTGCCAGTGTTCATGGCTGCTTGCTGGGTTCAGTTTTGGCTCGTTTGTTCTGTCACGAAACGTGAGGAAAGAACCCAAGCGCAGGCAGCAGTACGGGGTAACAACAAAAGGTATTTTAATATAAACAAACAAAAAACCCACGATGGGGGAAAACAGGACACGATAATTAAATACTCAAAACAAAAGACTTCCCACGAGGGGGGTAAAATGCAGGGGATAACAAAGACAGCCAAACAGGAACGAAAAACTCACGGAGGGTAACAAGCTGTAACAAAAATCAAAAAGGATAATAAACAGGAACGTGCTGGAGCAGACCGCTGGGACACAGCGTAGGTACAAATCCTCAATAGGTACAAGCAGGTACAAGCAGGTACAACAAGGTACAAGAACAAACGAGCACAGGACAGAGAAAACAAGGGCATTAAATAGGGAGACGAACAAAGGATAAATAACAAGGAACAGGTGCTGGGGATAAAGCACTAATGGGAAGAAGGTAACGAGGAACGAGAGGGGCGGGGCCATAGACGAGACACGAGAAAGCGCATGACAGCCAATATCTAAGCCATGCCATGTCTTTCTCACACAAAACCCTAGGCTATGCCATAACTCCGCTTCAAGAACAATAAACATGACATGATAGCGGAATCATGACAGGTCATATCATACAGTATTAAGAATCAGGGGCGTGTAAACTTTTGCCCTGTGCTATTTTTAGAAACTCTGTTATTATTCTTTAATGTGAACTTTGTTAACATTTCTTTGGTGAAATAACTTAATTTTCAAAAATCCTCTTATTTTTCCAAAAGTTTAAGCTTTTTCCAGATTCTGCAAGGGGTGTGTAAACTTTTGAGCACAACTGTATAACAAAAGCTTGGGTTAAAATTGTGGTTCCCTTTCTGTCGGTCTCTCGACGTTGTGTCGAAGACGACAGATGGGGTTCGCCCGTGGGAACCTATCAACCCTGACTACTTTTAAAAAAGGCCAATGAAATTGGCGAATTAAATTTGCATGCCAGGCTCCGCCTCCGGATGTCCGGTATAAAAGGAAGCCGGCGTGCTTCATTCACTTACCTTTTGTTCTTCAGAGCCTTCGCTCCTGACTACAACAGTTCGTATCTACATCGCCGGATTCTCACGACGTGGTGCAGCGGATCGTCCCTTCCTGCAGCGACTTTCCCCTGGGCGTCTCGGCGGTGCCAGAAGTGTTCGAGATCTTTCTAGAAGAAGCAATTTCCTTCTAAAAGAGCAAATTTCTCCAGCGTGGCATGTCCCGCTGTTCTCTCAGGTGCAACACACTCATCGAGGAGGGGGACGGACACGATGTCTGCCTCGGGTGTTGGGTTTCCAGCACGTTGTGGATACGTCCTGCCCGCGCTGCGGGCGGATGATGATTCAGACGTTGCGTCACAGGCGGCTGTCTTCCCCCGGGAACCATCCGCCACCTTGTGTTGCTCCCCATTTCGTGACACCAGGACTACGGCCCTGCTGTCCGCTCCGGCAAGCACCGAGGGTGACATGAGGATTATTGCAAGCGCTAATCCACCAGCCACTGGCTCACGGAACGCTCTTACCTCGCTCGTTTGATCGTTCCCCAAAAGACGGTCCAACTGTCATGTTCCTCAATAACGTGTCGGAAACGGCGCGTGATGATAAGATGTCCCTTGCAACGTTGGAGGGTGACTGACTGGCATCTTTGACTTTGATAATTCCTTGAAGCTCCCTCCTTCGGGGGGTCGAGATCAGGAAAAATCGGACGTTGAAAATGCCGGCCATGCTTTCCCGGGCCGCCGTGAGAATGGGGCGGTAGTGTACGCACTGCCCCCCAACGCTCGCGGCTGGAAACGCGGTACCTTGTGTTTGCGTACGGCTCCAAGCCTTGCCTACCCATCAGTACCGTGTATACCGGAAGTGCATGTGGAACTCGGTAAGACCTGGAAACGCCCCCTTCTCGGCGCGTTCTCAGCGCGTAGTTCTGTCACCCTTTCTTCCCCTGTTGGTGGGTCAGCTAGAGGATATGTCGATGTCCCCCAGAGGGAATGTGCCGCTGCGGTCCAACCCGCAGTTGGCTGCCACCTGGGGGCTCGATCTAGACTCCTGTCCAAAGCATGTGGGCTTTCCGGTGTCCCTGATGCCGGGAGCTTGCACTGCTGCGGGCAGAAACTGTCCCTCTCTTCGCGCTACGGCGTGTAGGGGGGGGCGACAGCTGCCCCTCTCGTCACGCTACGGCGTGGACGGAGTTCCAACAGGGCAAGACCGACCTGTCGCTTATGCAGGAGATCCGCGCTGCCATCAAACCGCTTACGGGCGGCTAGGTGACCACGTGGGCCCTGGGTCGGACAATGTCCACACTCGTGGTCTGGGAGAGACACCTCTGGCTGAACCTTGCATAGATGAGTGACACCGAGAGGTACGCCTTCTCGACTCACCCATCTCGCAAGGGGGGGCTGTTTGGTGATACTGTCGAGTTCGACAGTAAAAAGCAGACTGAGGATATCAATCATATCCTCACCTGCCGGAACTCGACCCCCCCACTCGGGCTGTCGAGATTCTATGCACCGTCAGCTCCCCAGCAGCCTGGTCCTCTTCGATGTTCCCTGACTGCGGCCCCCTCATTCAGCTGGCCCACCCGAAGAAAACGTCAAGGAGGAGACCACCACCCCGTAAGCAGCCGCGGCGGGAGCCAATGCAGCCCTCACGGGAAGACCCCAGGGAGACCGAGAACACCTTCAGGCTGGACCCCAGGTTTGGAGGTCATTCAAGGACGGTCCTGCCCCGTCCCAACAGCCCACTTCAAGGGGTTCTCTCTCTCTCTGGGAGTTTTCACAGCCGCCCTCACCCTCTACAGGACGGTGTTCGGCAACTCGACGTTGCGTCATGGCGAGACACAGTGTCAAGGATAAACAGCAACTCTCTACACTCTCACAGACAGTGCACGTTGCTACATCATCGCCAGGCAGGTAAGCAGAGCCGATCGTCATGGCAAATGACCTAAGCGACACTTACTTTCATGTCTCGGTCTCGGGCATGTCAGTACAGAGTCCTCCCTTTTCGGTCTGTCCCTTCCCCACGAGTCTTCACGAAGATCGTGGAAGCCGCCCTCACTTTCCTCCGGGAGAGAGGTGTGCGGGCACTAAACTATCTCGGCGAGGCGCTCGTGAGATTTGTTATGTGCACACAGGGACTTAGTGCTCTGGCACGCAGATAGATTGGGACTATAGGTCAACCGAGAAAGAGGCTCCGAGAATAAGAGGCTCTCCTTAGGTAGAGCATCCTCTTTTTCGGCATGGAGATCATCCTCTTTCTTGGTAAGGAACTTAACTCTGCAGAGCGCGCTTAGCCGATGTTGAGCTGCCTGGAGCATTCCAGGCAGTCAGCGGTCCCTTTGAAGAGGCTCCTGGGACAGATGCATCCTCGACGGTGGTGGTACCGCTCAGGTTGATGCACATAGGACTACTCAAAACACTGGCTACAGAGTAAAGTTCTGAGGAAAGCGTGGCACACCCGGGCAGGCGGATGGTGATTACGCCTCTCTGCCGATGCACCCTCACCCCTTGGTCTTAAGTGATACGTCACCCCCCGCCCGCGGGAGCACAGGAAGCCTGCGTCCGCGCGGGCTCCTGGAGACCTTTTCTCGGGAAGGCATCTCGACAGACACCTTCCTGCAGGGTTGAGGGCGCAGTGTGCAACGGGCACGCAGTATCGGGGCAAGGACGAGGCCCTGTCTGCGCTGGCATATCAGTGCCTAGAGTTGTACACGTGCGCGTACGAACGACTCGCCAGGTGATCCGCTCCCTGCGGGCCACACATATCCCAGGCAATCTGAACCAGACAGCCCACGGCTCTCTCATCAGTCGACGCCTTGTGGAGAGTGGCGACTCCACCTCTGCGCACTCCAGCTCTCGGGGTGCTGTTCGGGCAGGCTCAGGCGCCTCTTGAACACCACCCTTTCCCTCCCTCCGAGACCTCCCTCGGCACGGAGGCCCTGGCGCATAGCTGGCTGCACGACAAGTGGAAGGATACCTTCCCCCCAGTGAACCTCATTGCACAGATCCTGCGCAAGGCCAGGGAAGAGGAGCATCAAGTACCAGACTTGGTTCTCGGAGCTAATGCTCTTGACAACAACTCCCCCCTGACCGATTCCCTTGACGAAAGACCTGCTTTCTCGGGGGAAGGGCACGTTATGGCATCCCAGGCCAGACCTCTGGAGCCCCCATGTCTGGCCCCTGGACAGGACGAGAAGGTCCTGAGTTGGCTATCCCCCCTCCCTGTGGTGGAGCCATCACTCAGGCTTGGGCCCCTACCACCGGGGCCCCTTCTCATCCTGGTGCTCTTCTCGATGAGAAGACCCACGAAGATGCTCGATCGGAACAGGCAGTTCCTAAGGGACTGGAGACTAAACCTCTCCCCCTCCACACTGAAAGTGTTTGTAGCGGCCGCTCATCACTACTCAGTGGCGGAAGTCCCCAGGGCAGCTACCTGATCAGTAGATCCCTAAGGGGCACGTAAAGGCGGACTCGCCTCCATCGCGCTCCCTACCCTCGTGGCGGGCTCAGTCCCTTCGAGCTCTCAGAGAGGCCGCTCTTCCTCATCACGATGAAGACGCTTCTCTTGTTGGCGTTCGTCTCCAAGGGGGTAGGGGACCTACAAGCGTTTTCGTGTCCCCCGATTGCCTAGATTAGGGTCCGGTAAATCTCGCGCTATCTTGAGACCCCGACCCGGCCACGTGCCCAAAGTTCCCACCACCAGGTGGCGAACTTGCAGGTGCTCCTTATCAAGGAGCAAGACCCAACCCCACTCGTGTTGTGTCCAGCATGCCAGCTGTGCCTCTACTGGAACTGCACGCAGAGCTTAGGGCTCTGATCAGCTCTCTGTCTGTTTCGGAGGTCAGCAGGGAGGACTGTCTCCAAACAGAGATTGGCGCCTCTCTGGCAGACATCTGCAGAGGTATCCTTTCCGCCTCCCTTCTTACCCATCTTTTTGGTTAAGAACAGGCATTCCATCCATCACTAAGCAAGCACCCCCTGGGGGGTCGGCTGGGCAGAGCAGCCTTCCCCTTAGGCCGGGAGAACATGTGCGCCATCAGATGGCTCTAACCGGACCTAGTGCTACCGGACGTATGCAACACCCCCTCCCTGGGCTGTTCCGTCTGATGTATCCTCATGAGTTGGTTCCCACTCCTGGTAACCCATGACCTCCCCCAGGTGGACATCCACCTCGCGGTTAACTACTCAGTCCGCACATTCCATGCGATCTTCCCTAAGGGCGAGACCATATCTATTTCCACTGTATTCCTCCCCCCGGGTAGGAAGTGGCCTCTGCAGCGCATCCCTAATTAAGGAAGTTGCGCTTACCCAGTGGTACCCGATCCGGACGGCCTCTCGCC
The DNA here is from genome assembly GCA_006030095.1 of Triplophysa siluroides. Classification (NCBI taxonomy): domain Eukaryota; kingdom Metazoa; phylum Chordata; class Actinopteri; order Cypriniformes; family Nemacheilidae; genus Triplophysa; species Triplophysa siluroides. The sequence goes on from VCII01000635.1 coordinate 170,941, forward strand.
AGTAAGAGAGATAAGGCCCCGTCCGTGAAAGGTAGCTGGTCAGGGCTTACCCATCTTCCTTCAGGAAGCTCTGGAACCCCCGACCCATCACACTGGAAGGTTACAGTTTCGCGAAAGCCTCGAGTTGACATGCCCAGGCCTGTTACCGTCGTTTCGCTAGAGATTGTGACGCGATAGGCGTTGTGGCGTTTTCCAGAGGAACCCCATCCGTCGTCTTCGACACAACGTCGAGAGACCGACAGAAAAGGAACGTCTTGGTTACGTATGTAACCTCAGTTCCCTGATGGAGGGAATGAGACGTTGTGTCCCTTATGCCACAACGCTTATCGCCCTCTGCAGTCGTGAGAGGCTCTCAGGCTCCTCAGAACACAGGTAAGTGAATGAAGCACGCCGGCTTCCTTTTATACCGGACATCCGGAGGCGGAGCCCGGCATGCAAATTTCATTCGCCAATTTCATTGGCCTTTTTTAAAAGTAGTCAGAGTTGATAGGTTCCCAAGGGCGAACCCCATCTGTCGTCTTCGACACAACGTCTCGTTCCCTCCATCAGGGAACTGAGGTTACATACGTAACCAAGACGTTTTTAAGCAGAGCTAATGGGTGTAATTTTGTCCAAGTAATATTTTTTTGTGAGGCACGTTTGTAAAAATACTTAAATGTCCTAATTTTAATTAGTCCACGTTATTTAAATACTTATTTAAATACTTGGAACCCCAACCCCACCCTGTAATGTTAGTGTTAAAATAGTGTTGCGATTATTTTGCCTATCATCTTATGTGTTCCATATAAGGCTTACATGGTTGGTGCTGCACTAGGTCGAAACTGTAAAAGTTGTCTACAATGTCATCAGAAGTAATGATACATTCATATTTCTTTCTATCTCTTCCTACTTCTCCAGGTCTTCCCTATTTTTCAGTGGAGCCTCAGCATATGTCAGTAGTGGCTAATGTTAGGATGAGTTTGCAGTGCACTGCTCATGGTCCTCCTGAACCTGTTCGGGTCATTTGGCTGCAGGATGGGGCTCCTCTCAATAAACTGGATGACCCAATATCCCTCTCGCCTTCAACATTCACAATTTCAGGTATTCATGTTTCTCTACAATTAGCACACATGCACGCGCTGGAACAGTACAACACTGCTCACTTACCGTTTCATACTCTTTTAATTACAAATACTCTATAACTACTTGAAAGTCACACAGTGCTTTGTTTACACCCTAGAAATTCATTGAATAAAAGGCCTGTACTAAAATAAAAACAGGATGTTTGTAGCAGCAGCATATTATTATTACCTACAGTTACATTTCAAGCAGCAATTACGGGGTCTTGCCCAAATATGGCCGAAAGGGAAATATTTTGCACATTTCAGATGATCACATTTGAAAACCAAGTTTAAAAATAGGGAAATGCACTTCGAACACAATAACATTGTTATTGTGTTCACGTTTAATGTCAATACATAACAATTTCACAAAGATGCAATATGTCATACAGGAGCAATAATACAAAAGGTGCTTATACAAAGTAACTAGTTTCAACAAAAGCTACACCAATACCTTTTGAGAGAAAGAGAGAGGGTTAGTTAGTTTTTTTTTATTTGTCTGTCAAGAATTCACAGAAGAGAAGGGTTTTAATTTGTTTTTTGAATGTTGTGAGAGATATGGTTGACTGGACTGAGTTAGGAAGAATGTTACACCAGGAAGGAGTTATGAAGGAGAATGAGCGGGAAAGCGATTTACTGCCCTTATGAGAAGGCAATACAAGACGTTGCTCGTTTGCTGAACGCAGGGTTCTTGATGGGGTGTAGGAGGGTTTGAAAGTATGCCGGTGCAGATCCAGTGATAGTCCTGTAGGCAAACATTAGTGACTTGAATCTGATATGGGCTTCAACCGGTAGCCAGTGGAGAGAGATGAAAAGGGGTGTCAAATGAGCCCTTTAAGGCTGTTGGAAGACTGCTGCTGCGTTCTGAACCAGCTGGAGTGGTTTGATAGCCTTTGCAGGAAGACCAGCAAGGAGAGCAGTGTAGTAGTCCATCTTTGAGATTACCAGGGCCTGGACAAGGAGTTGTGCCACATGCTCAGTGAGATATCTTACCTTTCTCATGTTGAATAAGGCATATCGGCATGACCGCATTGTCTTAGCGCACACAAACAAATTGAGTAGGCACTGGTGTGTGCACATGCAAGCACACACAAACACTGGGGCTCTGTTTGTCTGTTTTCCAAGCAAGAATCGGCTATTGAGGTGCTGCCTTTGCTCACTGGTGAAAGAGCAATAGGAGAAAAGGAGAGAACTAGACAGGAAGAAAAAAAACAGGAGGAGAAGTCCTTTGAAAAACTGCCACATACAGACTATGTTGTTGTTCCAGCTGTACTGATCTTTAGAGAGAGAGAGAGAGAGAGAAATGGAGGCTTTGACTCATCATGAACTCACATCTTTGGAATGAGATCATTTCTGCTTATTGCAAACTGACTCACATTCATTTAAGAAATTCATAAGCTAAAATGGAGAGAGAGAACTGTTCTGTATTGTTGCGCAATAGATGAGTTTACACTTTTACTCTGTGTGTCCTGTAAGTTGTATTTGGTGAAACACACACACACATAGTTATCACTCAGCCTCTCTACTTCAGAATTTGATCTGTTGACCGTTGATATTGAACTGGTGTGGCCTTTCAACAATGGAGGCATAGTAATCCTTTATGAAACATATGAGCGTGATTTTCTCGAAAAGTGTGAAGAATGCTGTGTTTGAGAGCCTTCATTTGACATGCTTTTGTGAATGTCAGCAGTTTGTGTGTGTGCGTGCGTGTTTACACGCCTTGATGTTTTCCTGAAAGCAGAAGTAGCAATTTTCGATTCATCTTTTTAAACACTTGATTCTCAGATTTTTTTTAGATTTCTCAGGCTGTTAAACACCACAGACATATTCTGTAACTTGAATATAATGCAACCAAACCTAAAACAGCACAGTTAACTAGGTTATTCTTTCCAAAGTTTTCTGATGTTTTGGTTTTCTCATCTCAACAGGCCTAAATAAAACCACCTCTTTCTCCTGTGAGGCTCACAATCGTAAAGGGGTTGCATCATCTGGCACAGGAGTTGTGACAGGTAAGTGTGAGGGCTAAGGGTTGTTGCATCTTGCCTATGTCATAAATGGGAGGGAAAATACGTGTTTTTCTGTGTCTTTGGTGTGTTATAAGTTACCCATTCATGTATTAGACACGTAAAATAGCATAAATTAAAGTGTCGGAACAAAAGATGCATTCTATCTAAAAGCAAATGCTCACCCAGACCTGCCTAAAACGCCTCGTGTAACCACACCCCCACAAATCTACGTCATTTCGTGGTATGACTTGAATAAGACTGCTCAAATCTAAACGCAAGTAAAGTGGGCGTACTTGTAAATCTCATTGTATCGTCACCGTCACAACCATGTCGCGGAGACGCTGTGTGTTTCGTTGCGAAAAGAAAGACTCTTCGTTTGCCCTGCATAAAGATGAGACAACTAAAAACTAATGGTAACATTTTATTTACAGCACTGTTCCAGAAAAGTACAATCCGAATGTTCAAGTTTGTGCCGCGCATTTCACTGAATATTGCTTCATGAACCTGGGAGAGATCAAGACCGGCTATGGACGAAAGTTTTTTTTAAAAGTGGGGCCATTCAACAATTAAAACTTTGCAATGACATGCGGTTCAGATTCGCAGCCTGTAAGGATATTTCCATTGTAAAAGACTTTGTTACGGAATAACAGCGGGTTGGGTTTATCGTGTCTTTGTGATCTGCAAATGCAGACGTGAAAACGTGAAAAAAGACAACATAAGTCCTAATTATCAGTAGTAATGTTCCAACTAGAGGCAACAAATGTCGTGTTTATAATGGGGTTTTTATTTATAATGGGGTCTTTGTTGAGTCGCAACGAGACGTGGCGTAACACTGGTTGATTAAGAAGGGCCAATGCGCTCGCGTTATTTATTATGTTACCATTCTATGCTGTAATGCGAGCTTGTTTCAATCTCACACAAACTATGTATGATGTATTTGTGTAATACAATTTAAAGCAATGAAGGAAGGAGACGGAAAACGGCGAACATTTTACCAAGTTTTAATAAAAGAAACAAAGAACAAAACGAAAGTAAAATACCGGCAAAATCCCGTCAGTCGACCGGCTCCTTCCCTCACGGTCGACTGCCGGCCACACAAAATAATAAAACCAAACATAATGTCCAGGCCTGGTCCTCCCTCGTCGTACACTCCTGTCGCTCCACCGTTTATGCTTCCGATCTCCTCCGTGAGAGATGCGGGACCGGTGCAACATGCAGCTGACACTTATTATCACTCGTCACCGGCCCCGCATCTTTCCCTCATTGCTCTCGTCCCGCCTTGCTCGTTACAATGGTTGTTTGTTTATAGTCTTTATGACGTCCTATATAAAAGGTAAAGCAGTTAGCTATAGTTTTTAACTATTTAACATAATAATTTTTATTTAAAACCTTACCAATCCTTTACATCCTGCTCAATTCGCGCTGGCAAAGTTGATGTATCGGCTTGATCATCTACATTTTCCGTATCAGATTCGGGCTTGAATTGATATAAGGAAGTACCTTTAACATTTTATCTGCTGTCAGTACAATTGTATTGGAACCTGATGTTCCGAATATGGTAAGAGGCGTTACATTTCCGTGAAACGCTTGCAGTATTCAACCAATTACTACGCAATGGTTAACTGGCCAATCATAGCACATCTCACTTTTTAGAGCGATGAGCTTTGTAAAAAATCAGCGCGTTTCAGAGAGACGGGGCAAAGAGGAGATACAAACATGCACGATATGTGGAAAATACATCTTAAACAAACGATAATATTTGTTTAATCCATGTTATTTGACCCCTTTAAGTGTTAATGCGAATGCCCCATTTAGAAGTGTCTGTCAATGCAAAATTCTACAGTGTATATGTACTAATTTTAACTATAAATGTCCCTCTATTGTAATGGGATTTGAAAGACTTTTACACCTGATCTCGCTTCAAAAGGGGTAAACAAGGCCTTTGAATCTTTTCTTTCATACTTTGGAGAGTTTGCTGACCCAAATATAGCAACAAATATTTTATTCAAGAACGATATACAGGACCATGAATACATTTCTTTTTTTTTGTCAAAGTTCTTCCTGCCCAACCTCATGACATCAAAGCTGAGGAGATCACTAATTCAAGTATTCATCTATCTTGGAAGACGGGCTTTGGAGGAATCTATCCCATCAGCCTCTGCACTGTTCAGGTACCTGCCAAAACACTCATCATGAGATCCATAACATAACATATGTTTGTATCAAACTGTTTTCTTGTTTGATGACTTATCATTTTACTTTGACAAGCCTGTGTCACATCTGCTTTTAACCACATACAAAGACTGCTTATTCATGCTTTAGAGTAGCATATCACATTTCACACTTTGAAAGAACCGAATTTTTTAAGAACCGGTACGATGCAGGTCTGTGTGTGTCTATATGTAACACACTCTCCCTTGCCTGATCACCACCCCAAAATGCCTGGTTCTAATAAAAACAGGCCTTGCGCCCCGGCCCTCCCCCCTCCTCTGGTTTCTTCAACTCTGAAGAAAACATGGATTGTAACGATCTAGACTATGATGAAACATGTGAGCCTTAAGGAAAAAAGGAAGAAGTGGATAACAGTAAACTAGAGAAAAACAGAACTCAACAAGAGGAAGAGAATAAGAGAACTTACAAAAGAGAAAAAAGCCTTTCAGTGCAATAAAGTACATTTTCATTACAATCTTGTCACTGTCTGTACTGTAATATGGATGTTTTAGTTTAAGGCTGGTGATAGTAATGCTTATTAAATTCAGAATTTCTATATGACTGTAATGCAGTTACTGTGTAATATATTATGATTAGTAAAAACGTCTCAGTTACGTATGTAACCTCAGTTCCCTGATGGAGGGAACGAGACGTTGTGTCGAGAACGACAGATGGGGTTCGCCCTTGAGAACCAATCAACTCTGACTACTATAGAAAAGGCCAATGAAATTTGGCGAATGAAATTTGCATGACGGTCTCCGCCCCCGGATGTCCGGTATAAAAGGAAGCCGGCGTGCAGCATTCATTTACCTCTTGTTCTGAAGAGCCTGAGAGCCTCTCACGACTGCAGCAGAATACGATACGTGTTTGTGGCATAAGGGATATACATACGTAACCGAGACGTTCCCTTTCTGTCGGTCTCTCGACGTTGTGTCGAGAACGACAGATGGGGTTGCCTATGGAAAACGCCACAACGCTGCATCGCGTCACAATCTCTAGCGAAGCGACGGTAACAGGCCTGGGCATGTCAGCTCTCGATGCTTTCGCGAAACTGTAACCTTCCAGTGTGGTTGTCGGGGGGTTCCAGAGCTTTCTTGGAGAAAAGATGGGTACATTCCTGACCGGTAACCTTTCACGGACGGAGGCCTTAGCTCTCTACTGGCGAGAGGCCGTCCGGCTCGGGTTTACACCGGGTAAGCGCAACTTCCTTAATTAGGGATGCGCTGCAGAGGCCACCTCCTACCCGTGGGGAGGAATATGGTGGATATAGGTATGGTCTCGTCCTTGGAGGAGAACGCATGGAACGTGCGGGCTTGTGATACGTAGATGGCGGCGCGTGAACATCGCGAGGCTCAGCGTCTCTCCAGTTTTAGCAATTATATAGTGTTTTTCTTGCTCATCTCGGGCCTGTTCGTTCAGAACAGTTGTGCATTCACATCGTACACCCGGCATGAGCTTTTGGATATCGGTTTGCGCATTCCCGGAAGTTATATCAGCAACATTCAACTCGTCCCTGAGATCGCCAAAACACCCGATGCTACGCACCCCACACGGCCGGGCGGAAGTGCTCGCCGGCGGCGTCGAGATCGTAAACAAAGGCGGGGGAAGCGCGGAGGGCTAAGAGCTAGGCTAAAGCTAACACCACACCGGCTCTCTTTACCCAGCATTTTCCTTGCTAATGTACGATCATTAGTGAACAAAATGGATGAGATTCGACTCCGCATCATCAACAACAAAAGACTTTTGAACTGCAATGTCATAATCTTCACGGAAACATGGCTACACAGCGGCATACCGGACAACGCTATTGAGTTAGCGGGCTACAACACACACCGGGCGGATAGAACGGCAGAGGAATCCGGTAAGACAAGAGGAGGTGGATTGTGCATTTATGTCAATAAAGCTTGGTGCACGAACTCTGTTATTGTCGGGAGACACTGCTCGGCTAACCTTGAGTTTCTCATGGTTAAATGTAGACCGTTTTATCTGCCACGGGAATTCACTTCCACCATTGTAACCGCTGCTTATATTCCACCGGATGCTGATGCCAAGCTTGCTATGAAAGAACTTCATGCAGCCATCAGTAAACAACAGACTGCTCACCCGGAGGCTGCATTTATTGTTGCGGGAGATTTTAATCACTCTAACTTAAAGACAGTGCTCCCTAAATTTCACCAGCATGTTTCCTGCCACACAAGAGGAAACAGAACTTTGGATCATGTGTATACAAACATGGCTAAAGCTTACACCGCGACCCCCCCTCCCCCACCTGGGTCAATCTGATCACCTTTCTTTGTTCCTCACCCCCAAGTATTCACCTCTCATTAATCGTGTGAAGCCATCAGTGAAGACCATCAAGGTGTGGCCTGCGGGGGCAGACTTCACACTCCAGGAAAGGTTTCTACACACAGACTGGAGTATGTTTGCTTCTCAGGCCACAGGGTCTTCACGGATATCTTCAACCTGTCCCTCGCCCAAGCAGTGGTTCCAGCATGTTTCAAATCCACCTCCATTGTGCCCATTCCAAAACATTCCAGCCCGACATGCCTGAATGACTACCGCCCTGTAGCACTCACACCCATTGTTATGAAGTGCTTTGAGCGGCTGGTCCTGTCACAACTAAAAGACTCTTTACCATCCACACTGGACCCATACCAATTTGCCTACCGTAGCAATAGGAGCACAGATGATGCGGTGTCCATGGCGCTGCACTCCGTGCTCACACATCTGGATAATAAGGACACTTATGCACGCATGCTGTTTGTAGACTTCAGCTCTGCATTCAATACCGTCATCCCTTCCAAGCTAATCATCAAACTTGGAAACCTAGGCATTAACAATTCAACCTGCAACTGGATTATGGACTTCCTGACGAACAGGCCTCAGCTTGTTAGGTTAGGCCACATCTGCTCCACCCACCCTCAACACTGGTGTACCACAGGGCTGCGTACTGAGCCCCTTTCTCTACTCCCTTTTCACACTCGACTACAGACCTGTGAATGGACCTAACTCCTTCATCAAGTTCGCAGACGATACAACAGTGATTGGTCTCATCAGCAACAACGATGAGACTGCTTACAGGGAGGAGGTACGGCACCTGGCCACATGGTGCTCAAACAACAACCTGCTCCTTAACACCTCCAAAACAAAGGAGATCATCGTGGACTTCAGGAAGGCGAAAGGAGGCACACGACCCCATCCACATTAATGGGATGGCTGTTGAACGTGTTTCCAGTTTTAAGTTCCTGGGGACCCATATCTCGGAGGACCTGTCCTGGACCACCAACACCTCATGCCTGGTCAAGAAGGCTCACCAGCGTCTCTTCTTTCTGAGGACACTGAAGAAGAACCAACTGTCTTCAACTATCCTGGTGAACTTCTATCGCTGCACGATAGAGAGCATCCTGACCAACTGTGTCACAGTCTGGTACGGGAACTGTTCTGTTGCTGAGCGCAAGGCACTGCAGCGGGTGGTGAAAACAGCTCAGCGCATCACAGGAACTACACTCCCTTCCATTGAGGACATCCAAAAGAAACGCTGTCTGCGTCGAGCTCGCAGCATTCTCAAGGACTCCTCTCACCCTGCTCACAGACTGTTTACTCTCCTGCCTTCCGGTAGGCGCTTCAGGTGCCTCCGGGCAAGAACCAGCAGACTAGGAAACAGCTTTTTTCCCAGAACTGTTTCATTATTGAACTCTGCTCCCCACTGATTCCACTACCCCTCATAACTACACTGTAATGCTGCTATCACATAGTTGACATTGCACTACAGGGCTGGCATGCATGACTGAACTGTACACACCAGTACTTCATGTTATCTGCTCTACCGGACTGTTTACACACACATAGCATCATTTGCACTCTTTACTGCTCACTTGCACACCAGGAATTTTACACTGAATGCTCATTTGCACTAATGGACTACTCTCATAACTGCATTACCTCATCTACTGCACTGTAACTTTCATAACTGCATTACCTCATCTACTGCACTGTAACTTCAATAACGGCACCAACTTCTCTACTGCACTGTAACTCATCCATTGCATTACTGCATCTATTGCATAACTAACTGCATCTACTCTCTATTGCACTATAACTTCAATAACTGCATTAACTCATCTACTGCACTGTAACCTGCATTAACGCATCTACTGCACTGTAACTTCAATAACTGCATTAACTCATCTACTGCACTAACCTTAATAACCGCATTAACGCATCTACTGCACTATAACTTCAATAACTGCACTATCATCTACTGCACTGTAACTGTATAACTCTACTCATGTATTGCACTATAACTTCAATAACTGCATTAACTCATGTACTGCACCGTACCTTTAATAACCGCATCAACTCATCTACTGCACTGTAACTTTAATAGCTAATCTCTGTAACTAATGCACACTCAAGTCACTTGCACTATTGTATAGTCTATATTGTTATCTGTTCATAACCACCTGTACATTAATGTTCACAGTATATAGCCTTCTGTTTATATTGCTCTAGTACATACCGACTGTCATATTTTCATAGTACATGCCCATTGTAAAGTATTTTCCTAATATTGTATTCTGTATTTATTAACACTGTATATCCTGCACTTGCTAATTGCACTTCTGGTTAGACCTAAACTACATTTCGTTACACTGTACTTGTATATGTGTAATGACAATAAAGTTGAATCTAATCTAATCTAATCTGAGTAGTTAACCGTGAGGTGGAGGTCCACCTGGGGAAGCTCATGGGTTACCAGGAGTGGGAACCATTCTCATGAGGATACATCAGACGGAACAGCCCACGGAGGGGGTGTTACAGACGTCCGGTAGCACTAGGTCCGGTTAGAGCTATCTGTGATAGTTCATATGGTATCCCGGCCTAAGGGGGAAGGCTGCTCTGTCCAGCCAGCCCCCAGAGGGTGCTTGCTTAGTGATGGATGGAATGCCTGTTCTTAACCAGTGTTTGGGTAAGAAGGGAGGTTGGTGGGATACCTGTTCTTAGCCATAAGTTTGGGTAAGAAGAGAGGTAGATAGCACACTGACCCAACCTACTGGAGGGTGGAAAGGTGCTTTCGCAGGCATACGCCCCCCCGGATGCCAGTCCTACGTGTCGCCACACAGGACGTGGGCTGACTCGGGTTTACGCGAAGGTTGTTTAACCCTTGCGAAGGTGTTTGGGCGTAGCCCAACCCGCAGCTCTACAGATGTCTGCTAGAGAGGCGCTTCTGGCCAGTGCCCAGGAGGTGGCTATACCCCGTGTGGAGTAAGCCCTCAGTGGGCATGGGAGATTCTGAGATTGGAATGCCGTCGTAACGGCATCCACGACCCAGTGCGCCAGCCTCTGCTTGGAGACAGCCTTCCCCTTCTGCTGTCCTCCAATACAGACAGAGCTGGTCAGAGCTACTGAAGCCCTGCGTGCGGTCCAGGACACAACACGGATGGGGTTGGGTTGGGTCTTCCTCCCGATGGGGAGCGCCTGCAAGTTCACCACTTTGCCCCGGAAGGGAGTAGTGGGAACGCCAGATCTCATGAGAGTCCAGGGGTCCGCGGAGGAGTCCCCTCTTGAAGGAAGCGAGCGCCATCAGGAGGGCCGTCTCGGGTGAGGAAGATCGGAACCTCCGAGGGGCTCTTGGGGGGCCCAGAGGCCCCCCAGGACCACCTTAGGGTCCCAAGAGGGTATGGAGTGGAGATGAAGCGGATGCCGCCCTCTCGCGCCCCTTAGGAACCTGGTGACCAGGTCGTGTCATCCTAGAAACTTTCCATCAACTGAGTCGTGATGAGTGGCGATAGCGACTACATACACATTCAGTGTGGAGGGGAGATGACTCCAGTCTCAAGAAGTCCATCTCATCCACAATCTCCTTCTCGTTGAGAGAGACACCAGGACAAGAAGAGGCGCCGTCTAGAGGCGTGTAACTGCCTAGTAGATGGGGCCCTAGCCTGGGTGATGGTCTCCGCCATACAGGGGGAGTAGCCAACTCAGGATCTTCTCGTCCCGTCTGGAGACCAGACATGGTGTTCCAGAGGTCTGATCTGGGATGCCAGAACGTGTCCTTCCCCTGAGAGAGCAGGTCCTCTGTCAGGGGAATGGGTCAGGGGGAGTCGCTGTCCAGAGCATCAGCTCTGAAGCCAAGTGCGGTTAGACCAGTGCGGTGTAACCAATAACACTTGGTGCTCCTCTTCCCTGGCCTTGCACAGTGTCTGTGCAAGGAGGCTCCTGGGGGGGGGAAGGTGTGCTTCCGCCCGTCCCGCGGTCAGCTATGCGCAAGGATATCCGTGCCGAGGGTCTTGGACAGGGAGTACCAAGCGGGCAAATAGTGGTGTTGCGGGAGGGGAACAGGTTTACCTGGGCCTACCCAAACAGCAACCAAATGAGCTGGACTGCGCGGGGGTGGAGTCGCCATTCTCTACGGCATAAACTGACAAGAGAGCGCGTCGGCTCTAGTTCAGTTCCCGGGGTGAGTGTGGCCCGCAGAACGGGTCACCTGTTGACTCCACCGGAGGAGGCGTCGAGCAAGTTGTGTTAGCTGCTGTGAGCGAACGCCACCCTGAAGATCTGATGCACGCTACAGCTGTAGGGCTGTCCTTGGACCAGCACGTGCTTGTCTCGCACGAGAGGCCGCAGCCTGCTCAGTGCAAGTAGCACCGCCCACAACTCTTGGCAATTGATATGCCAGCGCAGGTGGGGGTTCGCCCAACGCCCCACCTGCGTGCCCGTTACACACTGCACCGCACCCCTGCAGGGAGGCGTCTGTCGTCACCACGACTTGCCTCGTAACCTGCCCAGAGGGACCTTAGTCCGTCGAAAAGTCATGGAAGACCAGGGGTTTTGGTGCGTCGGCAGCAGTGCGTCATCACCATGCGCCTGCTGCCGGTGTGCCACGCTCTCCTCGGAACTCGACTCTGAAGCCAGTGTTGGAGCGGTCTCATGTGCATCAACCCGAGGGGTATTACCCGGCGAGGACGCCATGTGTCCCAGGAGCCTCTGAATTGTTTCAGGGGGACCGCTGTCTGCCTGAAATGTTCCAGGCAGTTCAACACCGGCTGAGCGCGTACTGCGGACAGTTGCGCCGACATGGTGACAGAGTTGAGTTCCCTACCGAGAAAGAGGATGCTCTGCACTGGGGAGAGCTTGCCCTTTCCTCGGTTGACCTGGAGTCCCAATCGATCTAGGTGCCGGAGCACCAGGTCCCTTTGTATACATAACAGATCTCACGAGTGTGCCAAGATAGGCCAGTTGTTGAGATAGTTAAGTACCCGCACACCTTTCTCCCCTCAGGGAGATAGGGCGGCTTCCACGATCTTCGTGAAGACCGTGGAGACAGGGACAGACCGAAAGGGAGTTCAGGTCGATTGCCACGAACCAATCCTGACACCTGATAGATGTCAGGACGCGCCTCTGCGTGAGCATCCTGAACAGCAGCTTGTGAAGGTGCTTTGTTCAGGGTACGCAGACCTCCGGGGCGCAACCCGCTGTCTTTCTTGGGAACGATGAAGTGCGGGTTGTAACCCACTGAACATCTTGGTTTTGAGGGACGAACTCGATGCCTGTTTTGCCAGAAGGGTGGTGACCTCTACCCGAAGTATGTAGGCGTCCCTGCCTCTGACAGAGGGAGAGATGATGCCCCGAAACTTGGGAGAGTCTCTGGCGAACTGGATCGAGTAACCAAGACGGACCATCTGCATTAGCCACCGAGACAGTGTGGGCAGCTCTCGAGCTCCCAGGGACTGTGACAGGGGGACCAAAGGGACGGTCTGCTTCACCATTTCCATGGAGGGTGGTTCGATGGCTGGCGGAGCTAACCATGTCGCGGGGGGGGACCCCGGAGGGAAGGTTGGCTCTGCTTACTTACCTGCCTGGCGGGACAGCTGCACGCACTGTCGGTTTGAGAGTGGTAGCAGCTGTCGTGTGTGTACGACCCTACGCCTCGCCAGGGCGTGAGGTCGGGTTTGCCGGGCACAGTCCAGTGGAGTGTGCGATCGGCTAGAAGGAACTCCCAGGGGAAACAGAAAACTCTTTGTGAGTAAGTGGGCGTCAGGCCCTGAGAAGGGCCCGGCTTTGGTGACGAGTCAGGAGCCGTCCCGTACCGACCGATCAGAGCCGTAGCTGTGAAGGTCGGGCCCGATGTTGTTCCCCCTGGGGTCTTCCCGTCAGTGTCACTTCTCTCGAGAAGGTTGCTGACGGGGTGAGGTTTCCCCCTCGACCTCGACTTCCGGGGTGCCGCCTGTGGGGGCACAGGAACCGGAGCCGATGTCGAAGGAGTCCTGGGCTGCCGGGAAACAGACATCACGTGAGATCTCGGAGGCCTCAGGGCGGCCGAGTCGCAGCGCGGTAAAATGTGGCTAATCGCCACTGTCTGATTCTTCACCGTCAAAAACTGCTGAGCGCAGTCCTCGACGGTGTTACCAACAACCCACCCTGCGAGACGGGTACATCAAGAAAGCGGACTTTCTCGGTGTCACTCATCTGCGCAAGGTTCAGCCGGGGGTGTCTCTCCTGGACCACTTCCGTGGACCTCGTCCGACCCAGGGCCCGTGCCGCCACCTTGGTCGCCCGTAGAGCGCTGTCAGTGGCGGCACAGAAATCCTGCATTATACCCGGGTCGGCCTTACCCTCGTGGAGCTCTCTCAACGCCCTGGCCTGGCGGACCTGCAGGATGGCCATGGCGTAGAGAGAGGAGGCAGCCTGGCCCGCGGCATCGTAAGCTTTCGACACCAGTGATGCCGAAGTCTTACGCGCTTTGGACGGTAGGCGTGGCCGATTCCCCCCCAGGTGGTAGCCGTCCGCGGCACAGGTGCACCGCAGGCGGACGTTCCACCCGGGGGATCTCGACGTAGCCTTTGGCTGCCCCACCGTCGAGGGAAGTGAGGGAGCCGGAGCTGGTTTGACCGGAGTGGGCCGTGAGTGGAGCGCTCCAAGTTTTACACAGCTCCTCATGCACCTCCGGGAAAGAAATGGCACCCGGGGTGGGCGCGGTTTGCACCACGCTTCGCCCCCAGGTCCACGTATCCCCGGGTTAGCATGGCTGACATCACTTCTGCTTCCTCCTGAGCTCGACCCCCCTGGGGGGGGAGCTCGGATTCGTCAGAGTCGGATGCCAGTCTCCCTCCGATGCTGCGAGCGACATCTCATCCTCAGTCCTGAAAAGGACCTTTTAGAAAAAATCTCTACCACCTCCGGAACCGCCGAGACGCCCAGGGGAAGGTCGCTGCAGGTAGGGACGATCCGCTGCTCTTCGTCGTAGATCCGGCAATGTAGAAGAAGAATTTGTTGAATTCTTTTTGTTCGTAGTCATGAGCGAAGGCTCTGAAGAACAAAAGGTAAATGAATGCTGCACGCCGGCTTCCTTTTATACCGGACATCCGGGGGCGGAGACCGGCATGCAAATTTCATTCGCCAAATTTCATTGGCCTTTTCTATAGTGGTCAGAGTTGATTGGTTCTCAAGGGCGAACCCCATCTGTCGTTCTCGACACAACGTCGAGAGACCGACAGAAAGGGAACAAATTATTTTCTGAACAAAACTAAACAATTTAAATGCAACACAATCTTACAATGGTCTATTTGACAATTCACATTGAAATGTTTCGATAATTATTTGCCATTAACCATTTAATGACAATCACATGTATCTTTATTATGGCAAAATTTATTGGATAACTTCACCCAAAAATGACAATTCTTTCATCATTTACTCACCTCTGAGTTGTTCCAGATCTGTATACATTTCTTTGTTCTGATAAACGCAGAGTAAGACATTTGGAAGAATGCTAATAACCATACAGATTTTGCCCCCCATTGACTCCCATAGTAGAATTTCTTTTTTTTGTTCTGTTGTTCTGTTTTTTGCAACAGTCCTGGGGCACTTTTGACTACCATTGTATTTTTTCCTACTATCGTAGTCAATGGGAGGAAAAATCTGTTTGGTCATAAGCAATCTTCCAAATATCTTTCTCTCTGTGTTCATCAGAACAATTATTGTCACGGTTTGAGACAGAACTCAGACGCAGGCAACAAGGGGTTAAGGGTAAACAAAAGATTTTATATAAGTTTCATTTGTGGGTGAAGTATCCCTTTAAGTGGTTAGTTATTTTAAGAATGAAAATTTGAGGATTAACAGTTTATTCCAATTTTTTGGCGAAATGTCGTTTCAAGGAAACATGTGCTTGGTTATCATGACAATTAGGTCATGATGCACAATATCCTTATGCAGTCCAAAGAACCTGGTCATGTTCTCGGCAGGTTTTTTGAGAATCACCCTTTTAAGTGTGATTGTACCAACCCTTGGTTGAAAATATCATGTAAAAATGCACGTCTTCATGTGTCCAGGTGACTTTTGAAGCCAAAATAATCCACATTAAATAAAGACATCTGTCAATTCAAATACAGAACTTCTTGTGACATTACTACAAATGACTCTCTGAGGTCTTTTTGGCCAAGGTCATTTAACTGATTCATCATAGGAAAATTTTACACCGTGTGAGTCAGTGACCAGCAGTGGGCTGCAGTTAACTTTGTGTATTGATTTGATTCTGAATCACGCAGTAAAGACTTGCATGTGTTTCCTTCCACCAGATTGAGTCTCTGCCCAAAATTCGAAAACAATTTTTTTTTTATTGAGTTCTGTGTTATGACACATCGGCTGACCTATTCATGAGTCTCATTCTCTCATGCTTGAGTCTCATACTTATACTGTTTGCCGTTGCACTGCATCATGCTGGTGATTTCTTTCCCCTATGGCACTCCGAAGACTGATCGATGCTAGAGCGGTGCTAGAACATACGAAGCAGTCACAAGTTGACAGAGGTTCCTGAGATCTTTGCCTCGTTCAGTCTGGAGGATTTCCATGGAAAAAAAATCCATTGCTCTTTTGTCTCGACTGAGGCTGGCACTCTAAATAGTATTCTTTGCTGGTCTGTGCAGCCAACAACAGAAAAGTTTGCATGCTTTGCTCATTTTTTTGCCATGGTGTCAGAACTAATACACGTATGTTGCTTGCAGATGTGGGTAGTAACTAGAGTTGAGCCGGATACTCGGCTGAAACGAGTATCCGGTACGGATAAAGCACTTTTGCCGAGTACGAGTGTCATACGAGAAATATGAGTCAATATCTGTGCTCGGATTGAATAAAAATCCTCATTGGGTAGCTGACTGTGTCTGCGTTCTGTGATAGTCACAGCGCCCCGCCCCTCCCCTACACACATACAGATGTATTGTGTTGCTGACTGTGTCCCGCTCTGCTCACTCACACACAGAACACTGAGAAGAGAACAGCTCTCTCTCTCTGTCTCTCCCTCAGTCACTCAGGTTCGCGGGTCTTTTCCGTTAACGTGTAGGGTTTCTTCAGCTTCAGCTTTGTTTTTTACTTCGGTTTGTAGTACTTACTTATTAACCAGTAGAGTTTTGTTCAGACGTGGTGCTTGGTAGAATTCGACTCGCGTTGCGTCTCTGCCTGTTTTTTTCCCAGTTTTTTTTTACTTCACGCACTGAGTGTCTGACACTTTCTTGCTGTATTAAAAAAAAAAAAAAAAATTAAGGAAGTAGTGGTATAAACCTATATTACAAATGAATTAGCTACACACTCTCTGTCGGTCATCAGAGTTTTTTTTTTTGTTAAACCGTCTGCTGGTTCGAAGTAGTGGTATAAAAAAACTATATACAAATTAATTAGCTACACACACACACACACACACACACATACCTGGTGTGGAAATAAAAAAAATAAAAAAGAACCAAAAAATCACACTGATCATAAAAAAATTTAAAGTTAAAAAAAGAAAGTTATGTTGAGATGAAAACTCTTGTTCATTACATTTTACTTCATAATTGCAACCGCATGTGTTGTATTCATTGTTGCAAAACTTGTTCTGTATATAGTTCGTTTGTTATCGTGATCAAAACCATTGATCTGAAGCTCAATGCTGATGCTGTCATGTAAATAGTTTTCTTATCAGCAATAAATATAACAATTTCTGATCAACCCATATCAATTGCATGCTTAAAATAACATACCGGTTAAAGCCCCGCCCATCTCAAGACAACCCGACCCACTTCCAGGTTAAATCCCGCCCACTTCCGGATTAGGCCCCGCCTAGTCCGAGTACAGATACAGATACAGATAATTCATATGGTTAACAGATACAGATACAGATAATGCTGTACTCGCTCATCCCTAATAGTAACGCGCTACATTTACTTCGTTACATTTACTTGAGTAACATTTTGGAAAATATGTACTTTTATAGGAAAACTAAAAGTGTGTACTTTTACTCTTGCTTGAGTAAATTTCTAATAGAAAATCTGTACTTTTACTTCGTACCATTGCGTGACGTTCCTTCGTTCCTTAATTTTAAAATATACATTTTAAAACGCGTTGTTTGTTTCAAATTTGTCGTCTCGTTTTACGGGCATTCCCGAGTGATCGATTCTTTTGAGTCGATTCCTTTGTAAGCATTAATTGAACAATGGGGAAAACCATTTGAATAAGCTAATGAATCAGTTCAAATGATTTGTGAATTTCGCAGCACGATCTGAATCTTTTGAAGCAGAGGATACTCACTCCTCGTAGCGCGAAACTGAGAAACACACAGAACACAAAGAGCATTGGATGGAGTGGATATGAATCTATATCTAGGGTGACCATATGAGCCATGTCTCCCGGACGCGTCCTTGCCAGGATTCGGATGCGTCTTGCGGAGTCGCATTTGTCGTCCGCATACGTCATCGAGGTATATTATTTTGGGTTTTATTTTATAAAGGCAGCCATTATATTTCAAGGTAAGAATGACTGGTCCTTAAACTAGCTAAAGTGCACTTGCGCCCTGCGCTTTAGAACATGCGCTTAGATCTTTAAAATAGAGTCTAATTACATTACTCCTGCTTCTTTTTCCACAGAATATGTCTTTTTTATACACTCCTGACAATAAAATATTATTTTAAATCAATGATAAATTACTTTTATTTTCCCCAACACTTGCAATGAAATCTGTTGAAAGAAAACTGGAAAGAATATGATTCTTTGTCTGAAAATGAAGTACTTATTTTTAGACATTCTCTTTTATGGATATTGGCTCATTTTTGTTAACTTCTGAAGATGCACAATGTCCATATCATTATACTTAACATGTGTGAATTAAAGGAACAATTCAGTCCAGAAATTAATTTAGCCTGTATTTTACTTACCGTCAAGCCGTCCCAGGTGTGTACAGTATGACTGTAAGTAAGCATTGTTAAAGAATACAGATTAAGTTAATTTAATTCAATAAAGCTGTAATAGCCATCACACATCCATGAAGTTGCATCTCTTGATTGGGTTGATGTGAATATCTTTCAGGTTAAGTCTTCTGATGAAGATTCAGATGAAATTATCTATGATGTCAGCTCACCAAAGACCAGTCACCTGTTTTCAGAACTACAACCCTATAGCCAATATGATTTTAGAGTGGCCTGCCAGAGCAGTCAGGGTGACTCTGATTGGACGGCATGGGAAACCACCAGAACCAATGAAGGGGGTAAGAACATAATTTCAATTATTCAGGTGTTTAATTGTATTGAAAACCCTTGGTATATTTGTCTTGATAAACAATTGTGATATAGTATCCTTCTAGAATAGTTTTAGAAACAGCTATCAATGCAAAATCTTGCACTTTCTATAAGTGTAATACCATAAGTGCAATATACACTAAAGCACAATTAAACAATTGTGTAATACACAGTTACATTAAACATCCTTCATAATTCCTAATACTTAGTAATAAAGAAGCAACCACTAATGTTAACATGTTGCTATATATTTTAAAGTGTAAAAATGTATATCCATCATCTTGTGTTGTTAGTCCTAAATACGATGTTCAGCTATAACTCTTTTTTTAAATACTGTATGCACCTGTTGGACAGTTTGAACTGCTACACATGATGACAATAATTTACAATGAAATACTGCTTCACTCTTAAAATCGTGCACATGAACTAACTGACAAAACCAGCAAGATGTTAATGAAAATTCTCATACATTTCCATAGAGAAATTTTGTGATAATGTTCATTCAAATACACAGTCTTGTGTCTTTGTGATGATTTTTTGTCATCAGTCAGAGCTTGCAATGTTCTGATTTAGCCAATTCTGCTGTTTATCAATAGATAATCAGCTGTAGTATAGCTGGGGCCTGTTGTAATAAGGAGGCTCAACCAACTCTAGGTTAAACCTTGAACTCAGAGTTGGTTTACTTAGAAATTAGAAACTTTGAGTTTTTGATTTCAGAACAGCTGATTTGAGTTAGTTCAATTTACTCTGGGTAGGCTTACCCTGGGTTACGCGAGTGCACCATGACTATAAAAAGCCATCATCAATGGAGCTCTGATATTACGATTCACCATGGCAACGGCACAAAAAAAAAACATGGCGGCAGAAAGCACTTGAGAGTGAGGCACAGTTTCCGCTCTGCATACAGTGGATTTACTGATGTGCTGAAAATGACTTACGTTTAAATTAATAAATAGATACATTTATCATTGAGTGAATGAAACAACAGAAATAAGAAATCGTATGTTCTCACTCGCCTTGTGTGCTCTAGTGACACGAAAGAGACGTTATGGTGTATAGGACACCTGTAGGGCGTCAGACTGCAAAGTTAGACTGATCACTGGTTCGAATCCTGCTCTGAGCAGATTTGAGTTGGAATGGCTGCACGTCAAAATTAATTGTTTATTACCTTTATCCCTTAATTTCTGCATGTATGTATGTATTTATTAATTTCTTTATTCATGCACTTTATTTATACACTTTATTAAGTCATTTCTCATCGTCCATAGAAAATAATGCTCTGATGAAATACACATACGGTGGCTGATGTTATTGATGTAAGGATGTATGAGATATATTTTGATATATCTAATTCACTGTAAAAAAAAACAGTACAGTTTTAATAAAAATGCACAGGGAAATGACAAAATTCCAGTCGGGTCCTAAATTGCTCTCCTGAAATCAAAGTACATCCCAATGAATTACCTCTTCATACTGAATCCTATATAAAAGCACATATGACATATAAGTCACTTAGATGGTCTCTGTGTGATCAAAATGTCTACCATGAATGACTGTATTAATGAATGAATTAATTAATGAGTTTCACAGAGTAAGTTACTATGATTACTGACTCTTGAATATAAGTAACCTCTCCTTTAGAAACGGGCTTGAGTCACCCCGCTTTCTCGGGTTTGACATACCTCACATTCTGAAACGTAAAACCCAGAGTTTCCCTCATTTCAGGGTTAATATACTCAGAGTTTTCACTAAACCTCCTTTCTGAAACGGGCCCCTGGTTCTGTAGTTGTCAGTGTTTTCATCATATTTCCTTGATAAAATATGTTAACATTCTCAGATGAAATGGCCTGCACTCATTTACATTTACATTTATGCAATTGGCAGACCCTTTTATCCAAAGCGACTTACATTGCATTATCCTATACATTTATACATAGGTATTTGCAATCCCCTGGGATTGAACCCACAACCTTGTTAACGCAATGCTCTTACCACTGAGCTACAGGAAAGCTATTTAAAGAATACTAGACATAAAAATTGTTACAGTGCACGCCTTGATATTTAAGCTGGAGTCAGATGAGTTGAGTACTTTTCCAAACAACGTTTAGTGTTTAGTAATGGCATGACTTGGTGTAATTTGTTAACTTCCAAATATTTAGCACCAACCACGATTCTGTGTAACTGCTGTGTGTGTGTACACCCTCAGTAAAAGGTCTTGGTCTGGCTTTGTTCCCACTGCAGAACATATGCGCACTGAGCGTCTGTAAGGCATAACTGTACTTGAGCTGGAGTAAGTTTTTCCGTGCCAGCTCAAGTTAGGGGAGAGGTGGGAATGTGGCTGTTGGGTACCTTTCATAATCTGCCATTATGTTTCTTGAACATTTTTGCATTTGTTTGTGCATATAAATTCGGTGCAAAAATGTTCCTTATAAAACAGTTAGTCTGGTCCTTGATTCTGATTGGCTAAGCCAAGTTCTAAGCCGTTATAAAATACCCCGATTTAGATCGCCTTTACTTTAATTTATGAAACGTTGCTACGAATATGGAATAACCGTTTTACAAAAGCAATAAGCCCCACGAAGAATCTTGCCCGAGAATCTGGCAATAACTGCCCGAAGTAGTCCGTGAGGCGAAAGTCCTCGTTATCGTAAAGGGATAATCCGCAAAGCGTTCCATGTAGAAAAGCGCAATCCACACGCCGAGGAGTTGAAGTCCAGTACCGGTGTGTGAGAGAATCTAGTGACACTGTCTGAAGTAATCCGTGAGGCGAAAACCCTCGTGATCGGTAAGGGACAATTCACAGAGAGAGTTTGCAATGTAGAAGCGTACTCCTCCTGTCAGGGAATGGAGATCCTTCAGATAAGCAGCAGCAACCACAGTGCGGGAGATAAACATCCTTCAGTGAGGGGAAGCCAGGCAGCAGAGAGTGTCGGTCTGTGTCGAATGTGATGGTGTATAACAGGTGGTGGATAACAGCACTGCAGCCTCGACAGGACAAGGTGATAAGTAACTAGATTTCAAGACAAGATAAATAACTAGATAGGTACATTTTCAGAAGAAACTGTGAGTGATGCTTTGTGGCAAACCGTGGAACTTGGCACTAGGGTGATAACAGTTTAAGTTACGAGTAAAACGAACCATCCCCCATGTCTCTACGATGTTCTGATGCAGAGATATATATCAGGCTAAACGGTTGCTAGGCTAACTTGTTTGGTTGCTATGGGCATGGCTTTGCATCTGCAATTGATAATACTCTAACCCATGAGTGAAACGAACCAACCCCGTGTCTCTATGATGTTCTGATGCAGAGATAAAGGTGTTGCTAAATGGTTGCTAGGCTAACCTGTTTGGTTGCTTTTTTATTTTATTTTTTTGAGCCTATGGGAGCTGTTGCTAGATTGCTGTAAATGGTTGCTATGGGCGTGGCTGAAAATCTTCATAATGATCATGTGACACTGATTGGTTGCCTGAGTAAAATGAGCCCACCCCCTTGTCTCTAAGTGGTTGTAGTGCGGAGATATTCAACACGGGACGGTTTTACGCCGTATTTGGGCATGTTTCCTGTCAATTGGAAATTTGGGGTGGCTCTTCCACCCCAGGGGTGCAATTTACATCCCTAAAATATAATGCGTGAAAATATATGTATCTAGTTTTTTAATGGCAGTTGCAAATGTTCTTACAGAGCCTTGTAGCCTCTTCAAATAGTCTAGTATCCTCATGTTTCTACGATGTCCTCATTCGGAGCTACGACCCGTCAAGGTTGGGCAAATGTTAAATCAATGGGATTATTCTGTGTTTTTTCGCCCCCCATCGCACCCCCCCCCCCACCAGATCACTTATAAAAGTCATAGCACACAATTCCCGAATAGGCTGGTCGATTTTTTTATTCATTCATGGGTCTACGTATAAAAAAAATGCGGGACAGCTAGTGGGCCGAAAAGTGTCCAGAACAAGAATTATAAATTATAAAAAATAAGTATGTTCGAATAACAATACTGCTAAGCACTAATAATAAGTATATTCGAAAAGTAATACTGTACTACGAATAGTAAACACTAACTAGATTTCAAGATAATAACTAGGTTTTAAGACAGCTAACACTAACGATCCGACACAATACAAGAGAAACACATGGAATAAAGAGGCAAGCAATCAGAGAGCAAACGAGGGACAGCTGGAGAGAGGAAAATCCCAGGTGAAGTGAAGAAAACGAAAGTGAGTAATTAACAAGGGAACGAGAGGGGCGGGCTGAAACACGCGGACTCTGAGCACATGGTGAACTGTCAAAACAATGCTTAGTGCTCAACACAACAGTAACAGCGGACAAAATAGGAAAACAAGAAGGTGCTAGACCTGACACACACATACATATGTATGAAATTTTGTACGTATATAGTACTTATCAACCTTAACAACTTTCGCATTGAAATGTTATCTGCAAACAGATTTTTTACATCACAAACTGTTGTGGTAGCGAGGCACTTACATGTGAGGTGAAATCAGGGAAACTGGAAGTGCCTCATATTTATGGTATACATTAAAGGATTTGATTAGAAGCGTATATTTAGTCACGGGTCTGATCTAGGGCTGAAACGTTTAGTTGACATTATTAAAATTGTCAACAATAAAACATTGGTGACAAATCATTTTGTTGTCAAGTAGTCGTTTGGTCTCACATGATGTATTTTATGGGACTGCAATAACGCGGTCTGTAGCGCATCAACCCTTCCGGAGGCAACGCAATACAATAACACACTACTTAGCAATGCAAACAGCTGGGTTGTGTCCTAAATAGCCACTTTATTTACTTATTCACTATTCTCTACATTAGTTCACTAATAAAGTCCACTTGAAGAAGCGAATGAAAATGAGAGTGAATTTATTTGGACACCGGAAGCGTGGCCGCAATTTTCTGCCGATACTCAGAATTTTATTCAGCGCGAGCCTCACATTAGATGGCTAGCCGTGAGTGTACATAAGTTGTACACTAGTTATTACAATTCACCACAAAAAACTTATGTCATTTTCAAATAGTGCACTATATTAGGGTATAAGGGGCTATTTCGGACACAGCCCTGGACTAGCAGAGTGGGCTAGCTGTGACGATTGACTTATGCATAAACCAATCACTACAGAGAGATTTTTGCCCCTTACTACAGAGAGATTTTTGCCCCTTACGCCTGGATATAAATACATTTCCAGGATCCTTGCATATAAACACATTAAAGTGAGTTAGAAATATTGTGAATTGCATTTGTTCACACTTCTTCCTTGGGTTCACTAAGTTATAGTTACTATTATTTAATTAAGATTTTTTGACAATTATAGAACAAGCTTACATTATATCCTGTTCGTTTTTGTTAAAAACATTATGCAATGTGTAAAGTAGCCTACGAAAACGATGAACCAAAAAAAAAAAGCAACTGAAGATGAATGCAGCAATGATACAGCAATGAACATACAGAACAGCGTATGGTTTTGTTATCACTTCACAAGTTTCTGTTAAGAAAAATAGCATATCCCCAAGCACAAGGTTCAAATTTAGTTCACTTAGTTTATCCGAATTTAGTGAAAGAGTTTCTAATTTAGCAACACTGGCAGTACAAATTAGCAATGAATGGGAAACACTGCGTCACCAAGAATCTGCGGCTGAGGCGGGAAGGATTTTTGGACTGGCGGTGCGCCATGCCAAAATTAATATAGCGGAAACACTGCCTGCTGAAGAAACAGAGTAAAGTCATATACACAGAGTATGGTATGAGGATAAGTAAATTGGATTCACATACATTTTGGGGTGAAGTACTCCATTATCTGAAAGGTTTTTAATCTGACTGTTGTATTCATAATGTTAGTAAACACTGGGTGTATCTATTTTTCATGGTATGTATTAGTAGTACTTACTCTAAGAAAATAACTGTCCGTAAGATTGTAATCAGTTTCTCACTATCAATAAATAAAATTCAAACCTTTTTAAGAAAGACATACCTGTAATTTTATCCAAAGGCTCACAATCACACAAATGAACTGTTTCACAGTTTTAAGTACAGTCCAGTAATTTTACTAAAAATAATCTTCAGGGTTTCTGACCGTCTCTTAAGCTTTGAAAAAGCAAAACATATGTATTGTGTGTGTATCCTTTTCTCTCTCTCACTTGCTAGACCTACTAATTCTCTTCAAGAATGCATTTCCTGCATTCCCAAATGCGCTGCGCTCATTCTTTCTCTCCCTACCCACTCTTACACCCCCATCTCCCCCGCCCGACCTCATGTGACCTTTGATTTGTCCTTGCCAAAACAGAAAAGATGAAATACAGACACACAGTGTGGGAAAATGAAGGCAAAGTGATTGGGCAAAGAAACTACAGCAATCCTGTGATGGATAGAACAGGAAAATAGATTAAGGGGCCTTGTGAAAGAAAAACATGCTCTCTCCTAGTTTCCCAGAGTCAACACTGCCCAAGGGAGAAGAGAAACTAGAGAGCAAGAATATACCAAAGCTGACCGCTAAAGTAGTTTCTTTTAGTAACACTATAGTTACAGTAATAAAGCTAGTAGGACATAACATTAAAACACTTTAAGGGGGCAGGTCTTTTAGTTAGATTGTATGATCAAAACTTTATTAATACGGTACCAAAAATAAATGAGATGAATTCATTAAAACACAAATGAAGGTAAGAACATTTAGGGTTACAATGTTAAATCTTAACAAATACATTTGCACTAAATATTATAAAAATGCCAAAACATTAAATTAAATTAAAATCTTTTTTTCTAAGATGCATTCAGGGCCACTGAATGCAGCTATTACTTCAAACTGCTGTCATGTGATGTAGGTTTAGCATTAAATACCAAGTATTGTAACTATTGTATAGCATTCATTTGACAAGTAGTCCGTCTTTGCTCTTTGTTGGGGATGGAATTGTCTGAGCTGGGATGGTCAAATGGTCACCTTTCTCTTAGATGGTGATGGAATTGCCTGAGATGGAGCAGGGATGGTCAGTCAGTCCTCAGGCTCTCGCAGGAGGATGGCACGGGATTTTCAGATGTAGCTGGCATAATCTCTAGTTGGGGATGGGCACATGACGTTCATCTGGGCCTGGCGGAATCTCTCCCTACTTCGGGATGGGCATTCCGAGGCAGGGGCAGAAAGAGAATAATTGGCGTAGCTGCTGTTCATTAACTATGCATTACGTGAAAGCTTGGCTAACAAATGTGTCTTTAATCTAGATTTAAATTGGGAGAGTGGGTCTGACCCTCGAATGGTATCGGGAAGGCTATTTCAGAGTTTAGGTGCTACATATGAGAAAGTTCTACCTCCTTTGGTGGATTTAGTTATTCTAAATGTTATCAAAAGTCCAGAGTTTTGAGATCTTAGAGAGCGTGATGGGTTGTAATGTGATAGAAACTCTGTTAAGTAGGTAGGGGCTAAACCGTTTAAGGCTTTATAAGTGATTAAAAGAACTTTAAAATCAATACGATACCTAATGGGTAGCCATTGAAGGGATGATAAAATCGGGGTTATGTGATCGTATTTTCTTGACCTGGTTAGAACTCTGGCAGCTGCATTCTGAACTAACTGTAGTTTGTTTATTGATGATACAGGACAACCACTAAGTAGAGCCTTATAATAGTCAATTATTGATTTCAAAAATGCACAAATGAGCTTTTCTGCGTCAGCAACACATAGAATATTTTGTAATTTAGCAACATATCTAAGAATATTTTTTTATGTCATTTGAGATGTGATTTTTAAATGACAGGTTGCTGTCTAATATAACGCCTAGGTCTTTAACTGTATTTGTTGGAGTAACAGTGCAGCCTTCAATTTGCTGGTTATAATCCAAGATATTCTGTTTACATGTTTATGGTGCGATAACTAATATTTCTTGTGTTGTTAGAGTTTAAAAGAAAGAAAATCAAAGTCATCCAATGTTTTATATCTTCGATGCACTCCAATTTGGATAGCTGGAAGGAATCATCTGGTCTTGATGAGATATATAGCTGAGTATCATCTGCATAACAGTGGAAGCTAATTCCATGTTTTCTAATAATGTTGCCAAGGGGCAGCATGTATATGGAGAAAAGCAAGGTTCCTAAAACCGATCCCTGAGGTAATCCATAATTTACTTGCGTTAGATTTGACGATTCTCCATTTAAATTGACATATTGATATCTGTATAGTCTGATAAATTAGATCTGAACCATTGTAGTGCCTGTCCCTGAATACCGGTATATTTGTGTAAACGATCTAAAAGTATATTATGGTCTACAGTATCGAACGCAGCACTAAGTTCAAGCAGGACTAGGAGTGAGATGTTACCTGTTGGTGCCAGTTTTTAAACACATGAATTTATCACTTACGGTGATTACGGTACCTGGTGGTGGCGGAAGTGTTAAGAGTATATCCTCTGTTCACCTCTGTGTGCAGGGTTAATGGAGAGAGGGGGTGACCGGGAAAGGCTTATATTTTGTTGACCGCTACCAAGCTTCTAATGCAAATTGTAAAGACGTTTGGATGCATGTATTGGATACACATACTTGTTTGTTATCGATGCAAATAAAATCAAAGGAGAAACAAAGTCTTCAGAGTTATGATCATTCCAAGCAAGTGCGTCTGACAAAGGGTTCCCTTAATCAGCCTTTTGGCGGCGAAGTTTATGGTGAGCCATATAGTCGCCAACATTGTCAACAAAATAGTCTGAAGACCAAAGGAAAGGAAGCCTTGCTCATCGGCCGTAACCATTCAAGGAGAATAGGATCAACAACTGACATGAGATCAAACGACACAAGGTTCCTTGATTAAGTGGAGGAGCGGCAGTCGATAACAGCGCACACAACAAAGTGGTATGTAACCTGAGTTTAGTACTGTGTTATGGCTTGTTTGAACACAGTTTGAAGGGGTTACTGGCACTTATTGAGGTGCTGTTATTGTTCTTTCCGGGTTGATTGCCGCTGATCGGATGTGTTTACTGGTGTGTTGTCGGCCTACATCGGATTCAGCGTTGGTTATTATATTGTACCTGCATGTGATTGCTGTGGCTATTGGTTGTTGGCTTACATTGGATTCAGCGCGTTGGTTATTATATTGTGCCTGCATGTGATTGTTGTTGGTTTACATTGGATTCAGCGCGTTGGTTATTATATTGTGCCTGCATGTGATGGTTGTTGGCTTTACGTTGGATTCATACTGTGGTGGTTATTTGCATCTGCCTGTGTGCACAAAAAGAGTGGATCAAATGTTGGTTCTTCCTCAACTTCCTCTAAAACAGAGAAGAGAAAAATCATTCTAACTGCAAAGGCTTTGGCCGGCAAGATTGAGTCACTTCAGAAACAGCATAAAGGAGAAGTAAACAAATTGAAGGGCCAGATCATGTCTCTCATAGAGAGATGATCAAAATGTTTCACAAGTTAAAGCACAGTTTGATGTTCTGCTGCGATCGTTTGAAAATCCCACAGAATTGCACAAATCTCTGATACCCTTAATCCCATCAGAGGAACAAGAAAGACAAAATGCACGGTTCGCCAGCATCACCGTATTCAATCAAGGATTTATTAATGATGCCAAACTGTGGATTTCAGAAATCGTCAAGCGGCATCCAGAGCGAAGTTATGATGTAGAGTGTCACCAGGAGGTTCTGTCAGAGGAAGAAAGCAGAATTCATGAGGCTGTAAAAAAGGCAAAACCGCAACCATCTTCTCAACATGATGACCAGGATGGCATACTGCCACGTGACAGTATATCAAACATAAGCAGTAGAAAACATGGTTCAAAATCAAACATTTCCACTACTTCATCAGCACGCCTCAAGGTAGAGGCGGAAATAGCCGCTCTGCTTGCCCATCAAAGTTTGCTAAAGGAAAAACATTCTCTTGAGGAGCAGGAAGAGAAATTAAGACAACAAAAGGAACAACTTCAGTTTAAGGCTGATATAGGATTCAGTGGCTCTGTGGCTCTCTTTCCTGTGGCTCTGTGGTAAGAGCATTGCGCTAACAACGCAAGGTTGTGGGTTCGAACCCAGGGGATTGCAAATACCTATGTAAAATGTATAGGATAAAGCAATGTACGTCGCTTTGGATAAAAGCGTCTGCCAAATGCATAAATGTAAATGTAAAATGTAAATATAGCCGCATCAATGGCAAAAGTGAATGTTTTAAGAACCTCTGAATCTGGTGTGCGTAGTTCTTCTTCTCATCGGTCTGATTGCATGGAGTCATATTTTAAGAAAAAAGGAAAAACAGTGGCAGCTCTTAACGTTGATGCAGGGACTTTCGTTCCACAGAACCCTGGAGAGGATGAAAACGGAAAATCAGAGACTGGAAATTCTGATTTATGCCTTGACAGGCTAAAGCAAAAAAGGTCAGACAATACTAATGATCTCCAGCAGAGGCCCCCTGTGTTCATGAGAACGCTCATTGTTCCAAATACTACTACACCTCCAGTTTCTCATTGTAGCGATGTCCATACCCTTTTCCACGAACCAGAACCAGAACCAGAAATGACCAGAACCACATAATGTCTGTAATGGAAAAGCAGAATGAGTTAACATCAATGCTGGTGCATCAGAAACGTCTTGCATCCCTGCTTAGGAGAGACATCCAAATATTTGATGGCGACCCTCTACAGTACCATTCTTTCATACGGTCATTTGAACAGGTAATTGAGAAAAAGGCTAACAATGCTGATGATAGCCTACATTTTTTGGAGCAGTACACTAGGGGGCAACCACAACTTGTTAGGAGCTGTCAACATGTGACTGATGGCTCAGGATATGCAAAGGCAAAGACTTTAATGCATGAACACTTTGGAAATGAGCATATGATTGCATCTGCCTATTTGGATAAGGTTTCTCTGCATGGCCAACAATCAAGTCAGAAGATGGTAAGGCTTTACATGCATACAGTCTGTTCTTACGTGGATGTTGCAATGCCATGGATGCGGTTCATAGTCTGTGTGAATTGAATACCCCTGCAAATATGATCGCTGTGATTAAAAGGTTACCCTACAAACTGAGAGACATGTGGAGAACAGTGTCATGTGATATTCAGGAAAGGCATCATAGGAGAACAAAGTTTGTTGATATTGTGATTTTTTTGGAGCGCCAAGTGAAAATCGTGACCGATCCTGTGTTTGGAAACTTACAGGATGCACCAATGTTGGTGGCAAATAATGAAGGCAACAGGACAAAATCACATTGCTTAAGGGCTAAAGGAAGTAGCTTTGCCACTGCTGCTACTGCAGTTAAAAAGACACTAATAGAACACAAGGTTGAAAATAGAAATTTACTTGAAAAGACTTGCCTGTACTGCAAAGGTGGACACATGTTGGAGTTTTGTACTCTGTTAGAGAAGGGAGCTCAAAGTGAGAAGATAGAATTCCTAAAACAGACTGGAGTTTGTTTTGGCTGTTTGTGTACTGGTAACATCAGTAAGGAGTGTAGGAAACGTCTCTCTTGCAAAATATGCGGCTTTAAATTACCCTAGTATGCTTCACTTTCACCAAAAGGATAAGGGAGCAGATGTTGAGAAAGGCAAGATCAACTCCGAGAGTGCAGTGGGCAGTTCCTTGGTGACACTTCAAACCAGGGGTCTTACTGGGGCCCGTGAACAAGACTTTAAGCTCGCTATTGTACCAGTAAAGGTAAAATCAAGGAGTGGTCAAAGGATAGTGGAGACCTATGCATTTTTGGACCCGGGCAGTTCAGCATCCTTCTGTACAATGGGGTTGATGAATTGACTGAATCTCTCTGGGAGAAAAACAAAGATTATTTTGCGTACCATGGGCCAAGAGAGAATTGTGGACAGTTGTATTGTGTCAGACTTGGAAGTGGCTGGATTTGACAGTGACTGGTACTGTGAAATGCCAGATATTTTCACACAATGTAGGATGCCAGTGAATAGTAGTAACATCCCAGTCCAGAAAGATCTGTATATATGGCCTCATTTGAAACACGTGTACTTGCCTGTAATAGATGCAGATGTGGAGGTTCAGAGCTTTGGAACCACTTGAAGTTATTAGGAGTGTGGATAATGGGCCGTATGCCATTAAGACAATGCTTGGTTGGACAGTAAATGGACCTCTAGGTGGAGGATGTTGTGATCAGCCTGACTCTGCAGTTACTATCAACATAATTTCTGCTGTAACACTTGATGAACTCTGGAAACAACAGTTTAAGATGGACTTTCCAGAGTGCAGTCAGGAAGAACAACCAGGACTTTCAAGGGAGGACTGCAGGTTCTTAGAAATGGTTAACAATACTGTGAAATTAGTCGATGGCCATTACAGTATTGGGTTACCTCTGAAGAACAGAAAGTTAAGCATGCCACATAACCTTAACATTGCAGAACAACGCACCCTTTACCTGAATAGAAGGTTTCTCAGAGATCCATTATTCCATAAGGACTACACTGCTTTCATGAAAAATGTTCTATCCAGTGGTTATGCACAGAAAGTGCCAACTACAGATCTGGCACGCAGTGATGGAGAGGTATGGTACATCCCACACCATGGGGCATACCACCCGAAGAAAGGGAAGATCCGAGTTGTCTTTGATTGTGAAGCATCGTTTCAAGGCGCATCATTCAACGCACTACTCCTGAGTGGTCCTGATCTGACTAGTACGTTAATTGGAGTCCTGACCAGGTTCAGGAAAGAGCCTGTTGTTCTAATGTCTGATGTCGAGGCAATGTTTCATCAGGTTCAAGTTCCAGAGAAGGATGTTGACCTGTTGAGATTTCTTTGGTGGTCCAGTGGAGACTTCACTCAGTGTATGGAGGAGTTCAGGATGGCTGTCCATTTGTTTGGGGCAACATCTTCTCCAAGTTGTGCTAATTTTGCTCTACGAAGGTGTGCAGAAGACAATAAAGACTTCTGCAGCAGGCAAGTGTTTGGGACTATCATGTAAAATTTCTATGTAGATGACTGCCTTGCCTCTGTAGCTTCAGAACAGGAAGCCATATCCCTCTATAAAGACCTTAACACCATCTGTGCCAAGGGCGGCTTTCATCTAACAAATGGATAAGCAACAGCCGAGGTGTGTTGACCTCAATACCTGAGGAGGAGAGAGCAAAGGAATTAAAAGACCTGGATCTGGCCACGACTCATTACCTGTTGAAAGAGCACTGGCAGTGCGTTGGTGTGTCCAGTCCGATACCTTTAAGTTCAGTATAACTTTTCAGGAGGGACCATTGACCCGCAGAGGTATCCTGTCAACTGTCAGCTCTTTCTATGACCCTTTGGGCATCCTAGCTTCTGTGGTTTTACGGCAAAATAGATTTTTCAGGATCTGTGTCGGAACCGGCTAGGATGGGATGACGTCATACCAACAGCTGTTGCTCAGGAGTGGATAGTTTGGCTGAAGGAGCTACATCAGTTGGAAGGCTTCAGCATCAGACAATGTTTAAAACCTCTGAATTTTGGAGAGGCAGCCACTGGTCAGTTGCATCATTTTACTGATGCTAGTGAGGAAGGATACGGTACTGTTACCTATCTTTTGCTGCGTAATGAACACTCTCAGTTACACAGCGCCTTCATAATGGGAAAATCCAGGGTGGCACATTTAAAGCCTGTTACTATCACACGTATGGAGCTAACGGCAGTTGTTGTAGCAGCTTGTATGGACAAACTGTGGAGAAGGGAGCTAAGATTACAGCTTCAAGACTCTGTTTTCTGGACAGATAGTACCTCGGTATTAAAATACATTAAGAAGTATACTTCAAGATTTAGAATATTTGTGGCAAACCGGGTCTCAGAGATTCTCAAGGGTTCTGATGCCTCTCAATGGAGATTTGTGAACACTGCACTCAATCCTGCAGACCTTACCTCCAGAGGTGTGAGGGTAGAGCCATTTCTAAATAACAAAACTTGGATATTCGGTCCCTCATTTCTCTGGCAATCTGAAGATGACTTGCCTGTTAACCAAGACAAATTGCAACAACTTCCATTTGAAGATCCTGAGGTCAAGGTATCAGCTGCTATTGGAGTTTCTGCAATGAGAGGAGAAAATGATGCAGTGACTTGTTTGATCAACCGCACTTCATCTTGGACATCTAATAAGAGTGATGAGCTGGATTGTAAGATTCAAGGCTTTGTTTTTGAATCTCAAGAAAATGAAAGAGTTGACTGTACGTATGACCCATTCTGCATCAGATGTAACTCGACAGGAAGATGCTCAGACCAAGGACATGCACGATTTTAAGAACAAGCTCTGTGGGGGTTATCTCTCATTGGGAGAGATCAGAGAAGCTGAAATGGAAGTTATCATGTTCTGTCAGAGAAAAAGGTTCTCGGAAGAGTTCTCCTGCCTCCAAAAGGGAGAAGGTGTGAAAAGAAACAGCAGTTTATATAAACTCAATCCAATATTGTTAGAAGGTGTGTTAAGAGTTGGAGTACGGCTAAGCAAGGCTGCCATGCCTGAAGAGTCAAAACGTCCTGCCATATTAGCTAAAGACCTTCATATCGCTGATCTCCTCTTACAACATATTCACCGAGAGGTTGGCCATGGAAGTAAAAATCATATGTTGTCAAGACTACGCCAGAGGTACTGGATCTCTGGTGTTGGTGGTGCTATAAGGAAGATCTTGGCAAGATGTGTGGTATGTCGGCGGCTATATGGAACAGCAGGTCTACAGCAGATGGCAGACTTGCCTGAAGATAGAGTTTCTTCAGAAGAACCTCCCTTCAGTTATGTTGGAGTTGACTACTTTGGCCCATTTGAAGTCAAACGTGGAAGGAGTCTAGTGAAAAGATATGGAGTCATCTTCACATGTTTGGCAATAAGAGCAATACACATCGAAGTTGCTTCATCACTGGACAGAAATTCTTGTATTAATGTATTGCGACGCTTCATTGCAAGACGAGGACAGGTCAAAGAGTTACATTCTGATAATGGCACTAACCTTGTTGGTGCATTCGCTCTGTCAGAAAGGTCCTTAATTCTACCTCTACTACTTTTTCTAGTATTTTAGACAAGTAAATGGGAGATTTGAAATTGGTCTATAGCTTTCAAGTGAAAGGCTTAAGAGGCTTAATGACAGCCAGCTTTAAGGGTCCTGGGACATGGCCTAGATCAGGGGTGGGCAAACTTTTTAACTCAAGGGCCACATCAAGTTTTCGAATCTGAATATTATTTGCACATTAAATTAAATCTTTTTTAATTTATTCCAAACTGAAATTTGAAAACTACTGTAGTGTATGTGCATGCAATTCCGTCTACCCTGTGTTTTATAAACACTTTTGTATTGAAAAAATGGCAAAACATTTGCACACTGTCACAAGACACATTCTTATAAAAATTTAATATATATACATAATTTTTATTCTTGACATTTTTTTCAAATATTCCTTTAATTCAGGGGTGTGCAATTAATCCCAAGGGGCCACATGAGAAATGGGACGGTTAATTCTTAATTCTACTCAATATTGAATTTATGGCTTTTAAAATTCTGTAAATATCTGATCTGATCTAACTCTTTTATATTTAAAAAAGAAAAAACACCACCACTGATACTTTTCTGCACCTCTACCCTTTGTGCATATCACGGGTTATACATCAGACGTGTAATATTCAGTTTGTAACTGGAATTGAATGCAGTTTATACTACCTCAGTTATCATTTTTATTGTTTATAATATTTTTTGTGTTTTTTGTTTGAAACTTTTACTTTGAAACTGATCTTAATGGTTAGAGACTTTTATTATGAAAGAATGTGTCAGAGAGCAGCACGAAAAGAAGATGGCTGCCACACCAGGATTAAGTGTAAAATGTTTCACCCCTTTAAGTTTCTAATTTAAGTTTAAAATCTACTTATCTAAGACAAAGAAGGTCATCAGATGCAAGATTAAGTTCTCCTTTAGTAATGAGCAGCCAACGAAGTAAGTATGTTATTTGTGAAACATGTGATTCATGTGGATTCTATTTGATGTCTGTTTCAGCGAAGATGTAAAATCCGTTAAATTCTGTCTTATAAGATATCAAGAATTCTGGAGCCTGTGAAGTTACTGAGGGAGTTACACAGTTTTAAAAATAAAACATTGTAATAGTACAATACGAGTTAAACATTTGGCATTGCAAATCTAAATTTAATTTATACTGTATCCATTGTGAGCAATATTCTATGGAGTCAGCAGGTGATCAAATCCCTGCGCGCCACGTTCATCCCGGGCAACCTGAAAAAGAAAGCTGATGCCGTCAGGGAATGCCCCACGGAGAGTGGTGACTCCATCCCCGCGCAGTCCGGCTCATATGGGAGCGGTTCGGTCAGGCACAGGTGGACCTGTTGCCTCCCCGGACTCCACTCATTGCCCGCTTTGGTACTCCCTGACCGAGAGTCGGCTCGGATACCTTAGCGCACAGCTGACCGCGGGACAAGCGGATGTGCGCCTTCCCCCAGTGAGCCTTGCACAGGTTCTGTGCAGGGTCAGGGAAGTAGGGCGTCAAGTTCTGTTAGTTGTGCCTTAAAAGCCCAACTAGACTTGGCTCTCAGACCTAATGGCTCTGACGACAGCCCCCCTGGCCAATTCCCCTGGCAAAGGACTTCCTGTCGCAGGGAAAGGGCACGGTCTGGCACCCCAGGTCTGGCACCCCAAGCCAGGCCTCTGGAATCTCCATGCCTGGCCCCTGGACGGGACGAGGAGACCTTGAGTAGCTTGCCGCCAGCGGTCAGAGACCGTCCTGCAGGCAAGAGCTCCCGCCAATAGGCGTTTGTACGCTTAGAAGTGGCGTCTCTTCTCGTCGTTGTGTTCTTCCCACGGAGAGAACCCAAGGAGTTACTTGGTCAGGTCAATGTTGGCTTTTTAGAGACTAGAGTGTAACCTCTCCCCATCCACGTTGAGAGTGCATGTAGCCGCTATTGCCGCTCATCACAACCTCATGGAGGGTAAGTCTCTTGGTCGACATAACCTGGTCACCAGGTTCCTCAGGGGCGTGAGAGAGGTGTATCCACCTCGGCCGCGCTCAGTACCCTCTCAGGACCATATTATGTTCCTACAGGGCCTTGGCTCCAGCATTCTCCGTGTCCCATGGGTGCCTAGAATTCGGGCGGTACTCTCACATTAGCGAAGACATCGGCCCGGTTACGTGCATAAGGTTCCCACCACTCCCTTCCGGGACCAGGTGGAGAGCCTGCAGGCGCTCCCCTCTGGGGAGGAAGACCCATCCTCCAATGTGCTGTGTCCAGTACGCGCACTGCGCATCCATTTGGAACGCACACAGGGCCTTAATAGCTCTGAGCAGCTCTCGTCTATTCTGGAGGACAGCACCAGGGGAGGGCTGTCTCCGAACAGGGATTGGCGCATTGGATTGTGGGTGACATTACTTGGCATACCAGGCGCCCGTGCCCACTGGCAGTGAAAGCTCACTCCACTCGGAGTATCGCCTCCTCGTCGGCACTGGCTCAAGCGCCTCTCTGGCAGACATATGTAATGCTGCTGGTTGGGCTACGCCCACTACCTTCGTGAGGATTTTCAACCTCCGAGTGGAACCAGTGTCAGCTACCGGCTACCGACGTATAGGACAGGCATCTGACCTGGGCGTACGCCCGCGAAAGCGCCTTCACCCCTTTTCAGGTGAGTCCAGTGCACTATACAGCCTCCCTACTTTCCCCCTTAGGGTGAAGTATAGGCATTCCATCCATCACTAAGCATTGGCATTCTGGTAACAGACCGGGTGGAGCGGTCTGTTGGAACCAAGTCCAGTACTGGTAGAGTCGCCACTACTCTGTTGTACCCCTATACTAGAACTATTGCCCCGTACGCAGTGCCTCCCCTGTAGGGTAGTCCCGTATGTTGATTTCCTCACTCCTGATTCCCCGTTGGTGAATCTGTGACCTCCCCTCCGGTGGTACCCCCACCCGGGTTCTGTCTCCCTGACTCAGGCTGACATATTCTCGCATGTGTTCACCCTTCTGGGAGACCATGTTAGTGTCTCCACATGTACTCCCTAGTGGTAGGATGTGGTCTCCGTAACACACTCTCCAA
The DNA here is from genome assembly GCA_006030095.1 of Triplophysa siluroides. Classification (NCBI taxonomy): domain Eukaryota; kingdom Metazoa; phylum Chordata; class Actinopteri; order Cypriniformes; family Nemacheilidae; genus Triplophysa; species Triplophysa siluroides. Next base: position 207,774 of record VCII01000635.1, read on the forward strand.
GAGGAGAGGAGTGTTTCCCCAGTGTACAGCTCCGTACGGCACCTCGCTACTAGAGGTAAACGCCACAGTTTGTGATGACCGTCAGTACAGGCTTTGCAGTATGTCCAATACTGATCCCACTGGAAGATTACATCTCGCTGTAGCGCTCACTTGTGACTCGCTAGTCTAGTCAGTGTCGCTCCGCTTGAGGTCGTGATACGGCGCAGCGCCGTAGCGTGTCAAGATAAGTCCCCAGTCTGTCTCTCAAAACAACGTCGAGAGACCGACTGAAGGGGAACGTCTCGGTTACGACTTTAACCTCTGTTCCTTGATGGAGGGAATGAGACGTTGTGTCTTCATGCCACAACGCTTCGCCGATCCGCTACAGCGACTGGGAGATATCTCTCAGGTTCCTAAGCCCAAAGGGTGAGTGAATGACCGCCGCCATCTTCCTTTTATTCCCGTATGTACGGGGCGGAGACTGGCGTGCGAATGCCATTCGACAAGCCCATTGGCATTTTAAAATTACTCTCGGAGATGATAGGTTCTCAAGATCAAACCCCAGTCTGTCTCTCAACACAACATCTCGTTCCCTCCATCAGGGAACGGAGGTTACAGTCTGTAACCGTGACTTTATTGAATACATTTAAAATCAGCCCCCCGGGCTGGATGAAATTGCTTGGGGGGCCTGGATGTGACCTGCGGGGCGTAGTTTGCCCAACTCTGGCCTACATTAATTGACAAGTTGATAATATTATAAATGGGCTCAATTGCAACGGGTAGTAACTATTTTAATAATTTAGTTGGAATGGGGTCTAATAAGCATGTTTTTGTTAAAGTGTTATTCTATTTTTTTGTTCTCTTGGCCTGTTCTAGGCCAAGTTCTTCAACCGCCTAAATAATTATAAATATAAATTCTCTTTTGTATAGTTAATTGCAATGAGATGGTGTATCCCTCCACAAAAATAAAGTGTTTTAATACCCATTAGTGTTCATTACATAGGACACTAAAGAAAGTGTCTCAGATGACTGTCCATAAGAGAAGTATTTCAATGACATTTCTTAAATTGCATAAACTCAGTAGCAGTTGCATTATCCAATTATCCAAAAGTCCAAAAGACCTACAAATGCTTAATCTTCATTGAAAAGTGGAACAGAGATGAAGAATATATGATTTTGTTGTGCTATTTTATTGTTTATGATGTATTGTGAAAAATCGATTTCTCTGCAAAAAGGGCACATCCATCTATAAACTTTTATATATACTGAGAGAGAGAGAGAGAGGGAGAGAGGGAGAGGGAGAGGGAGAGGGAGAGGGAGAGAGAGGGAGAGGGAGAGGGAGTGACGTGACGAAAGTGAAAGGGACAGTTTTTTTAACCTGGGACAATATCAAGCAGGCTTCACTCAGCGTTTTGATACTTATTTAACTTATTTATTTAAATTCCGATTATATTGCCATTATAACCCCTGCTGCAAGCAGTAAGAAGTGATTTTATCCACTTCTAAATTGTCGGTTATTGTTTATGGTTTCGTGTGCTTGTTTTCCTGTGTTTTTTCTTTTGGATTCATTAAACAATACCTCTTGAAAGATACTCCTTGTCGTGCGCATTTTGTATATACAGCATGTTTGTTAGTTAATGTATTAAGCAACACTTGAAAGTAAAACTTCCCAAACGGACCCTTAATAAAGAACAAGAAGTACTTGTAATGAGCAGCTGTATTCGTAGTGGTCCTCTGATTACACTTTACCATTAATACGGAGATTGAGGCATTCACATAAACAGTGGAGTTAGAGCATTCAAGTATTTGAACCTCATAATTAAATAATAAATGTAGGGGAAGCGACAAAGAAGGTCCACCTTTTGAGAAAAAGAACCACCGCTTCCACAAGGCTGGCTACGGTCCTGCAGTGTCTTAGACTTTGGAGTTACTCTGAGGCTATGTTTACGTTATACTTGTCTCCCACTCATTCTCAGTCACCATATATACATATATATTTATAAGTTCTCTTATGTTAGTTTTAACCCAGAGATGAGATTTCTAACAAGGTACAGTAAATTAGCATGAAAGAAGGAAAGAAAAACTGAGTTGAGATGGCAGGGGAGGACAAAGAGTTTCTGGCAAAATAGTATTTGCACGAGTCAGACACATGTGGAAACACTTAGACATGACATACTTCCTGATAACATCATCAGAGCCTTATGCATGTTCCTCAATGTCTCCAGCACGTGTGTATTACATAATGAAATGTATAGCACACGCATTGAAAGTCCAAACAAATATATATATTGTATTATTTCAGCTTTTGAGAGATATCTTTTGAGAAGATTTTTTTTCAGACTACTTTTTATGTGTGTTATTGTTGTTGCTCGAGATTAGAAACAGAGACAGCAGGAAAAAGCCTAAAGTGTCTGTGGCTAAAGCACCCCCTAGTGAAACAAATATGCTAAGTATACTTGCAGCCAAACTAATTGTCAGTATACTTCAAGTGTGTTAATGAAAAGTTAACCAAAATGTGCTATTTTCAACATATTTTAGTATATACATTTTAGTATGTATTGTATGAAGTATATTTTGGTTGTAATTGACTTTTAGTAAAGCACAATTTTAAGTGTATTTAGTGTAGTTGTGTGTGCTTATTGGAACAATTTAAAGTGTACAAAGTATATAGCTGGATTAAGGTACTAAAATTATTTCGACTGGATAGACTCAAAATTATATTAATTGTCTAAAATAAAAGTTTTATTATAAAAAAGTTAGTTAAAACAAACGTGTTTACATATAATTAAATATATTTTAATTGACATAATGCATTAAGAATACCATACACACATTATACAAACATACACAGTTCAGCATGTGATATTTATCAATATATGTGTACACCCATTATACAATAGGTGTGTAAAAGTGTACCGAAATGCATGATGAGTTTAGGTCAGACAAGCTCGTGTGATACTTGACCTTCTTTAGCACCATCCATTTGAGGTCTATATGAATGCAAAGGAATCTGAAAAAAACCCAACATTGAGTAATTTTAACCCAGCAGTGTGTTCTGTCCCCTATATACCCAGCATGGGTCAAAAACAACCCAGCTTTTTTAGAGTGTGATTTTTGGCAAATTTATAGGGTATTTAGAAATTGTAAAAGCTCTAACGTTAGTGGTTAAACTACAAACATTATGGTACAAAAGCCAGTTTATCACCAATAGCGAGTTATACAACGTTACTGACAACATTGTTTCCAAAAGAGGATAGTCTACTGATACAAGATAGACATTTATCATCAATGGTACTTCAGAAATTACTTTTAAAAATATTAAATTACCTTAGCTCTGATTCCTTTGGGAAAGGAAAGTGACCGAAGATTGCGGCACTGATGAACTCTTATGTCATGACATCAGACCATAAGTCATATGTATGGTTCAAAACTAAATGACCCCTTCGTTTATGGGTCACACTTGGCTCCTTCACGGTGAAAAGTGACTGAAGCCTTGAAATGTAACTTATTATTTTCAGGAAAATGAATGTAATACATTTATGTTCAATAATATTTTTGTCCAATAATATTTTTGGATATTCAGGACATAAGATGACCGAAAAAGTTCAACCAAGGCAGTATTCTTGCCAAGTATTAACGACTTACAGTTGTAAAGGTTTATTACACATGTACTACTTTGTATTGCTATGCAACTTTCTTTGTATAAACATGTTAATCATTTTAATTAGCTCACTATCTGGAATAATAAACATAAAAACATATGCTATGGCCATTTCAGTCACAAGATCTCAACCAGTTATTTAAGGGTAAGAGAAGCAAGACACACAGATGACTCTGGGGCAGAGTCAATATTTATTTTACACAAAAATAAATAACAATATAAAGACAACTGCAGAACAACAATAAGAACATTGGAAAACCAGAAAACAATAAAATAAAGAAACAAACTAAAAAAATGTAATCCTTTAATACAGCTTTTTTGAGTTCAGAAAGAGAAAAATCTTCCCAATATCAACATGCCTGTTGAATATAACCACATAAATAACTATAAAAAACACTAAAGTCATGTCAAAATGAAGAAAAAGGCAACACGTGTTGTGTTTAATGTATCTCAGTTATTTTTTTAGATTACATGGTAAAACTAGAACCTAAATAAAATAATATAAATGATTATTAAACTTTCACACTTGAGACAAAAGACTGTTAAAATAGCGCTAAAGTTTCACTAAACAAATAAACAGTTACCAAATAGGCTAACAGCTACCAAAATCACAAAACAAACATTTATAAAAAAAAGAGACTGAGAATATAGTTAGCAACTCTCACCCGTTATGGTCACTTTGCAGTCCAATTAACACAACTTTTGACACAGTTATATTAACGTAAAAAAATAAAACTTCATTAACATTTCTTCGTAAAATTCTGATTGTTATCAATCTTCGATTATTCTGGATTATAAACTATCAGAATATGTGGGAAGCATATGTGGACATTTCTGATGATGGGTTTTTGAAAAGCAGATTTAAAAACAGGTAAAAGCAATCAGATCACAGTATAATTGCTTATAACTTTTGCAATATCACCAAACATATGTGATTTGAATAAGATATCATATAAAGTTTTGTGATAATTCACACATGTTTTGCGAAGATATAGACACATAACCCTGTGGTATGCTCGCCTTTGAATTCATTTACACGGTATATGTTAACCGTTTCACCAATAAATAGCTTTTAATATATTTTTGTCAGGATTGTGTCTAGATTATCTTTACCAATTTTCGGACAAATTTTGTAGGAGGAGTTTGAAAAAGTGTGTTTTGAATAAAATTCAACATGGCGGAAATGGTAAATGGTGGAATCTGACGATTGTTTATCACATTTCATAGCTTTAGACAAAAAATTATATTGAATATTTTATTTGTTATAAGTATCTTCATGAATTAAGTTATATTTTACAGGTCCTCTCAGAATATGGTTATAATGAACCATACCAAGTTTCGTACCGATTTGCCATTTGCGTTTGTAAAAAACTGCATTTAACGACAAAATTCATAATGGGAATGCCCACAATTTCAGACTGAGGAGATATTTTGAACATTGAATCAGATTTTGAAAACCAAGTTTAAAAACACAGGGAAAAGCACTTAGAATACAACACAATTTATTATAACTTGGCACTGTAACCAAATTATGAGGCAGACAGGATATGGCAGTGATGACACATACCAAGTTTTATGTCTAAACACAAAAGTGTCGCAAAGATACAGCCAAATGACTCTTTGGCATGCTCGGCTTTGAATTTGTTGACGCTGTATACAGGAACCATTTGATCAATCAAAAAGCTTTTAATAACTTTTGGTCAATACTGTCTCCAAGATGGTGCATAACAAATTAAGTGCAAATCTGTCAAATTTTGTAGGAGTTCGAAAAAGTCTGCCAAGTTTCAATACACAAATTCGTTGACATGATACATAAGAACTGATAAGACAATCTAAAATATTTTTATAACTTTTTGTCAGCAGTGTCTCTAGATCAGTGACATTCAATATTATTTTTATGAGAGCCACACTAATAGAACAAAGTCAATAGGGGAGCCACTTTTACCGCAATGTATTAAAAGTTACGTTCAGTCTTAAAAACCATGTCTGCTTATCAATCTATCATCCGTGAATATACAGTATGCAATGTAACAAATAAAAAAGGGGGGAAATGAGACTAGATGATTTCCCTTAATGACAAAAAAGCAGAATTACCTTAATGCTGCGATGATCGGAGCATGCATGCATTTCCTTAACTTTCCTCATATTGTATTTGAAGCTTGTTGTTGAGATCCATGTTTCCTCTTTATACAATTCCTGACTGCATTCAGCATGTTGCTTGGAAGATGATCTCTTCCTTGAAGTTGCAGGTTGAGAGTGTTCAGTTGACAGGTGATGTCAGTCAGAAAGGCCAGCTGTATAATCCAGCATGGGTCTTCCAGCTCTGGCTCCTGTTTTCCGTTGCTGTCCAGGAAAGTACAAATGTCAGGGAGGCGGTTCAGAAACCGTTCAAGAACTTTTCCACGAGATAACCACCTTAATTCACTGTGCATCAGTATATCACCATATTCTGTGTCATAGTCTTTAATTATCTGTCGGAACTGTCTGTGGTTCAGCGGTCTGGAGACAACGAAGTTTACCACACAAACAACTGTTTGCATCACATTTTGAAATTTATTATTTCTTAGTTTTGATACCAGTGACTCCTGATGTATGATACAATGGAAACTGATAAAATTGTGTATTTCTTCACAATTTGTCATGAGCCGAACAAGCCCCTTCTCCTAATCTCAAATGCTAGGGGCTCCATCTGTGCACACACTTGCTAGGCCTGACCAGCTGAGATTTTTTCATCAAAATGCCAGAAGAGCATTCAAAATGTCCTCACCTCTTGTTTGGCCAACAAGTGGAAGTAACCAAAGCATTTGTCACATTGTCATATCGGTCATCGACTGCGATGCTAAAACATGGTGCTGCTGACCCATCTGCACGGAGTTGGTCAATCACATCATTGCCGATGTTTTCAAACAGCCTCATCATGGTGGAATCTGATAATTGCAATCATTCAATTTGCTTTACAATTGCATCTTCGTTGTCAAACTCTGCAAACAATATTTCTGCCGAGTCTGAGAACGTTTTTTCCCCGAGCCAAAATCCACGCCATCTCAAAAGAAGTCTCGGTTAAACGTTCAGGCTTTGTTGTCCAGAAAGAGAGGAAGAAAGCTCTTCTATTTTTTTTTTCCTTATTTCACTTCCAGGCGGGTAACGTTTATTGAAATTTAGATGCGTTGTTTTAAAATGGAGCTCCAATTGACAGCGCCTGGAACCAGACTGGGTTTGTTTGAATAGTAAACACAAAGGATTCGATCCATGGAGAACAAATAAATAAAAAATTGTCCACTTTTCTTGAAATTGTCTATGCTCATCTTGTATGACTCGTACCTTTCTCTTTTTATCAGGGGCTGACTCTCCACAAACTCCGTCTCAGTCATCTTCCTGTCGATTTGCGGTTGTTGCATGCTCTGAGTCTTTAGTTCCCTCTTTTGTCACCATCACATTGCTTTGTTGCTGTGCACTTGGTGCACGACATTGTTTGATAAGAAATCGATCCATTTGTAGTCCATATATAACACAAGCTAACTAGCATGAAATGTTGGAAATAACGTAGCTAACGTCAAGTGTTAAGAGCTGGAAAGAGTGCCAAAAACCGCAGCTGCGCAGTCAGTCAGTGTAACGTTAATGGAAGTAATGGGAGAGAGAGTATATCTTTTCTAGTCTATATTTCCATATTGTAATACCACAGTTTTTTGTATTTTTATATAAATTATTTGTTATAGAGCAGACACTGAATTTTCTAATGGGTGATGTTGTCTCACTTATTTTTTTTTAATGAAATATCTCTTTTGACTGTGTGATCCTTTCACCATATTATTTACTGCCATGTGAGCTATGAATTAAAGCTTGGCGAGCCACAGGAGCCTCACTTCGTGACTTGACCCCTTATAATAATAGAAATATAGCTGCAAGCAGCAACTGGTGGGTCAAGCCCAACAACGACACAAAGGGAAACATTTCTGATGCAGAGTTTTTTTTTAAAGAAAAAAATGATTTATCAAAAATGATAATCATGTAATAATTTACTCTCCCCCTTTTTCATTTCGAACCCGTATGATTTTATTTCTTCTGCAGAGCACAAAAGAAGATATTTTGAAGAAAGCTGGTCACCGAACATTTGGATACAAAACGAATGCAAGTGAATAGGTGCCAGTTACAAACCATCTTCAAAATATCTGCTTTTGTTTTTTGCAGATGAAAGAAAGTTTAACAGGTATAAAGTTAGAGATTCTAAATTTACCTGTGGGTAATGTTGGGACTGTACTCTATCTGTGTGCCAAATTTCATAACAATTTCGCATGCTAACTATCTTAGCATTCATTCATTAGCGTTTGCTGTGAATGGATTTGAAATTATCCAGCGCTGTCTCAAGTAATATCAAATCATTCGCCCTCGGGCTTAAAAAATATGTCACTGCAAACAGTGACTTGTAATGATGCTGTTATATCCTGCATGTCCTATATTCTGCAACTAGGTTATGTGGCTATCTGATGTGCGCATGCGTTGTGAGAGCGAGTGACTCAATAAAGAAAACAGGTGATCCGTTTGAGTGATTGAGTTGGCCAAATTACATTATGGGTTAAATTATTTATTTTTATTTTCAAGTCACCCTGTTCAAAGTGGAATGCTAATCCATGTTGTTTTGTTGTAGTTCCAGATTCAGCTCCAGAGAATGTCACAGCTGTGGTGAATGGAACAGAGGTTCAATTGAGATGGTCTGAACCTTCTGGAAAAATAAATGGCCAACTGCAGGGTTACATGATGCAGTACATCTCACCCAATATGGAACAGGTTAAAACAAACACGTCATCACGGGTTCCTTTAACATATTGACTAGTCTAGTATGTCTAGTGTAGTTTCTAGTATGGCACATCCAGGCATACTGTACATGTATTTTGAATAACCTGAATTTCATTTCAAACAATGTTGCTGTTTGTGCCTAACTAGACTGCATACTTGTATTTTCAGGTTGTCGTAGACACGGGTTTGAACAATGAACTGTTTGTAAATCTCTCAGCCCCCCTATCAAACATTTCCTTCAGAGTATGTGCATACACCACCGCAGGGCAGGGACCCTGGACACCTCTTCAAACCATCATGCTCATTCCCGCAGGTGAGACAACAGAGTACATCAGAGGATTTTACAATAAACACATCTAAACTACTCAAGCATCTTAATATTGTTTTTCCTGTATTTTTTTCCAGAAATGCCACTTCACTCAAGAGGTGAGTCAGTTAAACACAAAATGTATGTGTTCAGGTTTTTCTGTCATTTCGTTCCCACAAATAAAGGAAACATGACCTTCAAGATTGAAATGGTCTTTTCATTGTACTTGCCTTGTTTATTATGCTGCGTACTTAAAAGAAAAGAGGAGAGGACTTTATCTGCAGTAACACATTTGTAAACAAGGACATTTGCACTAAGGTGAGGCTTTTTATGAGCTTTTTCAACCAATTACCAGCTGTACAAAAGAAAACATAGAGACACACTCATTTTGTGTTGCTTCTTTTCCATCAAGTCTAGTAATGTGCCAGAAGTTAATTGATTCTTATTTGTCCCCGATCTGAGAACTACAATACTGGGTGAAATTTTATGAGAACATGCCTACATTACATTTCAGCCCAAATTCCTAATCCATCATATATTTTTTTCTTGAAAAGAGATGTGTCCCTTGTAATCTTCAAAATCAATGTAAATACATGTACATTTATTTCTCTCATCTCTCTGCATACAGACATCTCCAGTCCTACAGCATTCTCCTGGCATTGGTGGTACGTGGTGATGGCCATTGCTGCCGCTATTGCTCTAGCTGTGCTCTTGGCTGTGTATGTGACAAAGCTAAGGCGGAAGGAGACGCGCTTTGGGTGGGTATGAATGCTTGGCTCTAAGGCCACGTTCACACAGTCAATTTTTACGGTAGACAAACGTATTTACCTACAAAATTGTTTTGATTAATTCTAATGCTATGAAGAATCACTCTCAAAACTGTGTGGGTTCCATTTGCAAAAGATAGACTTGAATATCAAAGTTACAAAGCCAAGTTGTCTGCAGAACAACTGAAGAGCCTTATTTCAAACCCATGCGTATATACAGTTCCCCTTGATAATGTTGTCACCTCCCATATGTTACTTTTAGCCAGCTTGACGCCTGACTGGTGTTGTTCGTGCATTCTCTCCATCTGTCAGCCTTAGCATTTTAGCTACACAGGTCTCTTTACCATATTTGAATGTTTACCAGTGCATGAATTTAGACCTTGCATACATTGCAGAACTTGTAGATGTCACAGTTAGATATCTGTAAGTTTCGCTGGTCTTCACATTGCGAAAAAGAGACTCGTAGAATAAACTCAGGAGAATAGCACTCATAATGCAGAACCCATACTTGAAAATCTACCACACTGGCTGGCTACTTTTTTGTGAAAAATGTTGGTGGGGAAAAAGTTAATTGTGAAATTCTTTGGATTCAAACATCGTTGAAATGTTTGGGAAAATTTTATTACACATGTCAACACAATATATAACACTGTACTAGTAGTTTTTGGATATTTTAATAAAATAATCGTACATATTAGCGTTGTTTTGGTGCTTCAGTGGCCTTAATATATCTTCCATTTAATGCCCAAAAACATGTTTTCCACTTTTGTGTAGACATCGGCTTTTAACAGATGCTTAAACATTTTAGGGACTATTGTAATGATGTTAGCGCATTGCACAGAGCGTGTGGGCGTTTCTGAATACACTTTTGCTAGTTCAAGGACGGGAGAAACTGTCATGCCAGACTCATGGTCTTAAAGCTTTTCCCTTTTCTCTTAATGAATCATGGGTGTGTTTTTTTTTTCAAAACATGCAGTAAACCAATCAGAGTCTCATCTCCCATTCCCTTTAAAAGCCAGTTGCACACGACCAGACTGTCTACAGGACAAGCCGGACTTTTTATCTTTATGTACACAATAATAATATTTTACATTGTAGTCCATTTATTTTTAACATTTGGCATGTTTGTGTGCTGCTGCGTGTAATAAGCAGAATGTACGAGCGTTGTGCACCCACATATAGGCGCATATTTAAATAACCAAAAACTCATTGCACCATTGACTTTGGACCAGGCTTCAGTTGGTCAGTGACGCAGTCTATTTCAGTTGCCTCAAAATAGCACTCGCGTCGGATGTACGATAGGGCCCTTTATCCAAACACATTCTCATTCTAGAACATTTAACTGCTCAAAATTGTATGTCTCTCATTGTGGGGTATAATAATGTGTTTCAGCAGTGATAAACAAATGCACAGAAATACAAAACAATACAAAATGTGTGTGTAATTATGTATGTTTGTGTCTACAGTGAGGCATTTGAACCCATGATGGAAAGTGGTGAACTGGTTGTCCGATATCGAGCTCGTCGCACATACAGCCGACGTACAACCGAAGCCACACGTGAGTTAACATTTTTTCCAGCAACATACCAAACAGACTGCTGTGAGTTCACAGAAATATTTTACTTGCTTGTACATGTAGCTGTAACCAGATCAGTAACACAACCCAGAGCAAATTTTTTTTTTTTCAAGGTTTGCCACACTGCACTGTGTTAATGTTCCTCAAGCTTTCTTGTTCTTGGCAGATATGTTTTAAGAAGTATATTTCAGCTATACATTTTATTTGTGTAGTCTAAAAATGCTTGGTTGTTTGATCACATGTGAACAAAGCCAACTGTTCTGTTAAATTAACCTAGAAAATGTCCATTTTAACTAGTGCCGGTCCTAGACATCTGGGGGCTCTAAGCAAACCTTTGTGAGAAGGCCTTTGTCATAATAGGTAAAAGCGGATATAAACTTAACTGTAAACTAAAATAAATAAACAATACTAATTCAATTAATACACTTGTTGACTGAATAAGAGTGTTGTTTTGTTGATTCTTCTACACCATATACACACTGTGTGTGCAAACTAAAGCCCTAAAAATATACATACCACTAACAAACAACTTTCCTGAAATGGTTATTTTGCTGCTTTGGAACCACCGTTTAATAGAATGCAAAAGTTAAAAAGTATAGATTTAGAGTAAATGTTTTAGGAGTATATTTCAATTAAAATCTATATGGCAACACAGGTGTATTTATGATAGTGCTGACAGCAATCCAAACTTTTGACACACACACCACTGAACAGAGCCGATCCTTCCTATATGCAGCCAAGTGAACTTTCCTAGTGAAAGGGACCCATAGGCCCTTTTCACAATGACGTCACTTAACTTCCGCCTTCTCGCAAAGCAGTGTATCATGACATCCGTCTTGCAACAAACAAGAAGAAGAAGAAGAAAAATAACTTATTTTGCCGTCGCGCTGGAATTTAACAAGAGTGACAGAAAAACTGACAACCACTTATTCAAGTACTTATCCTAGCACCTTCGCTAACACAAAAGAAAACAAAACACTTACCTTCAAAATCATACAGGTACTGTTCAACGAAGTATTTGTATCCTTTATTTAGCTTTGATCTTGTCATAAGCGAAAATTTGTCTGCAAGATGTTGTACATCATCTATTGTATTTGTGGCAGCTGTGCAAGGGACTTGGTGAACTCCATTCTGAGGCGCTAGTGGAAGTAACAATACACTGCTTCGAGGCAGAACGGAAGATGCGTGACGTCATGTGAAAAGATCCTATTTGTCAGATATGGTGACCCATACCCGAAATGTGACCTCTGCATTTAACCCATCCAGAGAGTGGTGAACACACGTACACCCAGAGCAATGGGCGGCTATGACTGCAGCGCCCGGGGAGAAAGGTGCCTTGCTCAAGGGCACCTTAGTCATTACCCGCCGGCATTGAGAATCGAACCGGCAACCGGATTGCCCCTTAGTTGGAGATTTTCTTTTTAATACTTTGTTTATTTAATTGCTGTTACATACTCGGACATCAGTGTATGGCAGGTAATGACATGCACGTGATGTGCTGATGCGTCTTTACATATAGCCATGGCAACAAAATGTTAGAGTGTAATGTGACTGACTTGGACATGTTTTCATAAGATTGGCCTATTAAATCTATGTCATTGAAATGGCAGAGCTTCTTTTTAAAACAACACATTTCTTCTCTCACATTTCTTTATTGAAAAGACTCTCATAAAGGCTATGAAAATGATACTAATCTTTAGATTACTCATCTTATTTTCAGTAAACACTCTGGGGATCAGTGATGAACTCAAACAAAAGCTTCAGGATGTGATGGTGGACAGACATAAACTAATGCTGGGAAAAACATTGGGAGAAGGTGAGCATTAGAAAACTGCTGCAGCTTGCTTCGCGTGCAAACTTCCTGTGTTGACTTTTGTTGACTCTTCTCACAGTTGTGACCCTGCCGGTGAAAACCTAGCTAATTAATTTTTTTGATATTTAGTGTATTTTACATAAAATTATTTTACATAATATGAAGAACATCCTGAGAAATATAAACTTGATATATTTCATATTGACTGAGTAATGACATTTTTTATGCTCGTCATCTCAAAATTTGATTTTAAGACTTTAGCCTGGTTTTCACAGACTAGGTCACAATTGATTGTAAATGCATGTTTGTGCACAGGAGAGTTTGGCTCTGTTATGGAGGGATTACTCACTCAGGAAGATTCAGTGCTGAAAGTGGCTGTGAAGACCATGAAAAGTAAGTCAGCTACATCACCACTGAAAATACATGCACTCATTCTCATCAGCGTGACCTAGTTTTCTCGCTGTGTTTCGATCAGTTGCTATCTGTACTCGCACTGAAATGGAGGACTTTCTGAGAGAGGCAGCGTGCATGAAAGAATTTGACCATCATAACGTCATGAGGCTTCTGGGTGAGAACCAAATCAATGCAATCAAATCTTTTCTAGTTACCAGTCATGGAAAGTGGGATATCAAAAAGCTGGACATTAAGTCAACACTTATGGGATTTTTACATGTTTATTTGATGTTTGACATGCTCACATTTATTTCTGAACATTACTGGTGAGCCACATACTGTAACTGTGTGTGGTAGGTGTGTGTCTGCAGACAGTGGAGAGTGAAGGATACCCATCTCCTGTGGTAATACTTCCCTACATGAAGCACGGAGATCTGCACAGCTACCTGCTCTACTCTAGACTTGGCGACTCACCTGTTGTGAGTACTTTTAAATCACCATGAAATTAACAGTTTTTTATTTTATTTTTTTTATTTCAGTGTTTATTATAACTGATCAAGGTGTAACTTTGACATTGGTGGGGACATATAGTCCTATTCAGACCCTTTACCCTGGGGAAATACAAATTATTAACACCCTAAGCAGGGCTGTACGTTATAAGAGGTTTAAAGTTTCGTAGCACAGGCCAAACAGTTGTAGCACAAGTATACGTCTGTTATCAAGAGCAGGTCATCACAAAAATAGACAGGTGACTGAAAAAGGACATTAACGTCATACAAATGGATAAATTAGGGCTATATATTTTTTTGTTTTAACAAATTAGGTTTTTTTTCTAAATTTTTCTGAGATCTGTATTTTCAATGCTTACTATAAGTAGTAAATACATTTGTCCATAAAAATACTGTATAATATAGTATTCACTATAGTAATCTGCAGTAAAATTATTTTGTATATTTGAACCTTACTTTGGTAAATATTAAAGTATACTATAGTGTTTACTACAGTTTATAAATTTACTACAAGTTAATCATTTTATCATCTGGTTCAATTAAGCAGACTTTTATTTTGGCGCGTCTTCGCGAAGACGATTAGGTTTCAGTGTTTGACAGTAGCTTCACTCAAAAAGTGAAATGCTCATAAAATAAACTTAGAACAACTCTCTGGATTGAGTTCATGTGTTCATGTCCTCATATAGTAAGATACAGACAAATCCACAAGTGTCACTCTCATAACGTGTACTTGTAACATTCACACTTTAGTGTGCAACTCATTCACTCATAGACATTCAAAGCAGAGGACATATTTAAATAATAGAATTACTCTTTTGTGATTCCTTCCATGTTTTCCCACATCACGTAGATCATACGGCTCTAGATCAATGGACTCGATGCAGCCGTAAAACAAGTTTTAATTGCAAAAAAAATTATATAAAGGCAAATAAATAGTAGTGCGCCATTAGTTAACCTCACACACGAACAAGCACAACGACAAACGCACTTCACACAAATAAGCGGCTCAGTCTAATGCACCTGGCAGATTGTATCGGAAGCATGCTGCACTATAAAAAAAATGTTTTGCATGCGCAACATATCTACACTGTACAGCACTGCTAGGTAAATATGATCAAGGAAGCCTGTGAATAAAAATCCGTATCATTACTCCTTTGGATGATCTTTTCTTGAAAAATGTTACAAAAATCTAACCTTTCATTAGAGAATAAGAATTTTAAATAGGGAGATGTCATAAGGAAATAAATATGTTTTTCTCTAATACACATTGCTCATGCATTTATCCAACCCCTTTTACAACATTTTATTTTTGCCAAGAAACAGGTCTAAGTCTTCACCTACAATGCCTAATAAGTTTGGAGTGCACCTTACAAGAGATTGAGAAAATACCTTTATAGAGAATTTCAATGTCGATGTCGATTCGATGTCAAAAACATCAAGAATACAATAGATCCGTTTTATTTTATTAGTTTAGTTTTGTTTTGTTCCTCTCTTATGGTGATGCCAGTGAAAATATGGCATGACAAGTACAAAAGTTTACCAGTGGCCCAACTGGGCCTGCAGAAAAAAATATTACACTAGATTATTAGCAAATCACTAACACTTAAACTAATAAAGGTATACGAAATAAACGATTGTCAGATTCCACTATGTGACCATTATTTGAACAAGTAGCCTACAGACCAGTAGCGGTTGGCGTATAGAGAGCGATAGGGCGCAACCCTCCCTGCAACACACACACAAAATAACAGTATAGGGGGCAGTTCTCACTATTAACTAATTGTTATTAGCAATCCTATTATTGGCATATTGGCTGTTTATTAGTACTTATAAAGCACATATTCTGCATGACCATACTCTACATCCCTAATCCTACCCAATACCTAAACCTAATATATACCTTACTGACTATTAATAAGCAACAAATTAAGAGTTAATTGGGGAAAAAAGTCAAAGTTAATGATTTGTTAATAGCGAGATAATTGCCCCTATACTGAAGTGTGACCAATGCTTCATAACAATTGATATTTATATGATAGAAAATCATCTGTGTGAAATATGCGAATCATCCTACAAGTCTTCATGTCCCAAACTCAGCTCTGGGGCAATCAAGAAATGTTCCACATGAAGCAGAACTATGTACCAATTACTGATTCAAGAATTGCTGATTCAAGTCAGTTTTTCTGTTTTCAACATGTTTAAAAGACATAAAATTGAGCCAATTCGCATCCTCAAATCTAATCCAAGAAGGGCAAATCTATCATTACCCTTAAGTGTGACGGGTTGCATGTAGTGAGCATCGAACCCGGGTCTCTGGTGTTCTAGATGTGAAAGATAACACAGTGAGCTATTAGCAACACCCTTAGCAACATAAACAAAACATTCTGTTGCTGTTCACAGTCCATCAGGGACTATTTTTCCAGAGAAAGGGTAGCTTTAATTCTACTTAATGAAAGTTGCATTGATACATATTCTTTAAGCTTTAATATTTGTATTGTGTGTAAACAGTTTTATAAAAGCAATAAGGTACTCAAGGCTAGAGCTTTATTGTAAACAAATCCCAGCTGAAGGGGTTATAGGCACTCAATTTGCGTCATGCCTTACAATGCCCTGCCTTGCAAAGCTACCTGAAAAACTATCGATTTATGAAAGCATCCTCATTTCTTCTCCCCAACTTTTCACAGTACTGTTACTGTAGCTTTGCAGGTACGTTTCTTTAAGCGTCTCGGAGTCTTTGCCACAGTTTTTTTGGATTTAAGTTGTCTCCGTTTTTCCTTTTTTCATGTAATAATAGATAGACTTGATGATGGCTTGACCAGATCCCAGTGTGAAGCACCAGCTTAAAAATGTAAACTGATATTTACTACTGTACTGACACACTATAGCAGAAACTGGCTTAAAACCATTTTATTAAGGTGAAAATACTAATGTGCCTAAGACTTTTGAACATTACTCTATTTATCTCCCCACACAAATGGTTTGGTTGTGGTTACAGCCTTGAAGGAACTAAGGAATACCATAAGGTGAGGATGACATGGTCAATTCTACTTGTTGATCAAGGTTAACATATCATTCAAGTTTGACTTCAGTTAACATGAAGGAATAAAAAAAACTGGCAAAGGGGAAAATAGCGAGTGAAACACAAATATAGCTCCAGATAGAGTCAGCCTAATGGTAATATTACATTAATGGATCGTTTCACATGCATTTTGTGTATCAAATACTATTTGTATTTTTTTCACACAGTATTTGGTATTTTAATTTGAAACATTTTAACTGAGGTATGTGGTAATTTTATTTTAAATACATTTTCATTCATCCCCATCTCTGCCCTAAACACAATTTATATCCTCTGGAAAGGTCAAGGATTTCTTGTTGCAGCTCTGTCAAGATCTAACTGACGAGCAGTTTTTTAGATGCACATCCTCATGGTCACAGTGAAACTCCACTGTAATCATAAATCTAGTTCCTCCAAAAAGCACCTTGCTATGAGAACATGCTGTACTGCTACAATGTTTGTTAGTGTCATTGTACATGTGGTGAGTCTATGGATAGAGGAAAATGTGTGGAAAGTCTTCCTCAGCACCGTCAGAAGAGGAAAGACAAAAACATTCATAGACAAATGTCACATTAGATTGTGTGGTGTACTTTAATTTGCTACAGGTGCTAAATTTTTCTCATGTTTTCCATGTTTTTTATCTTTATGTAGTTTCTGCCCTCTCAGATGCTGGTGAAGTTTATGACAGATATCGCCAGAGGTATGGAGTACCTAAGTGGGAAAAACTTCATTCACAGAGACCTGGCAGCTCGAAACTGCATGTGAGTTCACCTTTTTTAAATATAATTCAGATCAAACACACTTGGTGAATAAATACAGTCTGTCATGATTTGTGCGGTGAGACACGAACAGAGGACCCAAGTGCAGACAGCAGGGGCCCGTTCTTCGTACCTCACTAACTCAATTAGCTGGATTTGATTGTTGATGATTTCACATGATCTTGGATTGTTCGGTCTTCGACGCTCATCCTGGACTTGTTTTCTTAGCAACAGGTTCGTTAGCTTAAACCTGCTCAGGAGCGGGCTTACTTCTTATAAACAGGATCAGATCGCGGCCATGACGCAGTGAAGTCGGCTTCATTCATACAAAAGCATCTTGTTGCGCAAAGTACAGGATTTAAAAAAAGTGCTTTGTGAAGTTAACACGTAATTAACGCAATGTTTTGCTTTTAGAACAATATTTATTGTAATATAATATATATAGAACATTTTTTATTTATCTTAGGTGAGGACCGAAATAAATGAATGAATAAATAAAATAAAATATAGTTTTTTTTGTAAAAGGAGATATTTGCCATATTAATTTGTTGGACCTCCATATTAAATATATATAAAAGCACAGACAGTTTATATGTATATATATAAATGCAGTATGTCCTGTCATTTGCAAATTTGTGGTAGTTCAGTCTCTTAAGACCCCAGTTTGGTAACACTGTTTTTACCAATAAATAATATATAAGGGAACTAAAGATTATGCAGTCATGATCATGTCAATGAGCATTGTATGTGTCTTTCAGTCTTGACAAATGTCATAGACTACATAATAGGCTTCTGAGTCCTCAGATTATTTTCTGAAAATAAATTATAATATTTGCAGGAAATAATATTTTTTATATTATTAGTTATAATTTTAAACAAAATGGAATTGAATGGATAAGGAAGCTGACTGATTAAATCTTTTAAATGGTAAGTGACCTAATGTGCACCTACAGTATCACCAGCACTGAAACAAAATGACCTGAATCTGCACGAGTCAACAATCTTCAGTCACATTTATGATGGGACTGTTTGAAGACACCATTTCCTGAGCCAAACCTGTGACACTGCATGAAATGACCTCTGGGCAACTGATAGGAATGAAGGATTTCAGTGTATAATAAGTCTAAGGAGCGAACCTGACAGGGCCTGTACACATCATCAGAAAAGAGAAGAGACCTGTGATGGAGGTGCAGCCTGATGATGATGTCCTAACCACTACACTTAAACCACTAGACTGAGCTTCATGAGACGTAACTTTTGGAATACCATTTTCTTTATTATTCTAAAAATAAAAACATCACAGACATGCTTATGCCCACGCGCATCTTAGTTTTTATCTTCATGGATTATAGGGAGGCACAAGTTTCATCTTTTACCAGCAATAAGAAATGTTAGGTCAGTAAACAATACATTGTTTTAAAATCTCCAATCTTACTAAAACTAAATCTCTAGGTTGTTTCTTTATAAGGTCAATGCATTGAAGTTTTGGCATGTATTCAACCTTTAAAGACTAAAAAGTTTACGCGTCTTTTGTGGAGAGAAATCAATAATTCACAATACATCAAAAGTAAAAACATAGCACATCTATCCATCCATCCATCCATCCATCCATCCATCTTCGACCGCTTCATCCGGGGCCGGGTCGCGGGGGCAGCAGTCTAAGCAGGGATGCCCAGACTTCCCTCTCTCTAGACACTTCCTCCAGCTCTTCCGGGGGGACACCGAGGCGTTCCCAGGCCAGCCGGGAGACATAGTCCCTCCAGCGTGTCCTAGGTCTTCCCCGGGGTCTCCTCCCGGTGGGACATGCCCGGAACACCTTCCCGGGAAGGCGTCCAGGGGGCATCCAGAAAAGATGCCCGAGCCACCTCAGCTGGCCCCTCTCGATGTGGAGGAGCAGCGGCTCTACTCTGAGCTCCTCCCGAGTGACCGAGCTTCTCACCCTATCTCTAAGGGATCGCCCAGCCACCCTGCGGAGAAAGCTCATTTCGGCCGCCTGTATCCGGGATCTTGTCCTTTCGGTCATGACCCACAGCTCATGACCATAGGTGAGAGTAGGAACGTAGATTGACCGGTAAATCGAGAGCTTCGCCTTGCGGCTCAGCTCCTTCTTCACCACGACAGACCGGTACAGCGACCGCATTACTGCAGAAGCTGCACCGATCCGTCTGTCAATCTCCCGTTCCATCCTTCCCTCACTCGTGAACAAGACCCCAAGATACTTGAACTCCTCCACTTGAGGCAGGAACTCTCCACCAACCTGAAGTGGGCAAGCCACCCTTTTCCGACTGAGAACCATGGCCTCAGATTTGGAGGTGCTGATTCTCATCCCAGCCGCTTCACACTCGGCTGCAAACCGTCCCAGTGCATGCTGAAGGTCCTGGTCTGATGGGGCCAGCACGACAACATCAGCCGCAAAGAGCAGAGATGAAATCGTGTGGTCCCCAAACCCGACACCCTCCGGCCCCTGGCTGCGCCTAGAAATGATATATACATATATATATATATATATATACGTATAACATAGCACAATAAAATCATATTTTCCTCATCTCTGTACCACATTTCCGTGCTTACTCAGCAGATGAATGGCTTTTAGATGATGTGGACTCCTGCTACTGCTACTGAGTTTATCCAGTTTAAGAAATGTTATTGAAATGGAAAGTCTTCAGACACTTTCCTAAGTATCCTATGTAGTGAACACTAATGGGTATAAAACACTTTATTTTGTGGGGTAAAACACCATCTCATTGCAAAAAAAAAACACTAAAAAAGAGAATTTATTAAAACAAATAATTAACAGTTAATTTATCAAAATATACAACTTCAGTTTACAACTGCTTTAAAATGTTATAAATATCTCTGAAAGTAATCTTTCTGTGCATCGTTTGAAGTGTTCCTAACAAGGTTTTAAAATGTGTCATAATCTTCAGGCAGTTGGGAAGAATCGGTAGTGACTAAGTCTTTTGACGTAACAACCAGCCAATAGCAGTGTTGCTGATCACTAGTTCTTCTATCGATATATGCTGCCTTTCCAAACTGCGCGTGAGCGTGCATTGATCCCGGACAATTTAATTCAGATATTCTAATCGTACACAATGATTTGCGGGATTAGGTCATGTCGGATGTTTCATTTGATCTTGGATGTAGTAAGCGATGTACAAAGAACGAGCCCCTGGTAAGGGGTTAACAAGACTTAAATAATAAGAAAAGACAAAACTAAAACCCATGAGGGGGTAAAACAAGGATATAACAGGACATAGGAACAAGGGCTAACTACACCTAAACAAGACTAAAGTTAATCATAAGACATAACTACAAATGACTAGACTAGACTAGACTAGAATAGAATAGAATAGAATAGAATAGAATAGAATAGACTAGACTAGACTAGACTAGACTAGACTAGACTAGACTAGACTAGACTAGACAACAGAAACACACCCACATGACACAAGAGACAATGAACCAGCACAGGACAAGAAACACAAGGTCAATAAATAGGGAGATTAATCAACACGATACAGGTGTGAGGCATAACTAATTAAAAGGCAATAACGATACAAAAGGGCGGGAAACACAGACGCGTACCGGAGAGAGAGTATGGCAAGCCAATAGCACTAAAAAGCCTCTCTCCACATGAAAACAAGGGATCCTGCTCCGATTCTGCCTCAAGACCAAGAAATACCTGACATGGTGAGGCAGAACCATGACACAGTCAGTTTAATCATACTTTATAACCCCTTATAGGGATTAGATCAGGACCTTTCAACTAGGGCCATTTCTTTCAAATGATTACAAAATGATACACTGATTTTTTGAAGGAGTTGTTTATATACGACAATGTTTTCAACTAAAACAGATTATTTTATGCTTTTGGGTGTTTGTTTACAACCGTGTTTTGGGGAACTGAATGGATAATCGATTCAATTCACAACTCAATTCACAACTCAATTCAGAAACTTTTAAAGGAGTTTACTTGCCTTAAGTTACTGTATAGCTGTATTGTCACAAATGACAAAAAAAAAAATATATAGGACTACATGTAAATCACCTTGCTACTGTTGAGTCAGTCCCTCAATGTCTGTATAATGCACATGTTTGATAGTCTTTATTATCCAACACATGTTGGCGCAGACATTTTCACATATGATATTAACTCTTTCCCCGCCAGCCTTTTAAAAAAAAAATCCAGCCTACGCCAGCGTTTTTTAACATTTTCACCAAACTTTAATGGCTCACAGTACATTTTTTGTATAGAATATATGGACAAACAATATGTAAAATGAAAGAACAGAGTCTCTGCTTTTAAACAAAAAAAACGTTTTCTTCTACCTTCATTTGTTCTTTTTTTATCACTCCTTAGATGCGGGATAAGATATATACGTTCTAGGTTCTGAGATTCTGTACTTTTTCCCAAAGGTGTGTAATAGCGCCACCTGTTGTACAACAGTAAAAACACTGATTGCTGTAATAACTGTCTTTGGCAGGGAACCATTTTTTTTTTAATTACGAGATGTTGAAAGAGTTAACTTATTATTACACAGGGTTAAAAAAAACACTCATCGTTTTCGGAAGAAAGACTCTTTATTTGCATTTGACCATATAACTACACTTACATTTAGTCATTTAGCAGACGCTTTTATCCAAAGCTACTTACAGAGAGTTCAGGGCGCAGATAAGCCGTTTGTCATACAGGAGCAATAATACAATAAACATGAGTTACGTATTCAAATGTCATGTGCTGTATGAGAGCACACTTACACACTTAAACTTAACTGTTAACACGATCATACATAACATTGTGTATATTTCTACAACATAACATTGGAATACATCATGTTTTGCAGTGAATAAAATTTACTCAATATAAAGAACTGGATTTAAATATCAAACATAAAGCTTTCAAATGTCTCTAGTCTGTTACTGCTGTAATCCAGTTTTTAGTCACATGTTGATCTGGGCTCACAATCTGACATGTTTTTGTATACAACTTTCTCATCCTGTAATGTTGAAAGTCGATGCCTAGAAAATGTTTCAGTTGTCCCAGATGCTTCATTTTAAACCTTGCGGTCAATATTGCTTTTACATCATCATTACTGTCAACAATTGTCAGATTATCAACCCAGATTATCAATATCACCCTGATTTTTATAGTTTGTTTGGTGTTTTGTGCATGTTTGCATGTGGGTGTGGGTGTACCTGTGTGCGTGTGAATGTGTTTCATGCATGTGCGTCGTGTGAGCATGAGTGTATGTGGTTGCATGTTTTATTGTGTGCCATATATTTCTTCCTTTATTTTTGCGTGGTATGTGAAATGGGAGTGTATATATTCACTTTGTTCTTCTTGCTTTCCTTTTATAAATGTAATGTTTTAGTTATAGTAAATATGTTTTATGAACAGCTGCTTTGAAACAATTAGAAATAGTAAAAAGCGCTATATTCATTTATTGAGTTGAGTTGAGTTTGGTGTATACACAACTGCTTGCTGAAAAACCAGCATATGGTGGTTTGGTAGGTTTTGAAGCATGATAGCTGGTTTACGCTGGTCAATTGCTGGTTAAAGCTGGTTGTGTGCTTCTTTCAGCTGGTCATGAGCTGGTTCTAAGCTGGTCCTGAGCTGTTTAAGGAGGACCAGTTTAAACCAGCACATGACCATCTTAAACCAGCACAAACCAGCTACCATGCTTCAAATCCTTCTGGTTGTGCTATGTATATCTCACAATCAATTGGAGCATGCAGGTTGTCTTACATCCATCAAGGATCATATTAGATCAAGGTCATATTATGTCTCTATTTGCATCAAGGCATGTACCGAAGCAGGGGTGGAAGTAACAACTACTCACGTTACTGTAATTCTGTAGTTTTTTCAGATACTTTTATGCGTATAGTTTTATGTCTTTAATTATAAATGTACTTCTTTACAAATTAAAGAATCGCCCCAGGGAGCATGCGCAGATGTCACTTTCACTTGTAAGCAGGAGAGAGAGAGAGGATACGTTCGTAAAGTTCAGGTGCTTGTTTGTTCACTACATTTGGGTGATGAATGTTATATAAATGGTGGATATAATGCTGGATTTGGAGATCGTTATTTATGGAGCCGTCCCAGCATCAAAAGATGCCGGACATGAACCGCATGTGGGGAGTGAAACTGATGTCTGTGTTTTGTTGACAATGGGTGCGCACGTGCTTTGTTTCCACCACTCTACAGAAGAAATTTTTACAGAAAAAAATCGAAAAAATACGAGACGACGTAGTTAAAATCCAACCTCCAAGTGTGTCTGATGAATTAGTACCAACCATCACCCAAAAAGAAAAGCTACAGTGTTTTTCACCTATAAAACAGGAAGATTTAATTAAACTTATTGCAACATCCAAACCGACAACATGCTTATTAGATCCCATTCCAACTAAATTACTAAAAGAGTTACTACCTGTTGCATTTGAGCCCATTTATAACATTATCAACTCGTCAATTAATCTAGGCCATGTCCCAGGACCCTTTAAACTGGCTGTAATCAAGCCTCTTATCAAAAAACCAAACTTAGACCCCAGTGAACTTGGAAGCTATAGACCGATTTCAAATCTCCCGTACTTGTCTAAAATACTAGAAAAAGTAGTGTCCACTCAGTTGTGCTCTTTCCTACAAAATAATGACATGCACGAAAAATTTCAGTCTGGCTTTAGACCGCATCATAGCACCGAAACTGCGCTCGTTAAAATTACAAACGATCTACTTATGGCATCTGATAAAGGTAACATCTTACTCCTAGTCCTGTTTGACCTTAGTGCTGCGTTCGATACTGTAGACCATAAAATACTTTTAGATCGTTTACAAAATTATACCGGTATTCAGGGACAGGCACTAAAATGGTTCCGATCTTACCTATCTGACAGATATCAATATGTCCATTTAAATGGGGAATCGTCTAATTTAACGCAAGTAAACTATGAATTACCTCAGGGATCGGTTTTAGGACCCTTGCTTTTCTCCATATACATGCTGCCCCTGGGCAACATTATTAGAAAACATGGAATTAGCTTCCACTGTTATGCAGATGATACTCAGCTATATATCTCTTCAAGACCAGATGATTCCTTCAAGCTATCCAAACTGGCAGAGTGCATCAAAGAGATGAAACATTGGATGACTAGTAACTTCCTTCTTTTAAACTCTAACAAAACAGAAATATTACTTATAGCACCAAAGACTCGTAAACAGAATATATCAGATTATAACCTGCAAATCGAAGGCTGCACTGTTACTCCGACAAATACAGTTAAAGATCTAGGCGTTATATTAGACAGCAACCTGTCATTTAAAAATCATATCTCAAATGTCACAAAAACAGCCTTCTTCCACCTTCGAAATGTTGCCAAATTACGAAATGTTTTATGTGTTGCTGACGCAGAAACTCTTATTCATGCATTTGTGACCTCAAGACTTGACTACTGTAATGCTCTTCTTAGTGGTTGTCCTGCATCTTCAATAAACAAACTACATTTAGTCCAAAATGCAGCTGCCAGAGTCCTAACCAGGTCAAGAAAATACGATCATATTACCCCAATTTTATCATCTCTTCACTGGTTACCCATTAGGTATCGTATTGATTTTAAAATTATTTTAATTACTTATAAAGCCTTAAAGGGTTTAGCCCCTACTTACTTAACAGAGCTTCTATCACATTACAACCCATCACGCTCTCTAAGATCGAAAAACTCAGGACTTTTGATAACACCTAGAATAACTAATCTACAAAAAGGGGGTCGAGCTTTCTCATACGTAGCACTAAACTCTGGAATAGCCTTCCCGATACTATTCGAGGGTCAGACACACTCTCCCAATTTAAATCTAGATTAAAGACACATCTTTTCACTCAAGCTTTCACTAATGCATAGTAAATGAACAGCAGCTACGCTAATTATTTTCTTTCTGCCTCCGCCTCGGGATGCCCATCTCGAGGTAGGGAAAGTTCTGCCAGGCCCAGATGGACATCATATGCCCATCCCGATTTAGAGACTACGCCAGCTGCGTACTGACTGAACATCCCAGCTCCATCTAAGGCAACTCCATTTCCACCCAAGAGAAAGGCGACCATCCCAGCTCAGACCATTCTATCCCCAACCGAGAGCAAAGATGGAATACTTGTCACATTAATGCTAAAAGTTACAATGCTTGGTATTAAATGCTAGGTATTAAATGCTAAACTACATCACATGTCAGCAGTTTGAAGTTATAGCTGAGTTCAGTGGCCCTGATTGGGGGTAGCTGGGCTGATGTTCGTGGGGGGTGGGCTCGTTGGTTGTGGTTGGGGGAATTTTATTTGTTGGGGCTGTGTGGGTCTGGATGGTCTTGCTTTGTGGTCGATGTCAGACAGCAGAGGAATAATGTTCCAATATGCCATTACTATTTTCTCTGGTTGTTCCTCTGTTTTTCTGGTGTCGATCGCGGAGTGGAACCGGGCTGGACGTGCATGGTTTCGGCGAGTGGGATTGCCTGGGTCGCGGGCGGTGGGCTCTCCCCCCTTCCTCGGGGATGTTGCTCGGTGACTTGGTCGGGGTCACTGAGAGCAGCTATGACACGTCAGAGGGGATCTGGCCCTCCCGGCTGAGCCTGTTTTCTCCCGAGGTTTTTTTCTCCATCAATCAATAAGGGAGTTTTGGCTTGCTCACCGGGAGACTGCATCTATTTATTAATTTATTAGATATTATCTATTAGAATGATCTTGCTTGTTCTATAAACACTATGCACTGTGCTGTGTTTTACCTCTGTGTTTTCTTATTTGCTCCTGTAAAGCTGCTTTGGAACAATGCACATTGTGAAAAGCGCTATATAAATAAACTTGAATTGAATTGAATTAATGTTCGCAGCTGGAGAAAAAGTCTCATAGTATATTCACAATACTTGGCTATAACCCTTAGCGATCTGGTGTTGTATGTTTCTGACTCATCTGCATTGTTTTTGATTGCATAGACCTATCTACAGTACGTAGGCATATTTACCCTCTGGAAGGTAAATGTGTTATTTTCCTTTAGAGAGTCCATTTCTTCCTTCATGGTGTGCTCCAAATATTTGATTTGTCTGAATTCATAGCTTGTTTGTGGTATGTTACACACCCTGTAATCAACTTTGGTTAGAATCTGGTCATCAGAATCAACATCATACACTAACCCTGCGTTCCAACTGGGATATATCGCCCTCCGAAGGGCCCTTCAGAGTGACAACAATCATGGCCGCCATACTGAAGGGTTGTTCCAAACCGAACTGCTCATAACTGGCCACTTCAAAGGGCCTTTCAGAATGAAGGATTTCGAAGGGTACAACTGATGGTCACTTCGGGCTCCAATGATTCTTTGCGCAGATTCTTTGCATGGTGACGCTGCCTCCTTATGGACACGGGATGATGACGCTAAAGGGCACTTCAAGAAACAGTTGTTTGGTCCCCTACACCCTATAACCCTCAAAGCTCTCACTCCAGAGGGTAAACCATCCAAAGGGCTTAGGGCATATTAGGGATTAGCCCTTCGAAATGGAGTTGAACTTTTGCAGTAACTACACCACTGTCCCCTGTGAGGCAGTCTTGGATACTCAGGCTTTCTTTTTCTTAATACTCGGATGTGCTCTTTGGCCGCAGCTGTAGCAGATTTCACAGCTCGGCCAGTTTCCCCCTGCGGCCTGGGGCTGAGGTGCTCGCTCACATTAATCAAGCTAGTATGACATTTTTCAGTACTCTCAAAACTTCTCAACTCAGTTTTGAATTCTGTGAAAGTTATGTCTGCATCACCTTATGTAATGTGAACAGCAAATGGTTTATATGAATGGGGTAAACCTTTCAAAATCATTGCAATTTAGAGTCCATCACTAAGCGTTGTAAATGCAGCCGATATTTTGAATATATTTGAAATACTCATGTACTTTTATTTTGACATGCCGAAAACCGGAAGTAAGCCCCGTAACCAAGGCGCAGGGACCAAGCGCACATGTAGCGGTGATGTTCATGCTAGTTTAATTTCTTATTCTTTATACTCCCTGCTTTGTGGTGTTGGTTACAACTGCGTATAAGTTTAAGAATATATTTGACTTTGAAGATTGCTTCTGGGAAATGACTCTGCCGTTGGTTGAGAAGCAGGCTAAAGTGGTCAGTATTACTCTGTATTCTTTATTGTTATTTATGTAATGTTTGCAATATTTGATGTTGTCTTATTTCGTTTACTTGAACTTTTAGTTCTACGGTGTTAAAGTGTCAATAAACATCTGTATATGGAACCGGAGTCTCGCAATCAATCGATGGGCGGCATAAGCGTTTTTCCAGCATTTCACAGTGGTGTAATTGCGGTTTCTGCTCTAAGAAAGTAGCCTTTGACTGTCTCATTTGCAGCTTTCTAAGTCCAAATTTACTACAGATTTTTTTTGTTACCCATATAGTAGTTTCTAAAAATCTGCACAGCTTTTCTTCCATTATCCAATGCTTTTCTCATTACTAGAGATTTTTGTATCATCCAAAAATGTATTCAGCTGAGAACATGCTTCCTCATTTTTATCATCGTCCTTCTCTTCATCATCTGGAGCAGGTGTTCGTAAAATAATATTTTAGCCCTAGCAGAGCCCTACCTACGTCTCTTCTGGGCCCATAACCTGTTGGCCCAAGGGCTTTTAGACAGGAGATGAAAATGGGAAAAGAATAGAGGGCAATGGAATGGAATGGAATAGGAGGGTGTTAAGATTATGGAGGGATGGATAGATGGTTGAACACAAGCCACGCTGTATCTGTATTGTTTTGATGGATGTCATGATCAGCTGAGTTTTCTAATACCTTCCTGAACTGACAGTTTGCTTGACTTCTGATATTTCATCCCCAATTAGGTTAAATGAGAACATGAACGTCTGTGTAGCTGACTTTGGCCTGTGTCTAAGAAGATCTACAATGGAGATTACTACAGGCAGGGACGAATCTCTAAGATGCCTGTCAAGTGGATTGCCATTGAGAGCCTGGCAGATAGAGTGTACACCACCAAGAGTGACGTGGTAAGATATATTTCTGTACATGCTTCTTTGACCAACTAGTTTAGATTGACAATACAATATGTGCTTCAATTGTTAGCAAGTCAAAATTCTGAATTTATTTTTCCAGTACATCTTCCCAATTCCTGAATTATTTCAAAGTACAGTATACTTAGTAGAATGACCAATAATTTAATTATTGATGAGTGAGGATGTCGACTAAAGTATGAAAATAACATTAAATGCCTGCACAAGGATGCAACAGCTTGAAATTCTAAACACCTAAATGCATGATCAAATGACAACTACATGGCTTGACAGTAATCAGTGCCCCAAAAACATGTTGAAAACTCCTTTTCCTTTCAGTGCCATAATTTTTCATAATTTTCCATCATGCACGTTGTTGAGAATGTGCAGTTTGACTGATTAGTTTGAAACTTTTGTGTAGATCATTTTTGTAAAGTGGACAAAACACATTAAGTTTCTGCCAATCTCATGGAAATATGCACTCTTCATATCTCTAAAGAGTCTTTAGTTTTATCACATTTATAAAAGACAGATACAGATACTATGATTTTGACCGAAAACAGTCAAGCTCCTGGAGTGGGTGGAGCTCAAGCACAAGCACACAATAGATAATTGCATTATCCTGTTGATTATAGCAGGGCAGCAGCCATTTAAAAAGTTGGGGGGCAGCTGTCAGGTGATGTGACCCTCAAAGGCCAAACAAATACACATAATGTACAAAGTACATGTTCATATAATAAATTATAGAACAAAATGGCATTTCACAACACTCTAGTGGCAATTTTGCCACGATAGAATATTTGCTATCGTGGCAAAATTTCTACCATAGTAAACACTATTGGAACAAACTGCCTTTACCATATAAACAAATTTAACAAAAAATGAAATGTATATAGCAATAACAAATTGGAAAATGAGTTAACGCTGTCTTAAAATAGTAAATTATCTTTTTCTCAGACAAATTTCACCTGTATACATTCTGGAGAAGTCGAGTTACTGTCCTTCTCTCTCTCTCTGTCAGTGTCGTACCGTGTGAAAAAGAAAGAAATTTAAATTGTGAATTATTTTGGACATACTTAGTATAGTGCAGCGGTTCTCAATTCCGGTCCTTGCGCCCCCCCGCTCCACATATCTTTCATGCTTCTCCTACCGCTTCATAGGTTTGTTCAATACCCCTGTAAGATCCCTGCGAAGTAAACATCACTAGATATTCTGCCATAATTCCAGTTCGAAATGGGAGTATTTGGGAGTAATGGGACCGGAATTGAGAACTGCTTGGTATAGTGTAATTTAAATATATGTCTATATTAGAAGTATTATTTTGAAACAATTTAAGCATATTATGTTTAAGATCCATTTTAAGCTATTTGCAATATATTTAATATATTGAAATTGTGTTAAATTGGAACCACTTTAAGTACATTCTGCAACTAAAGACTTGCAATTCAGACACTGTAGTATTTGAATACTGCTTTATTACAGGATCTGTGAAAGGGAAGAAGCATTTATATAAATTAACCAATGATTAACAGCTGCTTTCCTAACATCTTTGCATTATTGAATTAAATGGAGGTAAATTAACTATTTTCTCAACAGTACAGCTAAATAAAACTTTATTAGTAAATAAGATATTTTGAACATTTTGTCCCAACAAACAGGGACATTTAAGCAGAATGTAACATATTCTTTGAATAAACTCTTTTGAAAAGGAAACTGGATATACAAGTGTGGTTAACTCAGAAAAACTCTATATTTGTTGTTGTTGTTTTAAATGAACAACTTGCAGGCACGCAGATGGCACTGGGGACGGGTGGGACATGACCCCCTCAGATTCCGATCTGTCCCCTTCACTCTCAGTACGAAAGCCGACAAAAATGGGTAAATCTGAGGAATAATCCGGGTTTCCGCTATGTACATTAGCCTCTTAATTATTTTGCCGTCACTGCTTCAGAATCGGGTTGGGGCTGACGCTTAATAATAATCTACCGGTCACCATTACTTTGTTCCCACGTTCTCAGTACACGCTGTTCTGTTGTCAATAAACACACACAATAGTGCTTTCAGCGACGTTTAAATTCTCTGTGCTCTCTGTAGCTGTGTCCCAATTCGGGGGCGGCGAAGGTTGCATTTTAAGACCGATTGCTTCAAAAGCAGCCCCAAAATGCGACCTTATATCTGCAGGGTTTTAAAGATAGAACGAATGTATCCTTCACAGCTTTTGCTATCCTGAGATTCATTGCGCACCTGTGACGGCCTAAAATTATTAAATAATCATTCAAAACTTGTCAGGGTTTTGAGGGAGAAGAACCCAAGCGCAGGCATCGGAGCGGAGTGACAAAAATACTTTAATAGATGAAAACAAAAACCCAAGATGGTGAAACAAAAACAGACAGGACTAAATATATAATACAAAACAAAGACTTCCCACGAGGGGGCAAAAAAATTAACTAAAAAAGACCGACACAACGTCACAAAAAGGCAAGGCAAGATATCCACAGGTTACGTGAAGGACTGGCAAGACATGACACGATACAAAACAAACGAGCACAGGACAATGAAACATGAGGACTATTTAAAGGGGAACAACACATGATAATTAATAGGGACCAGGTGACGGGGATTAAACAACAGGGAAACGAGATGGCAGGAAACACAGACGAGACACGAGAAAGCACATGTCCCGCCGATATATAAACAAAGCCATGTCTTTCTCACACAAAACCTAAGGCTATGTCATGGCTCCGCCCCAAGACCAAGAATAGACATGACATGATGCTGGAACCACGACAAAACTTAAATAAAAGTATGTAATTCACAAAAACTGTCAATCTCAGTGTTTTAATATTATATATGATTGCAGTGGAGTAGGCGGGGCGAGACTGTGGTTCGAGACCGGTGAGTAATTGTGAATAAGCGCCAGCTGTGCGCACACCGGGCTCGAATCACGTAGGAGATTGGGAGCATATAAAAGGAACGAGCGACCGAACCGTCGATGAGAGAGGACCGGGCCCGAACGTGAGTTGAGTTGAGTTGAGTTGAGTTGAGTTGAGTTGAGTTGAGTTGAGTTGAGTTGGGTTGGGTTGGGTTGGGTTGGGTTGGGTTGAGTTGAGTTGAGTTGGGTTATGGTTATGGTTATGGTTATGGTTATGGTTGGTTATGGTTATGGTTATGGTGCCGGCAGTCGTCCGTGAGGGGCTGCCGGCTGTTTACTTACTTTGGTATTATTTTATTAAATGTTTAAATATCTGCCGGTTCCCGCCTCCTTCCTTCCCTTTTAATGAATCTTATTACAATGATGTTGTTCATTAACATTATTGTGTTTTAAACTTCTAAGGTTGGTTAATTTAATATACTGTTGGGCTGTTTTAATCTACATGAACGTGTCATATTCTCTAAAATAAAATTTTATTTTTCTGGCTCCGTATTTGTTAAAAAAAGTCAGAAACGTCACTTCTGAGGCTAGCCCGTCTCATTTCAGTTCGATTCATGGACTTTCGAGGATTTGTTTTTAAGTTTAAGGTTGCAACCCCCAAATTGAGAAACAGTTTATGTGTGCTGCTGCTAGTCTGCTACGACTCCTGATCCCGCCCCTGTGGTCCTATGACTAGCTATTAGCTGCCTTAATTGTGCTGGTAGTAGCGGTAACCATAGTGATCTGATGTGGTGATTTTGATGAGTTGGTGAACTGAAATAAATGGACTGCATAACTGCCACACAAGGCAATGAAGAGAAAAAACAATCACCTAGTTTTTTCAAACACCAAACAGTTTAAGTATCATATGCCTGTTTACTTTTCCCAGATGTTGCAGATCAGTTTTGGAAAGCTCTGGTCAATTAAAGAGGACATGTTAAGCATATAATCTTTATATTTCTTGTTGAGGTAGGGCCAGAATTTTTTATTTCAGTGATTTGGTCAGGTTAGTGTCCTCTTCCTCTTCAACTAGCACTGAAGTGTTCAGAAGATGCAGAGTAGGTTTCAAACAAGATATGCTTACATAACCTTCACCTGACAGGGCATCCGTGATGTTCACAGATTCCAGAACCTCCAGATCCTGCCATGAGGGCAGTAGGTGTTGCACTTTGCAGTCTGCAGAGAAAACCTTGGACAAGGCAAAGCTCTAGCTATCATCTTTTGAGTGGAACCCCATTGCGTTAAGTAGTCTGTCACCATGGCATGGTCTGGGAGGTTAAGTTCTCTTTGGGGTTCCTTCAAGGCCACTCTTTTCTTCCAGCTATGGGAGAAGTGTCCCACAATCAAAATATAACTTGAGAGAAATAGTTTCGCGAGGGCAAACTGGTATCTCTTGTCCAATGTGTGAATAACTTTCTTTGCTTACGGTGAATGTTATTTTATAGAGATGAGCCGGATACTCGGCTGAAACGAGTATCCGTTACGGATAACGCACTTTTGCCGAGTACGAGTATCATACGAGTAATACGAGTCAATATCTGTGCTCGGATTGAATAAAAATCCTCATTGGGTAGCTGACTGTGTCTGCGTTCTGTGATAGGCTAGTCACAGCGCCCCTCCCCTACACACATACAGATGTATTGTGTTGCTGGCTGTGTCCCGCTCTGCTCACTCACACACAGAACACCAAACGCTAATGAATCGCGCTATTCGAGTATAGTTGAACGCTTAAACATTTTGAGTTTACTCGCTTCATTCGCGCGTGCGATTCGCGCAATTCGCGTCATTCGCTCCGCCTCATTCGCGCGATTCGCGCCGCAAGTCGGTCTATCGCGTCTTTGCATTGACTTAACATGTAAATCACTCGCGCTTGACGCGCCATTCGCGTTTGGTCTGAACACAAGAGAACAGCTCTCTCTCTCTCTCTGTCTCTCCCTCAGTCACTCAGGTCACTTTTCCGTTAACGTTTAGGGTTTCTTCAGGTTTGTTTTTTACTTCGGTTTGTAGTACTTACTTATTAACACGTGGGGTTTGTTCAGACGTGGTGCTTGGTAGAATGCGACTCGCATTGCGTCTCTGCCTGTCGGAGTTTTTTTTTCTTTTTTAAACCGTCAGCTGGCTCTAACCAGTTTTTTAAGGAAGTAGTGGTATAAAACTAAATTAATTAGCTACACACACACACACATACCTGGTGTAAAAAAAAAAAGAACCACAAAAAAAATCACACTGATCATAAAAAAATTAAAAGTTAAACAAAGAAAGTTATATTGAGATGAAACTTTTGTTCATTACATTTTACTTCATAATTGCAACCGCATGTGTTGTATTCATTGTTGCAAAACTTGTTCTGTATATAGTTTGTTTGTTATCGTGATCAAAACCATGGATCTGAAGCTCAATGCTGATGCTGTCATGTAAATAGTTTTCTAATCAGCAATAAATATAACAATTTCTGATCAACCCATATCAATTGCATGCTTAAAATAACATACCGGTCAAAGCCCCGCCCATCTCAAGACAACCCGACCCACTTCCAGGTTAAATCCCGCCCACTTCCGGGTTAGGCCCCGCCCAGTCCGAGTACAGATACAGATACAGATAATTCATATGGTTAACAGATACAGATACAGATAATGCTGTACTCGCTCATCCCTATTATTTTATATTACGAATATTACGGAAAATATCGCCAAATAACAGTTACATTGAACATAAGATTAGAATCAGCCCAACACCACCACATACAGTGAGCAGATTTCAATCGCAAACTCACATGTATTGTTATTTGAAGCAATAAAGCAGGAGTCTCCAACTACCCTGTTGATAAAACCAGCATATGCTGGTTAGGTAGGTTTTAAAGAATGGTTGCTAGTTTGTGCTGGTTTAAGCTGGTCCTGAGTTGGTTTAAGATGGTCCTTGAACTAGCTCATGACCAGCTTAAACCAGCTAATGACCATCTTAAACAGCACAAACCAGCTACCGTGCTTCAAAACCTACCTAACCAGCATATGCTGTTTTTTTCATCAGGGTATGTTCCTGGAGGTCCAGTGTCCTGCAGAGTTTAACATACCTGCCTGGATGTTTCTAGCAATTCCAAAAACCTTCATGAGATTGTTCAGGTGTGTTTATTGGGGTTGTAGATAAACTAAGCAGGATTGTGGACCTTGTTAAAGACCTTTGCAATAAAGCAACTTGTGTGTTTTACAGGGTATGCTGTATATGACGTATGCTGATAATTGTGTTGGTCTTTTTTTAACCTACTATGTTTCAAAATAATGTTGTATCGTAGTCAAGCTAACATGCTCTCTATTCACCTTTGTTGGAAAGATTTAAGGAAATTATAAGTTGCAAAACAACATATGCCAGGACAAGTACCCTGCAGCTTCTTTAAAATTAAGAAACAGGCAGATTTAGTATAGATTTAGTATAGGGATCAATTCTCACTATTAACACATTGCTTATTAGCATGAATATTATTAGAATATTTGCTGTTTACTATTACTTATAGAGTGTGTATTCTGCATGACCATATTCTACATCCCTAATCCTACCAAATACTTAAACCTAACAACTAGGTCTACTCCCGGGTACGGTTAGCATGGTTTTACATGGAAAGGGGGAATCTCCTCAACCACCACAAATGTGCAGCATCCACCTGGATGATGCAACGGCAGCCATATTGCGCCAGAACGCCCACCACACACCAGCTTATTGGTGGAGAGGAGTTACGAGAGTCAGGACCTCGGTTTAACGTCTCATCCGAAGGACCGTGCTTTTTGACAATATATTGTCCCTGTCACTATACTGGTGCATTAGGACCCACACAGACCACAGGGTAAGCACCCCCTGCTGGTCTAACTAACACCTCTTCCAGCAGCAACCTAGCATTTCCAGCAGGTCTCCCATCCAGGTACTGACCAGGCTCAGCCCTGCTTGGCACCAGTGGGCAACCAGTATTGGGCTATAGGGTGATATGGCTGCAGAGCCATAGTGTAATGTTGATGTTATGATGACAATTCTGTCAATACATTTTAAAACAATGCTTGTCCACACCGGGACGATAATCACACGCGTATATCGGCAGCATTTTTCGAGACGTTTTTCAACCTTTATACCCAAGCGATTTTAACTGGCGATGAGCCAAATGAACATGCAAATTCACTCCCTGAAATAGATCGCACTTACAGAACATAGCCCGGTACTCAAGGTGGAGCTGCGCAACTTTAGGTTTACTGTTAGGTTTAATGCTTTTTTTTTAACAAGAAACTAATGCAATGTGTTACATTAAACTATATTGCCTAAACAAACAACCTTTAAAAATATTTTTTGAGTACACCCATAAAACACAATTGGGCATGCATTACTTACATTTTTCCATGTAATGATGTATTCTGAAACAATATTATTTAAATTGCCATGTTAATCTTCTCTTAATATTTGCTTGTGTCTTGCAGTGGTCGTTTGGAGTGACAATGTGGGAGATAGCCACTCGTGGTCAGACGCCGTACCCGGGAGTAGAAAATAGTGAAATCTATGATTATCTGAGACAGGGTAACCGACTCAAACAACCTCCAGACTGTCTAGATAGCATGTAAGTACTAAACAGTGTTCACTTATTGAAAACCGTCTATTTTCAACCATGGTTTATGAGCAACGTTTCGCATTTGGTTGAAATTGTACTTTTTCTGAAATGAGCTACATCCATCTTAAGTTTTGGAGCTCGAGTTTTAGGAGCCCCACAATGCACACAATAGAGTCATAAATGAGCCATTATATCTCCTGTTGATTTTAGCCTTTATCTGCAAATTGGTTGCAGCATAATATCATGCTAAAAATTAAACATGATATACTTGCATGTAGTGCTGGAAGAAATCATAAATGTATAAAACGGAGAGAGATTTATACGTGCATACCCTTGGTATTAAAATCTGTCACGGGACAGAAGGACTCAGATGCAGGATAGAGCAAAAAGTTATTTATTATAAGAACAAAACAAAAGGACAACAGAAAAAGCAGAGCACTCCGAGTGCCTGTGTCCGCTGGGACAGTGGAAAAGAGAGCAACGCCGAAGGACATCCGACCGGAAGCTCTCTAAGAAGTCTCACTGTCCGGAAGAGCATAAATTATTTCCTCGCCTGATGGCCCTGGACAGAAAGATGTACAATTCTCCTTAGCGATACAAGTTATTTAAAACACAATTAGTCCAGCGGCAAGTTATACAGTCACCATTCGCACTGTACACAAGACATACCCACACAGACCAAACGAAAAGACAGGGTTTAAATAGGAAAAGGGTAACGAGGAACAGGTGCGGGCTGAATGGGTGCGAGGAGCAGCAATTAGCTAATGGCTGCCCAGCCGAGTTAAATAAACAAACAGGCATTGAGCTTGACAGAATCCCCCCCCCAAGATGCCTCCTGGCATCAACGAGAGCTACTCACGAGAGCGGAGGAACTGGTCAATGAGAGCGCGGTCCAGTATGTCGCGAGCCGGAACCCAGCATCTCTCCTCCGGACCGTAGCCCTCCCAGTCTACTAAATATTGATGGCCTCTACCCCGTCGCCTTGCATCGAGGAGCCGTCGTACAGTGTAGGCGGGTGACCCCTCGATGAGTCGAGGGGGCGGAGGGGTGGATGTTAGGGGTTGGAGAGGGGAGTGAACGACAGGTTTAATCTTGGATATGTGGAACACCGGGTGAACCCTTTTGAACGTGGGGGGCAGTTTGAGCCGAACCGTCACAGGGTTGAGAATCCTGGCGATGGGGTAGGGGCCGATAAATTTGGGTCCCAGTTTACGTGCGGGCAGTTGTAGAGGTAGGTCGGAGGTGGACAACCAAACCTTCTGACCGCGCACGTAAGGTGGGGGTTTAGAGCGGTGGCGGTCAGCCGACGCCTTGTTACGTTCGCTTGTACAGACGAGGGCTCGTCTAGCGATCCTCCACGTGCGGAGGCATCTACCTATGAAAGCGTGAGCAGAAGGGACGGTGGCATCGGCTTCCTGTGAGGGGAATAACGGGGGTTGGTAGCCTAAACAGCACTGGAAGGGCGATAATCCCGTAGACGACACCGGGAGAGAGTTGTGAGCGTACTCGACCATAGCAAGTTTGGAACTCCAAGACAGCGGTTCCGCTGAGGCCACGCAACGCAGGACCCTCCCAAGGTCCTGATTAGCCCGCTCAGACTGGCCGTTAGTCTGCGGGTGGTACCCGGAGGATAGGCTTGCCGTCGCCCCCAGAACTCGGTCCAAAACTTGGATGTAAATTGAGGACCTCTGTCAGAAACCACGTCCGCCGGGAGGCCGTGAATACGGAAGACGTGATCTAATACAATGGCCGCCGTCTCCCTCGCTGATGGTAATTTAGGGAGGGGAATAAAATGAACCGCCTTCGAGAACCTGTCCACCACCGTGAGAACCACAGTGTTGCCACGGGACGGAGGAAGCCCCGTGACAAAGTCAATGGCGATGTGAGACCAGGGTCTTGAAGGGGTGGGCAGCGGCCGGAGAAGTCCTGCCGGGGGGCGATTGGAGCTCTTGCTCACCGCGCAGACAGGGCAGGCCAAAACAAACTCGCTAACATCCCGCGCCACGGACCGCCACCAAAACCGCTGCTTGACTAGCGAAAGAGTGCGAGCCGCTCCGGGGTGACAAGCAAGACCGGAGGAGTGCCCCCACTGGAGGACACTGGTTCGAACCGACCGCGGAACAAACAACAAGTCCTCTGGGCAGTCAACTGGAACGGGGACGCCGCTCAACGCGTCGCGGACCTTCGACTCCACCTCACAGGTGACCGCCGCAACCACTCGGCCAGGGGGTACGACAGGTACCAGGGAGGGACAGACAGTCTGGGGCTCAAACACCCGCGAAAGCGCATCCGGTTTGCCGTTCTTACTACCCGGGCGATAGGAGATGTTAAAATTAAAATGCCCAAAGAAGAGAGCCCAGCGGGCCTGTCGGGAATTTAATCTCTTAACGGAGCGGATATATTGTAAGTTCTTATGGTCAGTCCAAACCAGAAACGGAACCTTAGTGCCCTCCAGCCAGTGGCGCCACTCCTCCAGCGCCAACTTGACAGCCAACAACTCCTTATTTCCGATATCGTAGTTCCGCTCCGAGGGGGTAATGCGGCGGGAGAAGAACGCGCAGGGGTGCACCTTGTCGTCAGTGGGGGATCGTTGGGACAAGATCGCCCCCACTCCTGTCTCTGAGGCATCCACCTCCACAATAAACTGACGGGATGGGTCGGGGTTGCGGAGGATGGGAGAGACAAAGAGGCTCTTTAACCTGACAAAAGCCTTCTGAGCCTGTTCTGACCACGAAAATTGTCTAAGAGTGGAGGTGAGATTTGTCAGAGGCAGGGCGATCTGGCTAAAGCCTCGAATGAACCACCTGTAGAAATTGGCAAACCCCAGGAACCGCTGGACAGCTCTACGATTCTCTGGGGTGGGCCAATCTGCAACAGCTTCTACCTTGGTGGGGTCCATTCGAATACCCTCTGGCGACAAGATAAACCCCAGGAACGGAACCGACTGTGCGTGGAACTCGCACTTCTCCACCTTAGCAAATAAGCGATTCTCTAGCAGCCGGCGTAGCACCCGCCGAACGTGCTGGACATGATCCCGTTCGTTCTGAGAAAAAGACTAAAATGTCGTCGAGGTAGACGAAAACAAAACGGTTGACCATGTCCCTGAGCACGTCATTGACGAGTGCCTGGAAAACCGCGGGAGCGTTCGACAGGCCGAAAGGCATAACCCTATATTCGAAATGGCCTGTAGGGGTGTTAAAAGCGGTCTTCCATTCATCCCCCTCTCTAATTCTAACTAGGTTATAAGCATTGCGCAGGTCTAACTTTGTAAAGATGGTAGCCCCCTGCAAGAGCTCAAAAGCTGAAGACATCAGAGGCAAGGGGTGGCTATTCTTAACCGTGATGTCATTCAGCCCCCGATAATCTATACAGGGTGAGGAAGAGGGACGAATGTGTCCGGCTAAGAGAGAGTCACTTATATATCTCTCCATGGCCTCCCTCTCGGGGCCAGAGAGCGAATAAAGGCGCCCCTTAGGTGGAGAAGTACCAGGTAACAAATCAATCGCACAGTCGTACGGGCGGTGCGGAGGGAGAGATGACGCTCGGGACCTACTGAATACTGCTCTCAGGTCATGATAAACTGCCGGCACCCCAGTCAGGTTAACCGGCTCCTCCTGTAACACAGGAACAGATATTAGAGGGGACAAGGCAGACGATAAACACTGAGACAAACAAAAAGAACTCCATTCTACAACAAAATGGTTAATCCAGTCAATGAGGGGGTGTTTAGTAAGCCAGGTATGGCCCAACACAATGGGAGCGGAGGGAGAGTGAATAAGGAGGAACTGGATCTCCTCAGTGTGATTCCCAGAGGTGGTTAGCAACACAAGTCCGGTAATGGAAGTGATCTCTGTTAGGGGGGTACCACAGAGTGTTCTGGCAGCGATGGCTTCAGTTAGAGGCACGATGGGAATATTCCAGCATCGAGCCAGTTCGATGTCCATGAAGTCCCCCTCCGCCCCAGAGTCAATGAGAGCCTTGACTGAGTGACTCACCCCCCCCGACCGGAGGACGGCCGTAAGAGTTGTCCGACCACTAGGGGAACAAGGAGCAGCGGTCACGCTTACCCTGCGCGGCATCGGTACGGCGGGAAGTTGCTTCCGTAGTTGGCAGGCAGTAACGACATGCCCAGCCTCTCCACAGTAGAGGCACAAGTCGTTGGTCATGCGATGACGCCGCTCCTGGGCTGAGAGATGGGCGCGGCCAATCTGCATCGGTTCCTCCTCAGCGAAGACGAATCGAGGAGGCGTTACGATCCTGGTTGTGGGAGGCGCCCCGTAGTTCTCCCCCGCCTCAGTCCCTTGGCGGTGTTGAGACCGGAGCCCCATGCGGAAGTCAACCCGCGTAGCAAGATCCACCAAGCCATCGAGTGTAACGGGGAGTTCTAGCGAGTAAATCTCATCCTTAATGTGCTCCGCCAACCCATGGAGGAAATGGTCCCACTGTGCCTTCTCATTCCAGCCACAAGAGGAGGCGAGTGTGCGGAACTCGATGGCATATTCCGACACCGACCTTGGACCCTGCCGAAGAAGCGACAGTGCTCGAGCCGCCTCGTTGCCCAACGCCGACCGGTCGAAAACCTTGCGCAGCTCCTGAGAGAAACTGTCGTAGGAGTTACAGCACTCCTTCTTACTGTCCCACACCGCTGTTCCCCACTCCCTGGCGATGCCAGCCAGGTGCATGATCACAAAGGCAACCTTGGACTGTTCGGTGGAGAAGCAGGAGGGCTGCAATGAGAAAGTCATGGAGCATTGTGACAAAAAGGAACGGCAGACGGTGGGCTCACCAGCATACGGAGTCGGAGGATTGAGACGAGGTTCTGCACGGCGTGCCACAGACGCCTCTGCAACGGCTGGAGTAGCGCTCGCAGGAACCGCCGGTGGAGTGGCCTGGATCAGGTCGAGGCGTTGGGCGATGCCGGCAAGCTGCTGCGCTAGGTTGGTTATTCCCTGGCGAGTCTCCGCGATCTCGTCCTGTTGGCGTCCCAACAGTACGCCCTGTTGAGCAATGGCCCGGCGGATCTCTAGGTCCCCTGCTGAGTCCATGTTTGGTGGGTATGTTCTGTCACGGGACAGAAGGACTCAGATGCAGGATAGAGCAAAAAGTTATTTATTATAAGAACAAAACAAAAGGACAACAGAAAAAGCAGAGCACTCCGAGTGCCTGTGTCCGCTGGGACAGTGGAAAGAGAGCAACGCCGAAGGACATCCGACCGGAAGCTCTCTAAGAAGTCTCACTGTCCGGAAGAGCATAAATTATTTCCTCGCCTGATGACCCTGGACAGAAAGATGTACAATTCTCCTTAGCGATACAAGTTATTTAAAACACAATTAGTCCAGCGGCAAGTTATACAGTCACCATTCGCACTGTACACAAGACATACCCACACAGACCAAACGAAAAGACAGGGTTTAAATAGGAAAAGGGTAACGAGGAACAGGTGCGGGCTGAATGGGTGCGAGGAGCAGCAATTAGCTAATGGCTGCCCAGCCGAGTTAAATAAACAAACAGGCATTGAGCTTGACAAAAATCTATTTCATTTGAAGCGATGGTTCCAAAATGATTTGCGATTAGTTTTATTTAAATTGCAAAAACACATGTGATCACATTGTATTTGGAGTAAAACAAAGGTTTTACACTTTGCTGAATAAGAACAGCTTTGAAAGCCATTGATCATAACGTGATGTTTTTCTTTGCTTTTAACAGCTATTCCCTCATGTTCTCTTGCTGGTTACTAAGCCCTAAGGACAGGCCGAGCTTTGAGATCTTGCGCTGTGAGCTTGAAAAGGTCCTGGAAGATCTGCCAAGTCAAGACCCAGATGAGATACTCTATGTCAACATGGAGGAGTCCTCTGGAGAGCTGGGAGCAGTGGGCGGGCGTGACCTCATAACGGGGGTCCCATGTGTACTGGGGGCCCTAAAGGGTTCAGGTTCAGTGGCCACTGTCGAAGTGCACCACCCTAATCGATATGTGATCTGCCCTCAGCATGAAAACCAGCGTCTGCTCAACACAGACTCCATGGAGAGTCTAAACCTGATGGCTTCCACCCCCGCCCTGGCACTCCAGCCCTCTTCTTGTTCCATTCCAGTGCTGCCCTCTGAAAATCAGTTTCAAGAGGAGAGAGACAGCCCAATGGTCAAGAAAGTGCCATGGCAGTGACGGCAGTACAGTGGCTAAAACAGGCATACTGTGTCTTTGGTAATAAACATTACGAACACTCCAGACATTTAGTGTTTAAAATAATAGTTCGCCCAAAAATGTTGTTACCATTTCATATACTGTTATTTTGTTCTATGGAACACGTACAAAAAACATTTTTGAGAAATGTTCAGGTAGGGTTCAGATAGCTTTTTTCTACTAAAGAATAAAGCTTATATTTTCAAACTGTTTAGACAGAGATACAATTTTTGGTTAATTATTTCCCCCAGTGTTTTCCCCCGATGCTTTTTGGACAATGAGGTGTCTATGGACCAAGATAAAAGTTTTATATCATGTGACATAACCAAGCATGATGTGACTGCATTTTGTTCTCACTGTGAATAGACAAATAACTGTCTATAACTTTTTTTTGTGGAAACCAGTCACATTACTAGTACCTAAAATTACACAGCTTGTTGAAGTTGAAGTTGGGCGAGCTATTTTGTTAAGAGGGCAGATATTTGATTTGAAATTAAATTTAGATTACATTGTTTTTCATCTGGGGGATGTAGAAAGACCAGAATATCTTAGATGCTTAAGGGTGTTTACTTTTTATTTAGGCCAGTCACCTGTTGTCGGCATAGTTGTGCATTAGAAACACTGTAGAACACCATAGCAACTGCATAGAATCAGCTGCGTAAATGGAAATGTAACCTCAGCTTTTCCTGCCACATTTGGAGCTGGTTAGAACAAAAAAGCACATATGATTCCAGCTATTTAAGTGTAGTACTTGTTGGCATATTGCGTCACAC
The DNA here is from genome assembly GCA_006030095.1 of Triplophysa siluroides. Taxonomy (NCBI): domain Eukaryota; kingdom Metazoa; phylum Chordata; class Actinopteri; order Cypriniformes; family Nemacheilidae; genus Triplophysa; species Triplophysa siluroides. The sequence goes on from VCII01000635.1 coordinate 250,859, forward strand.
CTGGATAGATTATTAGATACCTATTCTATTCCAGAAAATTTCAGATATTAGTTTAAACTAGATCAAATCAGGGGTGCGTTTCCCAAAAGCATCGTTAGCCAACTATGGTCGTAAGTTCCGTTGTTCCAGCATAGTTCAACGATTTAAGTGTTTCCCAAAACCATCGTTCCAACGATCAATCGCAAGCAGCATCGCAAAGTTGCGTGGTTGAAACTACAGGTCTAGAGCTGTGGTTAGAAGCATCGTTCCTTATTATGACAACTAGACTTACATGCATCAAGCTTTTATCAAAGTAAGTAAGCAACATGCAGTGCATTCCATATCCATTACTCAAAATATATACAAATTTATTTGGACATCTTTAAGTTTGTGAAGGAAACTGAAGCGCTGTTTTTTAAAAGTAGGTGCGTGATCTGCGTGAGCTAGGACCCTGGGGAATCCCTGGGTGGAATGACGTAGGAGGACACTTATAAATGAATTAAATATCGTGAAATAAACAACAGATAACAAAAATAGGATAACAAAAGTAGTCCATAAATGCAATGTACGTTATTTACAGCAAGAATTTGACTTTCGTTCGAACTGAACGTATTTATTAGTAGACGTGATTACTCCACCACCTGTGTGGCGTCATCAACTAAATTGCTGAACCAACTTAGTTCAAACAATTGATCTCCGATAGTGTTACTACGGTTTTGGAAACAGTAGTAACTACATTGTTAATTTCCCCAACGATGCATCGTACTATGGTGGTTAACCAGCGAGTTATGTCATTGTTCGGGAAACGCACCCGAGGACAGTTATATAAAGCTCAATTACATCTTGTCTCAAGAGTATGCTGCTGATATTGATCATGCAGTATATCTATGGTGAAAAGTGAACTCAGGAGATAATTTAATTTATGTTGACAAATGAAAGACGGTCAGTAAGCAAACTGGCTAATCACTTTCACTTTTTCACTTTCAATCACTGCCATTTTATAGAATGGGACAGGACTGGTCAAAGATTAACATGCATGCATTATTTTAGTGCATTCCCTGGGGAGATTGTATCTCTTTCTGTTAAAGATTATGCCTCCGTTTGACCAGCATCTTCTTCCAAAGACACGTTAAAGGAGGATGGCAGTTACAGTATTTTCAACAGCAGCCAAACAAATCAAACCAGATGCTCAGTGATTAAATCGTATAAGTTTGTTGAGTTGTAGATTTGCAGACACATTCTTGCTAACCTGCAGATGTACACATACATTTTTGTAACTCTGACTTTCTGGGTCAACAGGGTTGATACATGTGTGAGTTTTTTACACTGATTTGAGACCAATTTTGTGGTTATTTTTACATAATACACAAGTAAGATACATAAGTTTCATGAAGTTACTTCTTTTTTTTGGCTGACTTCGAAAAGAAGAAAAGGGCAGCAGAATAGATTATTCCACACATATACTACACCAGGCCTTTGTTTCTCAGAGGCCCTGCCCCAGACTCAAGCACAGAATTAAATATTTGTTCTTGTTTTTTGTTTTTTCTTGCATTTTTGTAAATGTGATATTTTGCACTAATCATGTTTTGTGTGTGCGTACGTGCGTGTTTATTATACATTTGCTTAATCTGGCATTACATTTTTAAAAGGCTTATTTCAAAATATTACTCCAGCAATATAATGTATAATAATGTCCACATTTAAAGAAACCATTTTGAACATGTTTTGATCCATCAAATTACTCTTTAATAATCTTTCTTTTTGTGAACAATGAATGAAAACAATGAACGAATGGTACTATATGGTAATTCAAGTTGTTCTCAAACTTTTTCGTTGTAAAGCCCCCTTTGTATAGGGTGCATCGCTTGCCCCCCCCCAAATAAGGACTTGTAATCTAATCTTAAATAGAATTTTAATTTAATTAAAAACATATTCAATTAAAAAATGCTCAAACACCAATTATTTTGGTTTGTGGTCTTATTTATCAGATGTATAACTGCAAAAATATATGATAAATATCTATATTTCATAAAATGCCACAAACAATTTGGCCCCCTTGGATCCATCTTGGGGCCTAGTTTGAGAATCACTGAACTAAGGTACTTAATCATATTACGAATGTTCAGTATTAATTTGGTAATACTTTGAACCACACACTATTAAAATAATGATACTATTGATGTGCTCCGGTAACGCTAAAATTTGCTGTCTGCAAGCCTTCAGAGTACATGAAAGAATGAAGTTCAAAATTAACTCAACAGATGTTTTATCATTCGACTAGTGTGTATATTTTGCACGCTTACATTTTCAAATCGCTAGTCTTTTCAGTTTAAACTGGTGCAGGTCTGTGATATGGATTTGAAGTACTTTCGTGTCTCTGCTGACCTCATACACAATTTCTGCAGGACACAATGCTCTGAAATCTCAGCAGCATTTTTCTGTCTCAATAGGTATAGCAATAAAATATAAAAATGCTTTTATTAACATATAAATGCTCATTTATAGACACAAGCACACTTTAAGGGGCCTTCAAAGCCAGTATATTGACTTATTATGGTGCACACGTTTAGCTTTAGTTGTATATGTCTAATTTTGCCGGTGTGTGTCACTACTGTCATTTTGATATACTTTTTGTATTAAATAAAAACTTCCTGTACAAATATTGTGTGTATTATTTAGGATTGCACAACAATTGACTATTAAATAAAAAAATAAATCTAGTCAATTACATTTTTGTATTTGGCAGATGCTTTTATCCACCACCTTTACGCGGCTTTCTGGTTCCAAAAATGTTTGTCGCCACCCTTGAACATATAAATGTTGGGTTAAAAATGTTTTATCGGCAATAGCCACCAGTATGCCCTTTTTGTGCTCTCTGACATTTTCTTCTCATATTTCAATTTTTACATGTTTTCTGTTTTGCCCCTCCCTTGTTTTTATAAATTCCCTGAACCTTTTGTTGAAACTAGCTTATTGGAGCATCGGGGGGAAAGAATAAGACAAAAACTGTAATAGTAATAAGATCAATGTTTTATAGAATTATTTTATAAAAAGGTAGCTCTGGTCCTAGATTCTGATTGGCTGAGCCGAGCTCTAAGCCGCTATAAAATACCCGATTTATAACGGTTGACTGCATTACTTAGCCTAAACATAATTTTATTTACTTTATTTTATGAAACCTTGCTACGCATTTGGAACAACCGTTTAAGGAAAGCAATAAGCCCTGTGAAGCAAGGGGTTATAGTGAATTTTATAACGGCCACTTCGCGTCCTGCCACAACACCCTCAGCCCTTGTAAATTGCACTGTAACCCACTGCTTCTTGGGGCTTATTGCAAAAATTACAGATGGAGCGAAACATACAGAAGCACAAGACAAATCGAGTGCCCCCCCTCAAATAATGAATCCGCTCGTTAATTTGTGATGTATGGAATACTGTTTCCGGGTCCAAACTTCCACTTTTCTAGCAAGGGTACTATAAACAGCTGTTTATGAGCACATTTTATTCATATCACACATTTATGCAAAGCTTTTAATGTGATTTTTCTATTTGCTTCACAAAAGAAGCTGGACAATTTTTTTTTTTAATTCTGGATTTATGTCATTCATGGAGCTGCTCTGTGTTTTTAAGATGACACACGTATATGAATGACTTTCAAGTAATACTTCTCCACCTTTCAATATGTGCAAGCTTTTCAACCAATAGCCAATACACAGGCATGTCAACGCCACCGGCCGTTCCTACATAATACGCTGCGCAAAATGAACGGAAAAAACAACAACAACATAAATCCTTGAGGTGACCCTATGGAAAACATTGGCATTGTACTGCATTTAACACGAATCAGATTCAATTTGTGCAAATATAGAGAGTATGTAGGAAAATGGGTGCATAAAAGGGTAGAGGTGAACGTAATGACAGTCAACTTTGTACAAAAAATGGCTTTGGCTGGACCCAATGTTCGGTCCTGGAGGTGTGTAAAGAGTCAGCATTTCAAACAAGTGGTACTCGCTGCAGAGCCAAGGGGTGGAGCACAGCTCAAGCCCCCCTCGCGGAACCTACAGGGCGGAGCTTGAGCTATCCACGCTAAGATACAGTTCGAACTCATACAGTTTGTTTCACACGGCAAAAAAAAAGTGTATATTAAAGATAAATTGAACTTTGAGACGATTATAAAATCTTTCCATAGACTTAAACCGCTGTCTCGACCTAAATGCATATATTTGTTGTTATTTTAGACTCCCTTACATTTGTCGTGATGATTTTTTAGCAGACGTGTTTGTGTGACAAATGGCATTATGTGAACACCTAAAACAAATATTGAATGCCCAAAATTTGTATGTTTTCTTAAAACTGTTGAAACTTTGTATCCGTCTCAGAAAATGAAATGTCTTAAGAATCCTTTTGTTATTTTCCTTCGTCTTTAATACGCTTTTGATAAAAGCGTCTACTTTATGAGGTTAATTGCTACACTTCGTAGACAATGTGAAAGCTTACAATCTATGAACTCTTTCCTTTTTTTCCATATCATTAACTTTAAAATAATCTGATTCATGTGTGTAATAAAGTTCAGCCTAGGGTAGCTACCTTATCTGTCCTTTGTTTTTTTTTATTTATATATATTAATGCGCATACTCCAAAAATCTTGTAAATATAATCATTTAAATGGAATTATATTACTGTTATTGAGGATAGACTCAGCCTTCACGTGGTATGCTATGCATTAATGATTATGCTAATTCAATATGTAACCAGTCTAAAAGTAGTCTGAAACCAGTTTTGTAATTTGCCAGGATGAACATGGTAACATGTGATCAGAGACTAGTAAACAGTTGTATAATTTAGTCACATATTCCACTGTCCTACAGAAGTTGCTGGATTTGTTTGTTTCCATTAAACGTACTTGGCAAATTGTGCATCTAACATAAAATAAATATGTTCATAAAATATAATAAAAATAATATAAAAAATAATCATATTTCAAGAACACAACACTTATTTTCACACAGACCTTTAATTTTACTTTACAAAACCCAAAAGATATTTACATACATAGTATTTGCAACATCCCACAATATTCACAAGTCATGGTTGAAGAAACATGGATTTCCCTTTCTGTCGGTCTCTCGACGTTGTGTCGAGAACGACAGATGGGGTTCGCCCTTGAGAACCAATCAACTCTGACTACTATAGAAAAGGCCAATGAAATTTGGCGAATGAAATTTGCATGCCGGGCTCCGCCCCCGGATGTCCGGTATAAAAGGAAGCCGGCATGCAGCATTCATTTACCTTTTGTTCTTCAGAGCCTTCGCTCATGACTACGAACAGAACGAATTCAATGAATTCTTCTTCTTCTACATGGCCGGATCTACGACGTAGAGCAGCGGATCGTCCCTACCTGCAGCGACCTTCCCCTGGGCGTCTCGGCGGTTCCGGAGGTGATAGAGATTTTTTCTAAAAGGTCCTTTTCAGGACTGACTGAGCATTCTCCAGCGCGGCATGTCCCGCTGTTCTCTTGGGTGCGGCACCCTCATCGAGGAGGGGGATGGACACGATCGCTGCATTAGGTGTCTGGGCGTCCAGCACACTGAAGCAGCGTTCGTTGACACATCTGCCCGCACTGCGGGCAGATTGTCATTCAGAAGTTGCGGTCACAGGTGGCTGTCTTCCTACGGGAACCAGCCACCATTTCGTCTGCTACCCGGGCGTGACATCTGTGGCTACGGCCCCGATGACCACCCACGTTAGCAGCGTTAGTGATATGGGGAACTCTGCGAACGTAAACCCGCCAGCCAAGTGCTCACGGGCCGATCGCACCCCGATTCGCTCTTCTGAACGTTCCCCAACCGGCGGTGGCATACCGTCCGGATCCTCAGGCACACACTCGGAAACGATGTGTGACGTAGATGAGATGTCGCTCGCAGCATCGGAGGGAGATTGGCATCCGACTCTGACGAATCCGAGCTCCACCCCCAGCGGTCGAGTTCAGGAGGAAGCAGAAGTGATGTCATCCGTGCTAACCCGGGGATATGTGGTTCCTGAGGTCGGAGCGCGGTGCAAACCGCGCCCACCCGGTGCCATGTTTTTCCCGGAGGTGCATGAGGAGCTGTGTAAAACTTGGAGCGCTCCACTCACGGACCGTTCCAGTGAAACCAGCTCTCTTACTTCCCTCAATGGTGGGGCAGCCAAGGCTACGTCGAGATCCCCCGGGTGGAACGTCCGCCTGCGGTGCACCTGTGCCGCGGACGGCTACCACCTGGGGGGGAATCGGCCACGCCTACCGTCCAAAGCGCGTAAGACTTCGGCATCACTGGTGTCGAAAGCTTACGATGCCGCGGGCCAGGCTGCCTCCTCTCTCTATGCCATGGCCATCCTGCAGGTCCGCCAGGCCAAGGCGTTGAGAGAGTTCCACGAGGGTAAGGCCGACCCGGGTATAATGCAGGATCTCCGTGCCGCCGCTGACAGCGCTCTATGGGCGACCAAGGCGGCGACACGGACCCTGGGTTGGACGATGTCCACGGTAGTGGTCCAGGAGAGTCACCCCCGGCTTTTACCTTGCGCAGAAGAGTGACACCAAGGAAGTCCGCTTTCTTGATGCACCCATCTCGCAGGGTGGGTTGTTGGTAACACCGTCGAGGACTGCGCTTAGCAGTTTTTGACGGTGAAGCAGACAGTGGCAATTAGCCACATTTTTTCACGCCGCGACTCGGCCGCCTAGGCCTCCGAGATACCGCGTGACGTCTGCTTCCCGGCAACCCAGGACCCCTTCGACATCGGCTCCGGTTTCTGTGCCCCCACAGGCGGCACCCGGAAGCGGAGGTCGAGGGGGAAACCTCCACCCCGTCAGCAACCTTCTCCCGAGAAGGGACACTGACGGGAAGACCCCAAGGAGAACAACTTCGGGCCCGACCTTCACAGCCACGGCTCTGATCGGTCGGTACGGGACGGCTCCTGCCTCGTCACCAAAGCCGGGCCCTTTTCAGGGCCTGGCGCCCACTTACTCGCAGAGTTTTTCCGTTCTCCCCGGGTGTACTTGCAGCCGATCGCACACTCCACTGGACTGTGCCCGGCGACCCGACCCCCCCCTGGCGAGGCGTTGGGTCGTACACACACGACAGCTGCCACCATTCTCAAACCGACAGTGCGTGCAGCGGTCCCGCCAGGCAGGTAAAAAAGGCGGAGCCAACCTTCCCTCCGGGGACCCCCCGCGACAGAAGGGTAGCTCCGCCAGCCGACGAACCACCCACCATGGGAATGATGAAGCAGACCGTCCCCTTGGTCACCCTGTCACAGTCCCTGGGAGCTCGAGAGCTGCCCACACTGTCTCGCTGACTAATGAGGGCGGTCCGTCTTGGTTACTCGATCCAGTTCGCCAGAGACTCTCCCCAAGTTTCGGGGCATCATCTCTCCCTCTGTCAGAGGCAGGGACGCCTCCGTACTTCGGGTAGAGGTCACCACCCTTCTGGCAAAACAGGCATCGAGTTCGTCCCTCAAAACCAAGATGTTCAGTGGGTCACGACCCACACTTCATCGTTCCCAGGAAAGATGGTGGGTTGCGCCCCATAGTTCTGCGTACCCTGAAAAGCACCTTCACAAAGCTGCCGTTCAGGATGCTCACGCAGAGGCGCATCCTGACATCTATCAGGTGTCAGGATTGGTTCGTGGCAATCGACCTGAAGGACGCTTACTTTCATGTCTCGATTCCCCTCGACACCGGCCGTTCCTACGGTTCGCGTTCGAGGGGCGGGCATATCAGTACAGAGTCCTCCCTTTCGGTCTGTCCCTGTCTCCACGGGTCTTCACGAAGATCGTGGAAGCCGCCCTTTCTCCCCTTCAGGAAAAAGGTGTGCGGGTACTAAACTATCTCGACGACTGGCTTATCTTGGCACACTCGCGAGATCTGTTGTGTACACAGAGGGACCTGATGCTCCGGCATCTAGATCGATTGGGATTTCAGGACAACCGAGAAAAGAGCAAACTCTCCCCAGTGCAGAGCATCCTCTTTCTCGGTATGGAACTAAACTCTGTCACCATGACGGCGCAGCTGTCCGCAGCCACGCCCAGTCAGTGTTGAACTGCCTGGAACACTTCAGGCAGTCGGCGGTCCCCCTGAAACAATTTCAGAGGCTCCTGGCATGGCGTCCTCCGCGGGGGTAATACCCCTCGGATTGATGCACATGAGACCGCTCCAACACTGGCTACAGAGTCGAGTTCCGAGGACAGCGTGGCACACCGGCAGCAGGCGCATGGTTGATGACGCCCTGCTGCCGACGCACCCTAACCCCTTGGTCTTCCATGACCTTCCTCTGAGCGGGGGTTCCCCTCGGGCAGGTTACGAGGCACGTCGTGGTGACGACGGACGCCTCGCTGCAGGGGTGGGGCGCAGTGTGCAACGGGCACGCAGTAGCGGGGCGCTGGACGGGCCCCTGTCTGCGCTGGCATATCAATTGCCTAGAGTTGTGGGCTGTGCTGCTTGCGCTGAGAAGGCTACGGCCTCTAGTGCGGGGCCAGCACGTGCTGGTCCACCTGGACAGCATGACAGCCGTAGCGTACACGCCAGGGTGGCGTACGCTCACGGCAGCTAACACGACTTGCCCGACGCCTCCTCCTGTGGAGTTAGCAGGTGATCCGCTCCCTGCAGGCCACACACATCCCAGGCGAACTGAACCAGACAGCCGACACGCTCTCTCGTCAGTATACGCCTTGCGGAGAGTGGCGACTCCACCCCCGGTCCAGCTCATTTGGGTGCTGTTCGGACAGGCACAGATAGACCTCTTTGCCTCCCACGACACCACCCATTGTCCGCTTTGGTACTCCCTGACCGAGGCCCCCCTCGGCACGGATGCCCTGGCGCACAGCTGACCGCGGGACGGGCGGAAACACCTCCCCCCCAGGAGCCTCCTTGCACAGACACTGTGCAAGGTCAGGGAAGAGGAGCACCAAGTGTTATTGGTTACATCGCACTGGTCTAACCACACTTGGCTTCAGAGTTGATGCTCTGGACAGCGACTCCCCCTGAACCATTCCCCTGACAGAGGACCTGCTCTCTCAGGGGAAGGACACGTTCTGGCATCCCAGATCAGACCTCTGGAACACCCATGTCTGGTCTCTAGACGGGACGAGAAGATCCTGAGATGGCTACTCCCCCTCTACGGCAGAGACCATCACCCAGGCTAGGGCCCCATCTACTAGGCGGTTACACGCCTCTAGATGGCGCCTCTTTTTCGTCCTGGTGTCTCTCTCAACGAGAAAGACCCACTGAGGTGCTCGATCAGGATTGTGTTGTCCTTCTTACGAGACTGGAGACTAACATCTCCCCTCCTCACTGAAAGTGTATGTAGTCGCTAACGCCACTCATCACGACTCAGGTGATGGAAAGTTTCTAGGGCAACATGACCTGGTCACCAGGTTCCTAAGGGGCGCAAGAGGGCGGAATCCGCATCATCTCCGCTCCATACCCTCTTGGGACCCTAACGTGGGTCCAAGAGCCCCCAGAGGCTCCGATCTTCCTCACCTGAGTAAGACGGCCCGCCTGTTGGCGCTCGCTTCCTTCAAGAGGGTAGGGGACCTCCAAGCATTCTCTGTGTCCCCGGATTGCCTTGAATTCGGCCCTGGTAACTCTCACGTTATCCTGAGACCCAGGCCCGGATACGTGCCCAAAGTTCCCACTACTCCCCTTCGGGACCAAGTGGTGAACTTGCAGGCGCTCCCCATCGGGGAGGAAGACCCAACCCCATCCGTGTTGTGTCCTGGACCGCACGCAGGGCTTCAGTAGCTCTGACCAGCTCCTTGTCTGTATTGGAGGACAGCAGAAGGGGAAGGCTGTCTCCAAGCAGAGGCTGGCGCACTGGGTCGTGGATGCCGTTACGACGGCATTCCGATCTCAGAATCTCCCATGCCCACTGAGGGCTTACTCCACACGGGGTATAGCCACCTCCTGGGCACTGGCCAGAAGCGCCTCTCTAGCAGACATCTGTAGAGCTGCGGGTTGGGCTACGCCCAAACACCTTCGCAAGGGTTAACAACCTTCGCGTAAACCCGGTGTCAGCCCACGTCCTGCATGGCGACATGTAGGGACTGGCATCCGGGGGGGCGTATGCCTGCGAAAGCATCTTCCCACCCTCCAAGAGGTTGGGTCAGTGTGCTATCTACCTTTCTTCTTACCCCCAAACACATGGCTAAGAAACTGGTACCTCACCAACCTTCCTTCTTACCCAGACACTGGTTAAGAACAGGCATTCCATCCATCACTAAGCAAGCACCCCCTGGGGTTGGCTGGGCAGAGCAGCCTTCCCCCTTAGGCCGGGACACCATATGACCTATCACAGATAGCTCTAACCGGACCTAGTGCTATCGGACGCAGTAACACCCCCCCCCCGTTGGCTGTTCCGTCTCATATACCCTCATGGCAACGGTTCCCACACATGGTAACCCATGAGCTTCCCCAGGTGGACCTCCACCTCGCGGTTAACTACCCAGTCTGCACGTTCCATGCGTTCTCCTCCAAGGACAAGACCATACCTATATCCACCATTTCCTCCCCACGGGTAGGAGGTGGCCTCTGCAGCGCTTCTCTGATTAAGAGTTGCGCTCACCCGGTGTAAACCCGAGCGGACGGCCTCTCGCCTGTAGAGAGCTAAGGCCCCGTCCGTAAAAGGTACCGGTCAGGGATGTACCCATCTTTTCCCAAGAAAGCTCTGGAACCCCCCGACCACCACACTGGAAGGTTACAGTTTCACGAAGCTTCGAGCTGACACGCCCAGGCTTGTTACCGTCGCTTCGCTGATGTTGTGACGCGATACAGCGTTGTGGCGTTTTCCATAGGTAACCCCATCTGTCGTTCTCGACACAACGTCGAGAGACCGACAGAAAGGGAACGTCTTGGTTACGTATGTAACTTCAGTTCCCTGATGGAGGGAACGAGACGTTGTGTCCCTTATGCCACAAACACGTATCGTATTCTGCTGCAGTCGTGAGAGGCTCTCAGGCTCTTCAGAACAAGAGGTAAATGAATGCTGCATGCCGGCTTCCTTTTATACCGGACATCCGGGGGCGGAGCCCGGCATGCAAATTTAATTCGCCAAATTTCATTGGCCTTTTCTATAGTAGTCAGAGTTGATTGGTTCTCAAGGGCGAACCCCATCTGTCGTTCTCGACACAACGTCTCGTTCCCTCCATCAGGGAACTGAGGTTACATACGTAACCAAGACGATTTCATTTCTTGTATTTCCTGCAAATTCCATGTCCTTTAGTCTCTGAAAAGTGAAGAAAGGAGCCAGGATCTCTCTGCTTCATCCATGTCACCTTCATATAACGCGTTTATTAATAAGTAACACATTGTGATAGCTAACAAGGGATCATCCTCCATTCTTAAAATATTTGGCAGTTCAATCTTCCAAGCAAACTGGCTTTGTGTCTCCACTCACAGGCCAGATGACCGCTGAGTCCTTTGTGCAATATAAAAAAATTCCAATAATAATGTAATAAACCAAGAGCTGCTCATAAACACTTAAACAAAAAAAGGGTATACATTAACAAACAATAGTCAAGTAATACATAGAGATTACCCAAACACCAAGAATCTCAGTATGTGGTGGAAATCTTTATGACATCTTGTCACGTGGTTACTCAAAAGTTCCAAAAAAATTCAACAACACTTCATGACAACAAGTCAAAGTGTAACATAAGGCAGAGTATAAAATAATAGAGTCCCACAATAATGAGTAAGAATCTCCTACTTCCGTAGGGCAAAGTTCCAAATAATTCCACAAGGTAGAGAGTAAACAATTTCCACAGGACAGAGTGTACCTCTCCACAAGGAGGAATGTAACATGAATCTCCACATGGTCGAGTCCTAGACGAATCTCCACGAGACAGGTTCAAGATCAAATATGTACAAAACAGATTGCTTGATCTCCACCAGGCAAGGTACTGTACAGATATCCACAAGGCAGAATGCTAGGCAAATCTCCACAACGCAAGGTGCTAGATGAATCTCAACGAGACAAGATACTAGACAAATCTCCACAGAAGGACGTTGGAACATCTAAGGTCTCACTAACGGGAAGGTTGGGCCAGAACTGCAGACAGGCGAAAGAGCAAGCACCGTCTATACAAACTAGAGTTTAAAGAGTACCTAGCATATGTTTTTTTAGGCCCTACTTTGGTTTATGGAGTGTCCAACAACAAGTTTATGTACATACAATGTGTTTAAACACTATAATCTCGTCATAATAGGCAGTTATTCGTACCTTACTTGTCTGACTCTCAAATGATTCGTTCCGCGATTCATCCGTCTAGGCCCCGCCTACCCGCTAACCTTGTGTCATGTGATTGGTCAGATGGTGTAGGCTGTTGTTATTGGTCAAACGCGTTCATCATTTGTCGCAAATGGAACCCCACTACCTTCATTACAGGATTACGGTTTACATGTTGTTGGATGTCATGTATATTATATGTGTAGCTAGAGATGGCGGCGATTTTACCGTACCAATTTGGGCCCGAGTCTGACGAGGAAGACGCTAATCCACAACAAACTCCACCACGACTGGAGCAGGATGTTTGTCAGTGGCAAGTGACAACTCTTGTCATAAAAACTCCCAGTGTGACAACACGCATGTTGTGCTTTTGCTCATCAATGAAATAAAATATTATTTTTTTCTTAAAATACTGTTAATACGTTAGTAATACTATTATTTCGTCGTGTGCGTTGTCATGGTACATAGAGCATTTCAGAAAGTCGACGTCATGAAAAATGATATATATGAAACCCAAATATATCTATATAGGTGCACGTGCGGCAAATGTGTCAAAATACAAAGTTAATAGCAAGATAAACAAACTGTAACACCCCAGAAATAACGGCACATGCTAATGTAAGCGTTATATGCATTAGCTAAACACAGACATAAGGTACAAAAATATTTCTTGAAGTTAAGACGAAAATGAATAGCCACACTTACAGGTTGTGATTTGGTGGAGCTAACAGGTCCAAATAGAGTTGTTATTTCCCCTTCTTTCAGGGATTGTCGATAGTGTTTGGGGGAGGAGAAATAAGTTTTCACGGCAGTCTCAGCAAAACGTAGGCGGGGACTATGTATAGTGACGTAGATACGTGGGTGTACTAGTCCACGACTCGTTTGTGTGATTCAGAGTCGACTCCCATTTTTACAAGCAAATAACTTTGTTATTTATTCACCTTCGGACTTACAACTTGGCAGACAGCTTACTTTCAAACACGGCAACATAACAGACTGCATGAAATGTCATTTTCATGATCTCATGCTAGGTACTCTTTAACCTAGATTAGGGTGATTAGGTCCGAGGGTGATTATAATGCTAAACCCCAGAATAAACAGAGAAACAAAGGACAAAAGTTGGTGAAATCCGGGGGTAATATAGCAGAGGAAATTAGATTGTGATGAGAAATCAAGAGGGTAGAGAGAAAAACCAAAGTGAAACCAGGTGAGGAGGGTGAAGCAATAACGAGCTGATAATAGTGAAACTGTTCCAGGAGGAGATGCCCTTCCCACACCTACACACACACAAAGACTAAACTACGATAAAACAACAAACAAAAATGGATTAAAACTTCTCCATCTTTGTCGCACACTGGGTCTGTACATGGTCAATGGTAGACTACGAGGAGATTCGTACGGTAGGTACACCTATAGTTCTAAGCTGGGTAACAGCACGGTAGACTATTTCATCACGGATCTGAATCCTAACTCCCTCAGAGCGTTCACAGTCAGCCCACCATCCCCATTGTCAGATCACAGTAAAATCACTCTCTACCTCAATAGATCCAAACCTAACACAGAGGCATCAAAACAAACTCACCTCCATACCCTAAAACAAACATACAGATGGAAACAAAATTGTGAAGATACATACCAAAGCATAACTCGTGAACCAAAAATTCAAAACCTACTGAATAAATTCCTAGTTACCCCATTCCCACACAATAACGAAGGTGTAAATTTAGCAGTAGACAGGATTAACCAAATTTTTACAATATCTGCAACACTATCTAACCTAAAACCCACTAACACAAAACCAAACAAAAAGCCTGTAAATGAGAAATGGTTTGACAACGAGTGTAAAAACCTTAGAAAAGAAGTAAGAATTCTATCAAATCAAAAACACAGAGATGCTGACAATGTAAACACACGCCAACTCTACCATGAAAAACTTAAACAATAAAAGGACACACTAAGGAAGAAAAAGAAACAAGATACACAAAACCAGTTAAAAGCAATTGAACAATCTCTAGAAACAAATCGCTTCTGGGAACATTGGAACATACTTAACAAACCCCACCATGAAGATCATCCCATTCAGAACGGAGACGTATGGATAAAGCACTTCTCAAACCTCCATCCATCCATTTTCTACCGCTTGTCCGAACTACCTCGGGTCACGGGGAGCCTGCGCCTATCTTAGGAGTCATCGGGCATCAAGGCAGGATACACCCTGGATGGAGTGCCAACCCATCGCAGGGCACACACACTCACTCATTCACTCACGCACTCACACCCTACGGACAATTTTTCCAGAGATGCCAATCAACCTACCATGCATGTCTTTGGACCAGGGGAGGAAATCGGAGTACCCGGAGGAAACCCCCGAGGCACGGGGAGAACATGCAAACTCCACACACACAAGTCGGAAGCGGGAATCGAACCCCCAACCCTGGAGGTGTGAGGCGAACGTGCTAACCACTAAGCCACCGTGCCCCCCACTTCTCAAACCTCTTTAGTAAAATAAACAAGAACCATGAACAAACTAACCTACACAACAAACTATGCACTCTGGAGTCAACAATTAAAGACTACCAAAACCCTTTAGACTATCCAATTACACTCGCTGAACTAGGCCAAAATATACCAAAACTTAAATCCCAAAAAGCAAGTGGTATCGACGATATCCTAAACAAGATGATTAAATACACAGACCAAAAACTCACACTCGCCATCCTCAAACTGTTTAATAACATCTTAAGTACAGGTATATTTCCCACAATCTGGAACCAAGGTCTCATAACTCCAATCCATAAAAGTGGAGACAAATTCGACACTAATAATTACCGCTGAATATGTGTAAACAGCAACCTAGGTAAACTCCTCTGTAACATTCTTAACAGCAGACTTCTCCAATATCTAAACAACCAAAACATCCTGAGAAAATGCCAAATTGGTTTCCAACCCAAATACCGCACATCCGATCATCCGATCATATATACACTCTTCGTACCTTAATTGACAAAGAAACAAACCAAAGTAAAAGAAAGCTCTACTCATGCTTTGTTGACTTCAAAAAAGCTTTTGACTCAATCTGGCATGAGGGACTTTTTCTTCAGTTGATTCAATGTGGCATCGGAGGAAAAACCTACGACATCATCAAATCAATGTATACCAATAACACATTTGCAGTTAAAATTGGCAACAAGCACACAGACTTTCTCTCCCAGAGTCGTGGAGTGAGACAGGGCTGTAGTCTAAGTCCTACACTATTTAACATTTACATGAACGAATTAGCTGGAGCTCTAGAACAGTCACCAGCACCCGGTCCGACCTTACAAGACACCGAAGTGAAATGCCTCCTGTTTGCAGACGATCTGGTGCTGCTGTCACCCACAAAAGAGGGTCTACAGCAACATCTGGACACCCTGCACACTTTCTGCCAAACATGGGCCCTATCGGTTAACCTTAAAAAGACTTGAGTCATGATATTCCAAAAAAAGCCCAGTCGTCAAAACCAACATCACAGTTTCAAACTAAACAACATGCCCCTAGAACACACCAAGAACTACACATATCTTGGTATAAACATTAGTAACACCGGAAACTTAAACAAGGCTGTGAATGACCTGAGAGACAAGGCACGAAAAGCCTTTTACGCAATCAAAAAGATTATCAAAATTGACATCCCAACCGTACTCTGGCTGAAAATAATAGAATCAATTATAGAACCAATCGCGCTGTATGGAAGTGAGGTTTGGGGTCCTCTCGCCAACCAAGAGTTCACCAGATGGGACAAACACCCAATAGAGACTCTGCAAACAGAAATGTGTAAAAACATTCTACGGGTACAGAGAAAAACTCCAAACAACGCTGGCAGAGCAGAATTAGGGCTTTATCCTCTAATCATTAAAATACAAAAAAGAGCTTTAAAATTTTACACGCACCTTAAGAACAGCGACACATACACACTCCATCACAAAGCCTTAAACCATCAAGAGCTGAGCCCAGAGAGAAACCCCTTCATCCAACTGATCTCAGAACTAACTCTACAACCCCAAACATGCCCAAGCCAAACCCAAACCCCAGCCAGACTAAACCAAATGATCAAAACACAAAAAGAGAAATATCTCAAACACTGGACAGAAGCAACAGCTCAGCAAAGTAAACTGGAATGCTATCTGTCACTAAACAGAGAATATAAAGTGTCAGAATACCTCACAAGCGTATCAGACCCTAAACTAAGAAAAGTGTTGAGCATGTACAGAGTCAGTGATCACCAGCTCACTGTAGAGATGGGCAGACACAGACACACATGGACACCGAGAGAAGAGCGACTGTGTCCACACTGCACACACAATCAATCAGTGGAAACAGAGCTGCACTTTCTCCTCTCCTGTCCCAACTACACACACATCAGAGAAACATTCTTCCCCCAGTTTACAAACTTACACAAAGACTTCGACCAGTTTCAACAATACCTATCTCATACATACTGGGAGAAAACTCAAGAAGCTCAAACCTGGCTGCAAGACATGTCAAGTCCTGCTACGACCAAAGAACAACCAGCACAACACAAAACAACACTTACAGGACAACACACACAAACTGACACTATCACCCTTATATTGAGATGTATGTATATATATATATATATATTTACTTATAGACTTTATTTTTATTCTATCTTACTTTTATCTTAATCTGTATTTGTGCATGTTTACATTTAATCTTTGGCAATGTAAAACTTTTTTATCATGCCAATAAAGCTCCTTTGAATCTTGAATCTTGAAACGAGCGGGCGGGGTCACTGACGGAGACACCGAGCACATGGTGAGCTGTCAAGCCGCACCACGTGATCGACAAAGAACAAAACAAACAGGTGCTCAAACCCGGGACCTGACACATCTGCCTCAGGTGGAATAACTTCATAGTTTTATATGGTTTTCAGTTTTTTTTTCTTGGGCAACTGCCTATGGGATTTGACTGTAGAAAGTGACAGACATTACAGTGTTTTTAAGCTGCATTATTTTATTTTTATATACTGCATGCATATTGGAAATGCACATTAAGGAGGTTTTAACCAAAAGTATAGTTATCAATATCATACCTTGTCAGAGGAAATGCCTGAATTAACCGATAGCACTACCACTTTCTGATTGTATGTCAGGCTGACTAAAGTTAGCAACTGAAAATCTCAATATTTTTTTACTCTTTTGATGGTGTTCTCAGTCCTTCTTGCTTAACAAATAACCATAAATGGATGAAAACTTGCCAAAGCAAAATCAAGTGCCCTTGAGAGCACACAGTAACAGAGTGGATACAAAAATACAAAACCAAAACTATATTAAGAAATGTTTGTGGTTAGCACACAATACAACTGTATAGCAATTATAAAACCACTTACCATCAACATGAATACCCACAATCAATTCCTACCAACTGAAGTAATGCACAAATAAATACAGAACGAAGCTGTCAACTATGGTAATGACTTTGAGCAAACGTGAAGGTTTGCTTAAACATTGAACATAGTTTTGTTAAAGGTCCCATTCCGTGCGATCCCATTTTTCAACCTTTAGATAGTGTGTATTGTTGCTGTTAGAGCATAAAGAACCCTTGCGAAAAAAAAGTGCACTTTAATATACTTTTTAAAAGTGTACTTATTACGTAAATAATCTACTTTAAAACAGCATACTTAAGTGTGAATTAATTGTAATGTTTTCAACCATCTAAATACGTATTATCTGTAATTTATTTCAAATATATTACTGTTTTATTTTGCATTAAAGGCATTAAGCTGAACTTTTGAGTGATTTTTTTGAACAACTTAATAAATTTTTACGTGTACTTTCAAATTTGCTTATAGTGTCTGAAAAATATGTTTAAAGTGTATTGTTAAATATATTAACAAGCAATTAATATGAAATTATACGTTGGTTAAAAATACACTTAAATGTGAATTTAATGCAATTTTTTAGACAACTAAATACTTATTATTTGTGTTAATAATGTCAAATATATTGCAGTTTATTTTGATATTAAATACAATAACTAAGAAAGTCTGTCATTTTTGAACCACTTACGTGGCACTTTAATACCTCTTGATGTGCACTTTTAACTTCAAGGTTAAGATGTGCTTCTGAAAATACTGAAAAAGCAATAACAGTGACTTAAAATGTGCATTCATTTAATTTGAATGCATAGCAAACATAAACCACAATGCTTACACAGACAAGAAAATAGACCATGTTTGTTAGTTAAGTGTGTATTTAGCACATTTATTGCAATAACGGATATGAATGTTGAAATAGACACACAAAAAAAAAATTGATAAAGAAAAAAAGCAAATAAACAAAGGCTTAAGTTAAATTACAAATTGTATTTTAAATTAGCAGTTACCCGTTCTTTAGAAAGAAAAATTTAAGTAAACATTAAATAATTTTAAATTAAAACTTTTATTTGAACCTTTCACAGTTTCATAGAAATATAAAATAAAAAAGTTAACAGGGGGTAGATTTTTACGTTCCAGAACTACCAACACTACAAATAACAAATTAAGAACCGCATAAACTATAAACTGAAGTGATAGTTCACCCAAATGAAAATTGTGTCATCATTAACTCACCCTCAAACCTGTATACATTTCTTTCCTTGTTCTACTCAACACAAAGTAAGGCATTTGGAGGAATGTTTGAGGTTGAGGATATGATGACAGAAATATTTGGGTGAACTATCCCTTTTAACTACCCTCAGACAAGTCTATTGCATAAAGGTAACTTAATACCTATCGTCACCTTTAATCACTCCACTTTCATGATTTTTTTTAGCATAACTTTCATTGTTACACTTTTGGCGAAGCACAGCCCTGACTTGGGATGGAGTGGTCCCTTGAAATCGATCAATCACTGCATCTGTGAACAAAAAATATTTGTATTATTATATGATAATCGTTTTTATCAGATTCAAGGTGCTACTACCTTGGGCCAGTGATCTCAAATTCAAGTCTTGGAGGGTCTTTGCTCTGCACAGTTTAGCTGCAAACAGTTCCAAATCTTACCTGATTGGAACTTGGAAGAACTGGATAGCATGATAAGGTGTTTTTAATTATTGGTGGAACAAAACATTGTAGAGCTGAGGCAATCCAGGAAGTGAGTTTGACACCAGTTATCTAGGACATATATTTGTAAATTAAAGAGACTTGAAAACATGCAACTCAAATGTTGCAACGTGGAACTATGCTGGGTTTTATTGAATTTGCAATACTTTTGATTCATATATCGCCTGTAAGAAGAATAACAGTACTGTATACAATAAAACTATGTGCAAACTTTGTTATTGTTTGTGATAATGACATTCAAATAATATTATCAACAATTAAAGCTATACGTTAGAAAACAACATAAAGGACTGAATTTGTACATGTAAAAAAAAAAACTGGAAGTTAATTACACTGGAAGTCAGACAAAAAAGTTAGAAATAGCCGTACCTGTTTCTGTATACAAAAATGGTGGAAATACTTAGTATAACATTGATTTCTCCCTTTAACCACACTGGTTAAAGGCAATTTTTACACTGTAAAAATTGGTAACCAGCAGTTATTATGTTGACGAGCTATTTTTTATCAGATCCTAACCTTGTTTTCTTGATGTGGCATAATTTATTTTGGTTGAGTCTGCAACGTTGACACTTTCCCCACCACTAACAGATTGGCATTGAAGGCAGAGGCTCTGATCTTTATGTTCATATCTTGTTTTTGCAAATATTAATTTGACAAAATATTCTGGGTGGCAGGAAAGTTCGGTGGACAACAAAATCTATTTTATAACCTACTGAATAAAATTAATTGATTCACAAACAACCACATGAACCAAAATGTTAGGTTAACCTTCTTCCAGTGTAGCACATCAAGAAAACAGCATACATACCAATGAGTGAATTGACTTTGATGGAGTCCAGTGGTGTTTTGTTTGTTTTCTTCCCTGTTAGACTGGACGTGGCCAAAGCCTCACGTCCAAAAATAACAACCGCTAGCTCCTGTGTAAACACAGACATTTTGGTCCTTGACAATCGGTCAAATGTCCTTTTAGGGATTTTTATGCCGCCACCCAGGGAGATCTATTTTGACCACAGGAGAAAAAATATGGTATCAGAATTGTGAGTGTGAATCAATGCCAATGCCGTAATTATACATAAAAATGTAAGGATACTACGTTTATGATAATTTGACAAGATATTGTGATGACAAACTTTTGGTTTACTACAAAAGTGTTTAAAAACTACAAAACAATGTTTTGCTTGTTTATTGACTTAATACACGTCAAAGTGTGGAACAATTTTTAAAGGTATAGCTCACCCTAAAACGAAATTATGTCACGATTAACTCAATTACTCACCATCATGTTGTTCCAAACCTACACTACTTTCTTTGCAGTTCCACTTTGAAGTCGCCAAGAAACGTAAATCGTATTTGAGAATGATCTATTTTGATTTCATGATGACTTCAAGAAACTAAAGGTGGTCGCACACTGGATGAAAAGCACAGAATTGAATGCGTCTAGGACAGCTCATAGGTATAGCCCCTTTTCTTGCCGACCAATCCACCTTCTTGAGCCCGAAAACTCTGAGTATGCTCAAACTAAATGCAAACTTACATGGGTAAAAACCAAAACCGGCTTTGTGATACAGCCCACTGGGGTGTATTCCTAGAAAGAAGTTAACTTTTCATCAGCTAAACCCCTACCTTTTTTTTGGTTCCAAAACAGCTGATGTCATCCCAAAAGTTACCCATTTATGAATGCTCACGGCAACAAAGTGAAAACATTATCAATGGATCACAGATTTCACGAGTCACCATGGAAACGGCTCAGAAGCTTAAAATTTCTGAATCTGAAATAACTTTATTATATATTTTTAATATAAAGATACTTTAGATATATGTACTATTTTTATAATAAAATATGGCTATATTTCTTACATAAAGTTTAGATTTGTTGAGATGATTGTAACCGTTATTTTACCATGTGTATGCTTCTCCAGTGCATTTCACCAAAATAGTGATGTGTATTTGATTACATTGACAATTGTGTAGGCTGATTTAACCTCAATTTTTTGCCTTCTCTGTAGCCTATGTTTTTTTAAAAAAATCTACCTTTATATGGTTTTGTTAAAAGTGACATTGTTTTGTATCTGCTTTATCATACTAATGGAGACCTTTTATTTATAGAAACAGCTAAAGTTGTCATAATTTCGAAAAACTTGCATAATGCCTTTCACTATACTAACCAGCATAGTAATTATTTCGCATTTAAGGATGAAGGTCTGCTGTGGCAGAGACAAATAAAAATGTTAGGCCCACAGTACATGCCTAATATGCTCTTTAATAGTTTACAATACATAAAATATATACTATATATATATATATACACTGTATATATATAAAATATACTTAGAATATATATATTTATTTTCTTTGTTTGCTAAAAGGCCATGGCTTTCCAAATGTTAAACAAGTCATACAAGGCCTATCTTAAAAGACCAAAAACAACTTTCAATACTATACTTTTTTTCATCCAGTTTGTGACACCCTTAATAATAACTTGGAACACTAAATAGACCATTGTACTAACTCTGAACACACTGAACAAAGACTTTAAACAGATCCCTTTCTTTTTTTTGACTAAGGTTATGTCTTGTGCACAACATTGCCTAAAGCAAATTAATGTAATAGTTTGCTTATATTTTATGTTAACATTAGAATATTTATCTATGCATATCCATACCATTTCTGCTGGTGGTGGTGGTGCCACTTCTGTTGGTTGCACTAGAATAGAAGAGGCTGAAGGCTTATTTAAGGTTGCGACTATGTCTTTTAACGTTTTCACAATGGCTGGCAACTCTGGTAATACAAACATGGTAAACATTGTATTAGCGTTGATCTAGCTTCATCAGCTATAAAAAAGTACACTTCATTTTACATACCTTTTAATGCACTGGAAATGTCATCATCAAGCTTAGGGTATTTTTGCGGACACTGTGATGAGATATCATCCTCACTTTCCGAGTCAAGCTACAAAACAAGTTTTTAGCATTTGCTTTATTATTACATTAATACTTCTATTTTATTTATTTTTTAGTAATACTTACATTTCTTAGAGGTTCCTTCAGCGGAGATGATTCTTCATCAATGGCTGTTACATCAGATTCGGAGTCATAAAGTGGTGGGGCTGTGTTAAGATCAGGTTCTTTTTTTTTCCTCAGGTCCTCCTTTAGAGCATCAACCATGTGTGTCGCTGCCTTTTTTGTGAGGGCCTTAGTAAAAGAAACACTGGTTTCAGAAAATTATATCTATACAAAGTTATAATTGCGTGACTCAGTTCATTACAAGAATAATTCAGACAGAAATGCAAAAACTATCGTAGTATTGTGTTATTTCTTTAAGTTATGAGTCAAAAGCACTGATTACAGCCATGAATTAAAAGAAAAAAAAGTGTAAAACTTAGTAAAACACATATCGGGGAGGTTTCGCAGACAGGAATTATCCTAAACCAGGACTAGTCCTTATTAGGATATTTGAGTTGTTTAAAAACATTCTTCACAAAAACATTAATGCTGTGCATCTTGAGACAAAACAATCGCACTGATATATTTTAAGGTATGTCAGTGCAAGCTGTTTTTGAACAAAAGACCTTAAACATTTCAGTTAGTCTGGGACTAGGTCTAAGCCATGTCCAGGAAACCGCCCCTTAAACTTAATTAGCGATGTAACCCCATGTTAAGTTGTGTAAATGTAGCTGGTTGTTTAAGATAACATGTAAAAACAAAAAATATTACCAATCTTGTAGAGTCTCTCTTCTGTGATTGCCTGCCTTCAGCTGTTGAATCCAATGAATCCATTAGTTGAATTGCCTGAAATTAAAAAGTAAATTACACTATTTTTAATGGATGTTGCAAATCTATAAGAACATGATCACCCCGGTGTGCATATACCCAAATTGAATTTTTTTATCATTCGTAGCGAACCTTGGCTCATAAATGGCGGAATTGTCCGTCAATGGATGGGAAGAAGATAACAATCTTTAGATTAGCACCACCTTGCAAATTTGGAAAGCCAGATTGCTTTAAAGTAATATTTTTTGGTATGCACCAAAATGGCATGCACCAATGCACGTACCTTTGCTGATTTCTTTGGATTAGTTCTTAGAGTAGTGGCTCCCGTACGTGAAGTTTTGAAGGGAACCTTAAGAACAAAATGTTGAAATCAGTTTTAGCTTACTTAGTCGTAGTTATTTAATGATACTTAATAACTCCTATGAAAACCTTATTATTCTCTCAAAAAAAGGCATTAGATCGCATCATGAATTCAATTAATTCTCAATGCCTTGGGAGTGATTATACACACTTATTAACTACATACACACAAAGGTAATCAATCGTTTTGATACACTTATTTTGATGAATAGATGCTTAAAGCTCTAAAAACACCGCTTGATCAAGTTACAAGATGTATGATGCTAACGTTACGCGGAACCATGCGGGGGAGGGGTGTATTCATTTCTAAAAGAGAATAATAAAGATTTTAACAAACCTTTCGTTTCTTCTGAATCTTATTCATGTCGACACGTAAGTTACAGTCCTTCAGGTTCGAGATGCTGGAAATTTAGTAAAAATCTTTCAGTTAAGCAATGAGCAAGTTCGCCATTTAACAGAAACAGAAGAATATGCTGACATCTTTCGCATTTATCGTTTAATTGAAGCGTGAATAATTAAATATAATAAATATTTACCTAGATATGTCGAATGGTAAAACTTCGTCTTTAGTCCGTTGATCTGATCCGATGTGTCCGTCAAGTTACGTGACTTTCGCCATGCTATTACTTCTTTTAGCGACGCAAGGAGTCAAGGACGGACCGACAGGTGGATGACATCACATTACCGCGAGAGTTTTAAAAAGCATATGGAGCAGTCGGCTCTTGATTCTCTCTTGCGTGAATATGATGTCATCCGCTTGTAGATTCTTGCGGCACCGTGAAGTGGAAGCCTATTGGCTGATTTGTATTCAAAATTTGTTCTGGGAAATTGAAGCGGATTTTGCCGCCATAACTAGAAGTGTGTTTAGTAATCGTTCCACTGAAGTTAACAGGCGATTATGAATCCTACAAAAAGGAAGTACAAAACATACTTAAGCAACGATGATACTGAACAACCAAGGTCAAGCAAGTATTTACGAACAAAAGCGGTAAGTTATGTTTTTTTTGTTAACAGCTGTTAGTATTATTATTTTTATTAATATAATAACAATAATAATGATAATTATTATTCGGGTATTCATGTTATTGTTGGTGTTATTTATTCAGTTATACTAATATTATCATTAGATGGCTAAATGCTTTTAATTAATGTTAAAGTGGGTTTCTTATATGTAACTAAGTTTAACTCGTACTAATATCTCATCTAATATCTCAGGGTTCAAAAAGAAGGACCTACAAAAATTTCTTAGAAAAGAAGAACATATGTCCAGACAATTGCTGCACACAGTCAAAGGTAGTTTTTTAAATTAATAAATGTATTTAATTTTTGATGTAGGCACTTACTGTTCTCATTGTTTCATACACATTCACTGTAAAAAAAAAACGTAAAAAAACGGCAAATCTCTGGCAGCAAAGTTTCCAGACGGATTCCGTCAAATTACAGAAAAAAACTGTTTCTCAAAATTACATGCAAAAACCGTAAAAATACAGAGAATATTTTACAGTCACAATTCATTAAATTACAGTATATTACTGTTAATAATTGTTCTTTAACTGTATAAAAACGTAATTAGTAGGTGAAAATACATTAAAAACAAGTACATTTCAGGTTAATCTCTGTAAATGTATGGCTTTTATTTACTTTTAAAATAGTTTACCTTGCAAAATAACTAAGAAAAATTTATAAAATCCCAATAAGTACATAAAATCAACAACAAAATGTAATGGGTACCTCCAATAAAACAGAAGTCATTTTAGTGAATTGCAAACAATGTTTAATGTTAATTGGACAGTAATACAAGCAGAGCATGGACAAATAGCTACATTAAGAGGCAATATAATAATCTATACATTTGTCAAATAAAGTGTTTTACTGGAAAAATAAAAACAAGGACATTTAAAGGAATTAACAATATTTTGAACTCTGCATGGGTCTAAATAACGTGTTTTCATTATCCGTATTATTAGAAACTAAGTTCCTAGCTCCCTACTTTGTATGGTAACACAGGGAAGCCCCACACCTGCACTAGCTGTTAAACGATGATGAATGCTTTTCATGCTATAATCATAATCACAACGAGCGAGAGAGAGAAAAATCAATAGTTGTGTGCTATTTAATGGTAACTTTTTTTAAGACATATCTGCTAAATTTATTTTACACATTTACTGACACTGGTATGATTTAACTGTGAGCATCACCTTACAAAGCTACTTTTATCATGGTTCTCAAAGATGTGCATACCCATAAAGTAGGAAAGGGCTTCCTGCATTACCAGACAGATGGAGCAAGGAGTATGTTTTTAAAGCAATTACAGAAACATTTTCTTGGTCCAGAGTTCAAAATAACTTTTAAAGGGTTAGCTAAAGTGAACAGGTGCATTTATCCATCATAAAAACAATCACATGGCTCTGGGGGGTTAAAGGATTAGTTCACCTCAAAATGAAAAAAAATTCCTGATAATTTACTCACCCCATGCTATCCAAGATGTTCATGTCTTTCTTTCTTCAGTGAAAATTAAGGTTTAGGAAAACATTTCTGAATTTTTCTCCACACAATGGACTTCAACTGCAACCAAAATGTTGAAGTCCAAATCAATGCGGTTTAAAAGGACTTTAAAGTGCTTCAAATGTCTCTCCTCGATCCCAGCTGAGGAATAGGGCCTTATCTAGCGAAACAATCTGTTATAAAAAATAAAATAAAAACATTTATATACTTTTTAACCACAATTGTTAGTCATGTGCTGGTCTGCGACGCGCCGGGCATGACATCATCACGTTGGAAACGTCACAAAACATTTTTTTAATAATAAAATGAAAAAACAAAAGATGTCTGACGATTTTGAAGTTGAAGGTGAAAATGAGATGGAATTTTTCACCCTTCCTTGCCTTTTTGAACCGGAGTACACAGACAAATAACTTAGATAGATGACATGACAATTCCAACGTGATGACGTAATGCACAGACCAGCACATGACTAACAATTGTGGTTAAAAAGTATATAAATGTTTTTTTTTTATAACCGATCGTTTTGCTAGATAAGGCCCTATTCCTCAGCTGGGATCCAGGAGAGACATTTGAAGCACTTTAAAGTCCTTTGAAACTGCATTGATTTGGACTTCATCATTTTGGTTGCGATTGAAGTCCATTGTGTGGAGAAAAATCCTGAAATGTTTCTCAAAAAACTTAATTTCTTTTCCACTGAAGAAAGACATGAACATCTTGGATAGCATGGGTGAGTAAATTATCAGGTAATTTTCATTTTGAGATGAACTAATCCTTTAATAAAGGCCTTCTGAAGCGAAGAGATGCGTTTGTGTAAGAAAAATATCCATACTTATAACTTTATAATCTAAATTACCTAGCTTCTGCCAGACGACCGTATGCATTCATATGGTGTCAGAAGAATCGTCCATCTTAGACTACACAAATTTAAAAGTAAAAACAGTCTCCTATTTCCACACCTGGGTTGCCATGGTCATTTAATGTAGATCCACAAGCACGGGTTTTTCTAATCTGAAATCACAAAAGAAAGAAATATTTTAAAATACTATTTAAATTTAGGGTTAGGACTACCCCTAACCATGAATAACTATTGCATAGTGTGGGATTAGTTTAAGCATTCTTTTAAATTTCCAAACTCATTATGGAGGAAACACTGAAACGACCTGTTATTATGATTGATATCAAAGGGTTAGTTTACCCAAAAATGAAATTTAGCCTGTGATTTACTCACCCTCAAGCAATCCTTGGTGTATATGACATTCTTTCAGACGAATACAATCAGAGTATATTAACAAATGTCCTGGCTCTTCCCAACTTTATGCCAGTGAACAGGTGCTTCTGTTTTGAAGTCCATAAAAGTGCATCTATCATCAAAAGTGCATCCTTAACCACTCCCATTTAACTATTAGTCTGCTGCCTAATTGTAGGCCAACCTAAAACTAGAAGTGAAGTGGGCAATAGGCTTATTCACTAGACTATTCGAAGTTCCCGGATCAATAGGCCTATTCGTGAGCTAAACGTTGTGAAAACACAAACGACACCTATTTACAATCACAGTAACAACGAGCTACATCCCGATTTGCCTCAAAATGAGCTTTATACGTTTGTTTTAAACGGCCGATTGAGAGACAAGTGCGAATAAGGGGCCGTCTGCAAAGTGCAAATCCCACCCAAACCCTTCTGCACATTTTATATTATTAAACACAATTAAATAGCTTCTTCAATGTGACACTCTGTACTGTCACCAAATTCAGCTGCGTACGGTATAGCCAACCAAATTGTGTAAAAGAATAGGCCTACTTATTTATGTGCAATTACTTCCCAAACTAAGTGTTGTAGGCTGACTGACATTAGAGCAGTCATGTGTGAACTAAATTTGGTGTTACAATGAAGTTATTGAATATTTGTTCATAATATAAAATGTGCAAAAGCAGTAGCCTATAGGCTATGACCAGTGGGACACCATTGATGTGTAAACTGAATTGGGTGGCACTACAGTTTGTAACATTGAAGTTCATGACGTAATGACGTTTTTTGGGTTATATTGCACTTTGCAGATGGTCCCTCTCTCAGCCGCCTTTTCATTATATTATAAAGCTCGTTTTGGGTTGCAGCGTTATGTGATTGTATGCAAAGTGTAATTTGTGTTTTAACAACGTTTAGCTTACGAGTTATTGATCCGAGAAGTGAATAGGTATAGCCTATAGGCTGTAACTCCACCTGGATTTAAGCACTGACCGTATTTCTTTATATTTGAGTCCAAGTTCAAACACTATGAAACGCTCCATTAACGTAAGGAGTTCTGAAGCACTGCCAGCGGGACATTAAACAGGAAGTGCCTGTCCGAGCTCACAACATGTTTTGCGTGGGAACGCAAACATCTTTGAGAGGGAACGCAACGCAAAAGTTTCTGGGAACGCAAAGTTTCTCGCGCAAAGGGAACGCAAAAAAAAAAAAAATATCTCCCCAATTTTTTCCACCACCACGTCCCTTTAGGGGCTCCGTACAGAACTGTAGGGATGCTGTCTTCTCACAAAAAGAATGTGTAACATTCTTCTCATTTTCAGTTTTTAAATATAATTTTACATTTTATTTACACACTTAAATCATTATCGTATCGCATATCAAATAATCGCATTATTAAATAAGTCATCACATTTTTCTTCAATATCATGCAGTCCTAATTTTAATTATATTCTGTTTAAATTAACTAAATTACTTGTTCATTTTGATGAACGAGATTTAAAGATCCGTGGATAGATGCACTTTTATGATGGATAGATGCACTTTTATGATGGAAGGAGCCAGGACATTTGTGAATATAACTCTGATTGTATTCGTCTGAAAGGTCATATAAACTTAGAATGACTTGATGGTGAGCAAATCATGGGCTAATTTTCATTTCAGGGTGAACTATCCCTTTAAAGTAGAACTCCAGGAAATTTTTAAGTTAATCTAGATCGTTATACCTTTGCGAGTATGGTCTATAGAAAAAAAAAATGAACCAGATTGGTGCTTGCAACACGGAGCTGCTACCGCTAATGCCCAGAGCTCCCACTCAGCTAAAACAGCAGTTATGGGGGCATATACATAAGAGGCACAAAAACGCTCTTTAAAGGATTAGTTCACTTTTAAAAAAACTTTTGCTGATAAATTTCTCACCCCCATGTCATCCAAGATGTCCATGTCTTTCTTTCTTCAGTCGAAAAGAAATTAGGGTTTTTGATGAAAACATTCCAGGATTTTTCTGCATATAATGGACTAAGATGGGACTCAAACGGTTCAAGGTCCAAATGCCAGTTTCAGTGCAGCTTCAAAGGGCTTTAAACGATACCAGACGATGAACGACCGGTCATTTCAAAAATAAAGAAAAAAAGTTTACGTTTTATAAGCACAAATGCTCGCCTTGCTCTGTTCTGTGATGCGCGTTCGTGACGTCACATAATACGTGCTTCTCCCGCGGCCTCGGCCTCTCACCGGCCGCCTGCGCCCACGCCCGCATCCTTCTCCGTCTTCCACTTCTCCCCGAACACCCCTTTAGATCATCCAAGCTCTGCTTTTATATCCACTCTGATGCCCGTCCTAATCGCCACCATAATCAACTCCTATCTGATGCAGCTGCCGCTAATTTCCCTTGTTTCCCTTTCGGGTCGGCCATGACAGTGAACCGGAACTGGCCGTGTGTTATCCCGAAAGTGTTCCCTCGGGCAAACCCGCGCTGATTTTCTTGGTTCTGCCTTCGTCATCCGGTGACGAGCATTTGTGCTTATAAAACGTAGATATTTTTTATTTATTTTTTAAATGACCGCTCGTTTCGCTAGATAAGACCCTTATTCATCGTCTGGTATTTTTAAAGCCCTTTGAAGCTGCACTGAAACTGTCATTTGGACCTTGAACCGTTTGGGTCCCATCGAAGTCCATTATATGCAGAAAAATCCTAGAATGTTTTCATCAAAAACCTTAATTTCTTTTCGACTGAAGAAAGAAAGACATGGACATCTTGGATGACATGGGGGTGAGTAAATTATCAGCAAAAGTTTTTAAAAGTGAACTAATCCTTTAACAGACACAAAATGCAATTCAAATGTCTGTCCAACATGAACAGGGCCCTTACATGACAACAAGATGCGTTTAGCAACTTAGCCATTGTTTAAACTCACCTAAAGAGTGTTTTAGACGGCTAGCTGTAGTCTCGCGCTGAAGTCCCATCTCCCGTGGGAACTCAGTTGTAGCCGGAAAAAAAGGTGAATAGCAGTGTGTAAGGTGGCGATATCTTTCCTCCCCAGGATGGTAGGGACACAACTGCAGAATCTGGAGGTCATGGAAAGGAAGACGTTGAAAATGTAAATTCTTGTATTTTCGCATTCTGTTGCCACAATTCGGAATGGCACAAACGCGAACCATTTCTTCTTCACTTGTGAGCAACTCCGATCATCACTCTTACACACACGATGCTCGTCCCACCTGCACAGAATATTTTTTCCACCAGGATGGTAGGGGAAGGTACCGCCTTTTTCACCTCTGATTGGCTAAAGGGGCTCTCCTCCGATTGGCTACACTAACCCAACCCCTAAACCTACCCAATCGGAGGAGAGCCGATTCTTTTTTTCAGAAGCGAAAAAACGCAGTACCTTCCTCTACCATCCTGGGGGAAAAAATATTCTGTGCAGGTGGGACGAGCATCATGTGTGTGAAGAGTGATGATCGGAGTTGCTCACAAGTGAAGAAGAAATGGTTCGCGTTTGTGCCATTCCGAATTGAGTTTAAACAATGGCTAAGTTGCTAAACACATCTTGTTGTCATGTAAGGGCCCTGTTCAAGTTGGACAGACATTTGAATTGCATTTTGTGTCTGTTAAGAGGCACAAAAACGCTTTATGTATATGCCCCCATAACTGCCGGGTTATTTTTTCTATAGACCGTACTCACAAAGGTATAACGTTCAAGATTAACTTAAAAATTTCCCGGAGTTCTCCTTTAAAGGAATAGTTCGGCCAAAAATGATATTAAACCCATGATTTACTCGCCCTCAAGCCGTTCGAGATGCAAATCAATTATTTTTTAGACAAACACATTTTCAGTTATTTTAGAAAATGTCTTCGATCTTTCAGTTATAATGTCAAGTTATGGAGTCCACCTCCTTCAAGTCCAAAAAATGTGCATGCATCCTTCACAAAAGTAATCCATCCGGCTCCAGGGGGATAAACGAAGGCCTTCTGAGGGTAATCCGTGCGGTTTTGTCGTAAAAATATACATATTTAAAACTTTATAAATGAAAATAACTGGCTTCCGGCAACGGTCGGCGCGCATTCACAGGAGATGGATTCCAGCGTATGACGTAGGACGAACGTATTGTGTAATTTCTGAGTGATTACACTGAGTGATTTGGGCACAGACAACACGTACTTAGATATAGACATATTTAGATATATTTTACATTTGGGCACAGACAACACGTACTTAGATATAGACATATTTAGATATATTTTACATGCACTATGGGCACAGACAACACATATTTTACTGGGCACTGTTATTCACCCCGGTTACAAAGAAGTATTCATAGGAATGTTTGTAGCATAGTTGTGTTAGTAGATCAGACATCATATTAGAATCAAGATTGTTTGAATGACAGAATCAGCATATTTATGCATGCAGTAATTGTTTTTATAAGAATATCTTTAATCATTTTCAGCAATATAAAATCCAGTGATGTGTTAAAGGCCTGACCCAAATATGTCAAAAGCCAGCAATACAAATCCAGTGATGTTTTAAAGGCCTGAACCAAATGAGTCACAGTCAGCAAAATCCAGTGAAGTGTAAAGCCCTGATCCGAAAATGTCAAGTTGACCTTCCACTATTAGACCAAAAACCTTGTAGCTCAGCTTATTTTTTTAAATGAATCAATGTTGACATTCCACCATTAAATCAAAAGTATTGTGGCTTTGAATAATGGTGGCAGGCAAAACAGTTGGATATTAAAAAATAAGAGATAACGGGAATCTAGCTGATTGGTTTTGAAAGGAAACACCTCTGGGTAGTTTCAGTATAACTAGAGGTTGGAAAACACCTGATTTCAGATGCTTTTGGGAACATCTCACTTGTTTGACTTGAGAGCAAATAAAGTTAATTCTTTGACACCTTTGACCTTCTTTGTCTGAGCAATTTTTTAAACTACAAGATCAGCATTTTTTCTCCTCATCATAATTGGCGAGCCAGCCAGGAGTGGAAAGAGGCTGAAGGCATCTGACAGCACCTGAGGGCAGGCCATCCGGCTGACTACACAGATCAGAAGACCAATACAGGTGAGCATACTTTTGCTTAGAGTTTAAAATGTTGGTATCTGTGTGGTCTGCCGGAGGTGAGTTCTGGGTGATGTTGATGTCTATAAAAAGCTTCTCCAGTCTAAGAGCTAATTGATACTAGTATTGCAGGAGGGTCCCAGGTCTCAAAGCAACGAGTGAATGTAGATGAATGAATGAGATGTCTAGACATTTATTTATTAGAGACCTGCCTGTTTTGAGAAGGTAGATGAGACCACCTGTTTGGAGAAGGTGGATGAGACCTACCTGTTTTGAGAAGGTGGATGAGAGAACCTGTTTAGAGAAGGTTCGCCCGTTTTGAGAGGGCATTGCCTGTTTAGAGGAGGCACATATTTATTGTTTATTTATAGAGAGAACGCGCGGGATGTAGAATAGGTATTCTGTGTTGTCTGTGTCAATGTTCTGAGCAGATGAGAAAAGTTTAGGAGTAGAAAGGAGGGGCTGCTGGCCACAGTCCCAGAATGAGTGGTAACTGTGTGTGTGTGAGCGCTCATGTGTGAAGGAATAAGGAGCAAGGGAGAAATAGAAAACTAATATAACTAAGGTTTTTCTCTAAAAAGAATGAGTTCAGGATTCTAATAAGGGTTTTTGAATGTTTTTGAAGACATTTTTTTTAGATAAAACTAATTTTATCTACATGAAGATGTGCATAAGAATGTCATTACATGCTGATATATTGTGACCCGAGTAAAAAGAATACAGGTGTATTTATGAGACGATCAGGGCATTGCTTTGTGAGAGCTCACATAGGACAAACACCTAGAGAAAAGAAGGTGATATATTAGAGACGATCACGGCTTAACAGCTGTGTGAGAGCTAACATAGGAAAAATCACCCATGGTCACAATACGATGCATGTACTGCATTTTTTCTAAGCACATTGGTTCATAAAGGATATGATGTAGAATTTGGTTCCTTTAATCATGAGAATAGTTTTGATTCATGGCATTTTGGAAAATATTCAAGAGACTGCTATTGCATGTTGAAATATTGTGACAATAATAAAAAGAAGGTGATACATTAGGGACGATCACGGCTTAACCGCTGTGTGAGAGCCACATAGGAAAAATCACCCATGGTCACAATACGATGCATGTACTATAAGTCAAGGAATACTAAAACTTTTTTACTAAAGAATTTGGTTTATGAGGGATACGATAGCAGTTTTTGTTCTATTAATCATTAGAGTAGTTCTGACTCCATATTTTGAAACCTTTTTAAGAAAAAGTGTGCATTTAGAGAAGGTTTTTTTTTTTGGGTGCTGTTCCAGAGTGTGTATGACATCAACCAAAAAGGGACAGAGAGCGAGGGTCTCTGTGTGTGTGTGTGAGTGTGAGTGTGTGAAGCTTGTAGAGGACTCCATGGAGGGTATAGCCAGGAGTGAGTGAGAGAGAGTAGAGGCGGAATTGTGTTTTGTGTGTGTGCGCACGTGAGTGAGTGATATAAGCAGTTGATGTGAGAGTGAAATTGTAACTTGTTCCAATAAGTGAAAGAGTACTCTTTATTATTTTATAAAGCTATATGGATATCTTAAGATGAAATAATAAAAATAGTAAGAGAAGAAATTTGAGTCTATATTTGGACATTTTTAAGTTCTTGCTTTAGCTAAATACATTATTGCTTTGAGTATTCGCTTCTGGAAATAATTGAGTTTTGTAATTCTCAGCATTAGTAACTGGCTTTTATTTTCAGTTAGTTCCAGTATATAGAGCCATAGCAGGAATGATGTTGAGGTCATTATAATTGCTCGTCACTTTTAAATTATTATAGAATGATATAAGATCTCTCGTTCCAATATTGGTCATTGAACATAAATTAATTATTAAGGTTCATGCTTTGAAACTCTCTACCCCATTGGTGACTTTTGCTTTATTTTGTTTTTGTTTCAGTTCACCACATTGCTATTTGCATGACAGAAGAAGGGCCAGGCCTCGAATATGAGAGAACAGAGGCTTTTCAGACTAAGATACAAACCATAAGAAAAGTATTGTCTGAAACTAAGGGAATTGAAAATCACTTTTGGGAGGAAGATGCATACATTGATGTGGAAGGGGTAGAACAAGTTCTGTCAAAAGAAAGAAAAAACTGGTACCTGAAGCAACTGACAGAGGTTCGAAATTTAGACTCTGTTCAATCAGAGTGGCCTTACATAGATTGGGAAAAAATTGTAAGGAACTGTTGTGAGGTAGATATATTGAAATACTACCTGAATGAAGTCTGTGCTTACCAGCATAAAAGATGTAATGGTCCCCCAGGTCTGACAGCAAGAACATTATTGATCCACAGGATCCCCATTGATAGGCTAGCAGGAGCCTATTTCGACATAGGAGAGGTGCAGGGGTTTTCCTTAGGGCGGGGACAAACTGGGCGGCTTATTGGTTTCCCTGAGCTGAGAGTCTATGCAGATACTCGATATGTAAATTGGACAAGCAAGATATTGAAAACTTTTAATGAAAATGGAGAAGTGGTTCCTCAACAGTTTGTGGCAGTAACTTTGAAAAAATTGGTGGTGGAAATAGCCCCAGAGAACTCCAGATCTTGGTTTGCACCCTTTTAATGCTTAAATAAAGAAATGAAATACATTTGAATCTTTGTACTCTTTTAATAATAATACATTTAAAAGCATTATTGATTTGTGCATTGTTTAAATATGTCGTCCACTCCTGTAGAGCTGTTGGGGTCCAGATACCCGGTATGCAAAGACTCAATAGCAAGAATATCTAAAAAATGGGCCATAAGAACTAAAAACTTAAGAACCATATGGCCAAAGAGTGGTACCTTCGATGTGACAGTGTGTGAGGAAATGGAGGGGCTAATAAAGAATTATAAACCAAAAGATAGAAACAAAAAACGAGAAGAAAAAGAGAAAATTAGAACAGGAAGTGTTAAACCTGTTCAAAAATGAAGGAATTAATTTCCTGAAAAATATGAGAAAAATAAGAGAAGTGTTAAAAAAGGATGATGAAGGATATGGAGAAAGCTTTGAGAAAATGACTCAGCCACCTCCCTATGAACCTCCCAGTCAGAAGTTAGAAACGAGGCCAATACCAACACAAATGCCATTGGTAGCAATATCAGGAGATGTCACCATAGAAGGACAGGTAGAAATAGATACAACTGACCTTGAGAGAATTAAAGACGAAAGAAAGATGACAGAGCCAGTCAAAAATCCCCAGTCTATACAAGAGATATATTAGAGAATGAGGAAGGCAGGGGTGCATTTTGTCCTTATCCTAATAGAGAACTGAAAAAGCCCCTTATGAAGAACTGGCAAAAGCATTGAGAGATATGACAAAAAGCCATGAAGAGGGCTACAAAGATGCAGCGAAAATCTAAGGCAAATACATATAGATTCTTCACATGCTTTAGGTCAACTTTCAGGCAACAATACAGAAGCAGATGATGAAGAAGAAGAAATCGTCATTACAACCAACAGCCGAGAAAAGACACGTCCAACAGGTCACCAAAGGGACTCATTGAGAATAGAGCCAAGAAAACTACCAAGGGGAGAACGAAAGATGGTCACAGGGAGCCTCTACCTCCAAGATGCAGAATTCGAACAGTGGCAACTGCCCTGGACCCGAATGCCAGAAGGAAGACTGACGAGATCTGCAAGTACCACATGCCTACCTGGAGGGGCATTACTGAGGTCTCATGACACTAAAGAAAACATGCAGTGCCCCATTCTGATAAAAGGGGCCCAAGCTCAGTATGTGCCATGGGCGTCTCAAGATCTGGATGGATTAGTGCGCGTCTGCCAAACTTAGATGAAGGGGCAGGCAAATGGATCAGAATGGTGGAGGAAGAGACAACAGGAAAGCTATTGGCATTGGGGGATATCAAAGCACTCCTTGCCAAATGCGTTGGGACCTCCAAGCTGAATGACCTTTTAAGAGCAGTAGACATCCAGGCGGTAGACATCCAAGATCTTGATGGACACCCATTCAACGCATTTAGAAGACGAATGTGGCGTGGGTTAAGAGAAGAATTTCCCAACCGCATTGACCCTCGAGCACTCAAGGGAGAACAGATGGGAGAGGAGGAGAACCCTGCCACATACATACAACGACAACTGAGAAAGTGGAAGCAAGAGCTTGAACGAGATCCTGATGATGACTTGTTGATGACAGCGCTGTTCAGAAATGCTGTTGTCGAAGCAATGCCTCCGCTGGTGAAGGCCAAGCTGGAAGATGTAGTGGGTCTGAACTCCAAGTCACATAAAGAGTTCTGTGATCATGTGACCCATGCAGTCGAATAGAATAGAAAAAATGAGCTAAGCTGAGGAATCAAGAAAAAAACTTCAAAGAAAACTAGTACAGCTACAGCTCGAAGAACTGGCAAGAAAAAAAACACAAGCCTTGATCAAAGACAAAGACGAAGAAAAAGAACATGCAGCAATGATGGCTCCAGTAAATGTCCCAGTTACTACGACACAGTCACCGGGTACAGGAGCCGCTGCGCAGCAAACACCTGGAAGCGGGCCTCAGCAGCCAGCGCCTGTCGTCATCTATGTACAACCTGAACAACAGAACAGAGGCGGCCCAAGGCCTATGCAAGGACAGCAGGCAAGACAAAGTAGAGGAAGGAATCCATGCTGGGGATGCGGGCAACTGGGACACAACAGAAGAGATTGTCCTACCAACCCCTGGAATACAAACCAGCAACAAGATTCCCGATGGCAAGTAGACCAACAACAAAGACCTCCATGGCAAAGTCAGGGGCAGCAGCGACCTCCAAGGCAAGGTCAGGGGCAGCAACAACCCCCATGGCAAGAGGGGCAACAACAACCCCCATGGCAAGATCAGAATCAACAGGGACCTCGCTGGCAGGACCACCAAAATCAACCAGAACAAGGACAACAGCAACAGGGACCAGTCAACCCATGGCGTGGTCCAGATGTTGGATACTAGGGCTGCCAAGAAGATCCTACGGGGAGGGGTCAGCACCCAATGATAACTGAAGATGCTGATGCAGAACCAATGCTGCAGGTCAATATTGAAGGCAAGAACACACCAATGATGATAGACACTGGAGCAACTTATACATGTATAAGTTCAAGTCATGCCTCTCACCTCCCCATGTCTGGCAAGTTCACAAAGACAGTAGGATTTTCTGGACAAACGCAGCTAATTCCAATAACGGCTCCAGTGCGTCTGAGGACAAAGGACAAAGAAGTAACTATACCCATTTTAGTGTCAGAGCAAACCCCTGTTAATCTGTTAGGGAGGGATGCCCTATGTAAACTAAAGTTGCAGATATCTTGTTCCCCTGAAGGTATTTACATTAGTAGCAAGGGAGTCAGGCAAATGGTAGTTACAACCCCCCAGGCTAATGCCTATTGGATAGGAGACTTAGAGGTAGATGTAGGAAAGACATTGCAAAAATGGGAAAAGTTTGTTAAGGAACAACTTAAAAACCCCAAGTCACCTGAATTAGAATTCCACTGCACCATGATATATGACCCACTGCGAAGAGTAGACATAGAAAAAAAGTGGTTGCAAGAAACCAAGGATAAAAAAGTTCCCATCATCTCACAAACATATAATAATAGGACCCCAGGGAGCGGCATTGCAAGTGGACAACAATGATTTTATTAAAAAATGGTACAATATCCCAAATTCGGTCCCCCATATTACATTATATTTAGAGCAGGGAAGTGAGAACAAAGAAATAGGCCCAATGATGAAGAAAGCTAAAAGCATAAAATGGAAAAGCACAGACAACCCTTAATATTCATTTCAGCAGATAGACAGTTTATGAAAATTGCATGCGCAACAATTATGCAGGGAACTCCTAGAGAGGTGGAAGTCAATAATCAAAGAAAAATGAATCCGGAAATCATCTTAGAAAAAGAGATGAAACAAAACAGAGCTCATCGAAGAAATGGAGCAATTAGTTCCTGAACAATTGTGGTCAAAGCATGACACAGATGTTGGGCTGATAAAATCTGCTAGCCCTATAGTCATTAAGACAAAACCAGGGACTAAATTGCCACAAGTACCAATATCCATTAAAACCTGAAGCAATAAATGGCATCAGGGGTACTATAGAGGGACTAATCACAGCAGGAGTGTTGTGCAAGACATCCAGTCCTTGCAACACTCCTATATTGCCGGTTACCAAAGCGGACAAAGCAAAATGGCGCTTGGTACATGACTTAAGGGCAATCAATGAAATAGTAGAAGACTGGCCAGCAGAAGTTCCCAATCCTCACACCCTGCTTACAAATGTGCCGCCTGATGCTAAGTATTTTACAGTGATTGATCTTTGCTCTGCCTTTTTCAGCATTCCATTGGCAGAAAGTAGCAGACATTTGTTTGCTTTCACTTATGAGGGGAACCAGATATCCTATACGAGGGTCCCTCAAGGGTTCCGCCATAGCCCCCACATATTCAATCAGCTGTTAAAAGCTGATCTAGAAGACCTGGTGCTGGACAGCACCCTTCTCCAGTACGTGGATGACATACTGATTTGTGCCCCTACACTTGAGCAATGCCACAGAGATTCCATTAAAGTTCTGACTAAATTGGCAGAAGGAGGACATAAAGCCTCAAAGGCAAAGTTACAGTATTGCCTTCCCCAAGTAGAGTACTTGGGAAGAATAATTGCATATAAAACCAAAGCAATATCACAAAGCCAATTAGAAGGAATCAGCAAAGTGCCGCTTCCACAGACTGTTGGTCATATGATGACATTCCTGGGCATGACTGGATTCAGCTCAGATTGGATAGAGGATTATGCAATCAAGACGGCCCCACTAAGAGCCTAATGAAAGAGGCAGGCAGCAAAATTTAAGAACCACACTCACATGGAATAATGATGCAACAATAGCATTTGAATCAATTAAAAGAGAACTGCAGAGTGCTCCAGCTCTGACAAGTCCTGACTATACAAAACCCTTTCACCTGTACGTAGCCAACAGAAAAGAGGGATATGCCTCTGCAGTATTGATGCAGGAAACTTGTAAGGGAAGGGGAAAACAACCCATTGCTTTTTATAGTACAAAATTGGACAGTGTGGCACAGGGGTATCCCCCTTGCTATCAAGGTCTCGCAGCTGTATATTATGCTTATGAGAAGGCTTCTACTTTAACTATGGGATACCCTGTGATTATATATGCACATCACAAGGTGGTGGAGATGTTGGAACAAGGCAGATTTGTTTCTAACACAGGCCAGAAGCTTGGCATATTCAACTCTTTTACATATCCTGATGTAACATTAAACATTGTGCTACTGTAAATCCAGCGAATTATATACCGCTGGACAATGAGGGCACACCGCATGATTGTGTTTCAGAATCACTTGCTTTCACTCGTCTTAGACCAGACTTAGAGTCCACGCCAATACTAAATGCAGTGGCTGATTACTTTGTGGACGGTTCTTGCTTCAGAGACCACTTAGGAAACCATGCTGGTTTTGCTGTAGTTAAACGTGAAGGAAATGAATTCACTCCTGTGATATCTCAGCACTGTGAGCAGCCTTGCTCAGCACAGTTGGCTGAGTTGAAAGCTCTGACCACAGCTTGTCAGTTGGCAAAGGGGCAAATTGTAAATATTTATACAGACTCCGCATATGCGCATGGAGTTTGTCATCTTTATGGAGCAGTGTGGAAACAAAGAGGGTTCAGAAAAAGTGATGGTTCCCCAATACAGCATGCCGAACAGATTGTACAGTTAATTTCGGCTATGATGCAACCTAAGCTACTGGGTATCATTAAGTGCCAAGCGCACAAAAAGGGAAATGACTTTGTTATACGAGGAAATAATGCTGCAGATGCGGAGGCTAGAAAAGCCTCAGGATGCCAAGCTGCCGTAATGGCACCCATGGTGTTGATACAACCTGAGCCCCGAATTGCAGACCTTGCTCGCATACAAGAGCAGGCAAGTGCGGTCGAACAATCAGTATGGCAGCAAAGGGGGGCCACAAGGGATGTAAATGGAGTATGGCGATCTCATGAAGGACTAATAATTGCACCGCATACTTTATTGACAGTGATAATTTCCGAGACACATGGATTTGACCATTGCGGTCGAAATGAGATACTGAGAAAAATCAAGCAACAAGGATATTGGTCGCCCTATTTGCAAGCGACAGTGGATGATTTCCTAACAGGGTGTGACATTTGTGCTCAGAACAATGTGAGAAAAGGGACTTCAGCACCTATAGGACACATCCCTGTACCAGAGGGACCTTTTAAAACACTTGGTAATGGATTATGTCGATATGATCAAGTCAGTTAGAGGCAAAAGATATATGCTGGTGATTATCGATAGATTCAGCAGATGGGTGGAGGCTGTGCCATCAGCGGACCAGGGC
The DNA here is from genome assembly GCA_006030095.1 of Triplophysa siluroides. NCBI lineage: Eukaryota > Metazoa > Chordata > Actinopteri > Cypriniformes > Nemacheilidae > Triplophysa > Triplophysa siluroides. The sequence continues at coordinate 291,469 of VCII01000635.1, forward strand.
TCTGGGACGGTGATTAAGTTCTTGACAAGAGAAGTGATACCCAGGTTCGGTATTCCTTCGGAGATAAGTTCGGACAACGGTTCCTCGTTTATTCAGAGAACTGTAAAAACGGTCTTGCAGCAGTTGCGAATAAAACAGCGGCTAGGCTGCGTTTACCATCCCCAATCTCAAGGAATGGTGGAGAAAGCAAACGGGACTCTAAAAGCAAAGATTAATAAAATCTGTGCAGACACCAAGCTGAACTGGGTGGATGCCCTACCCCTGGCACTAATGAACTATCGCATGCAAACTAACAGGACTACAAATTTGACTCCACATGAAATGCTCACGGGTAGGCCTATGCCAGTGCCTTTTTTAAGAGGCCCTTATGATGGACCGCCTTTGGAACAATTGCAAGTTGAGTTGCGAACTTATATGAGACAATTAACTGCTATACATGAGGCTATATCTTCACAGGAGCAGCGCCGAGGGCCCAGAGAGGACGAAGAAGTTCCATGTGCAATCGTTCCAGGGGATAAAGTGTACCTAAGAGTCTTCAGAAGGAGATGGAATGAACCACGGCGAGAAGGGCCTTACACCGTCACACGAGCAACACCAACAGCAGTGCAAGTGGAGGGGAGCACTACCTGGTACCATTTGAATCACTGCACCAGAGTACCACACCTGCGACGGCGAGATCCTGAGCAAGCTGAGGAAGCTGAGGACCTATCAGAAACTTCAGACGAAGGTCAGAGCGAGATGATAACCAGAGAACTCCTGAGGGGATTCCAGAGTCCGCGCCAGAGACACCTAGGTCAGCTGAGGGACAACAGGAGCAGCTCCCACAGCACGAGCCAGAGCAGGGGACACAGCAGGAGGAGTCATACCAGGAGCCGGAGCCGGCACAGTCGGAGCACGAATCACAGCCGGATCAGGAGCCAATGAGTCAAGACAGAGCACAGAGCAGAGACAGCCGGCGGAACGGAACATGCTATCGGGATGTATACGATCCTGACATACATGGAGAACATAGTACAGCTCGAGATAGCCGCCCTAGACCAGAACCACACACCAGCCCGGCCCCATCAAGCGCCGGTGAACCACGGCCGGGCCCAAGTCTGGAGGAGATGCAGGACCTCATGGTCACGGTACTACTCTTGATGAGCCTGGTGCAGACCCTACCACAGACCCAGAGCATCCCAGCCCAGAATTATCCGTCGAACAGCTACTGGCAGAAGAATTCCCCACAATCGACTTGTCAGCACTTGAGTGGACACCCTACGAGTTCAACATGTGATGAAGTGCCCCAGTATGAGAGACTTTGGGACATCGCTGCTCAAAATGAATGGTACAGGTGGGCACATTTCACAGTAGATCAATCACACATGGACAGTGTGTTTTTGCACCCCGTCACCATTGAGCAAACTGACTGTTGTGCCGAACCCATATGATTACAGACATTGCGCTGGACACTATGCAAAGCAGTGTGATAAAAAGAGAAACAGTGTTCCTTTTTGCCATGCAGAATGCTTAGCCCTGGCAGGACGTGAAAACAGGGAACGCTACTATACTCACTCACTATGGGGAGAGGAGTGTATGAACATTGATGTGAAGCTTCCAACAAATATGATTGAAATTCCGGCTGTTTATGAAATAGACTATGCATTGCAATATGAGTGTTACAATAGTACAAACGAAAAGATAGGAAATAATGTGGGAAGGTTTGAAGGGAATTGCATAACCATTTGGCATTTAGATATAGATATGCGAAGTCAAACGGGGGTAAAAAGACATTGGAATAGTAAGTTTGCTTCTGCCACACTCACAGATAACTTTACAGTGATAGGATGGGAAGATTGTCCAAACATGACAATAGGATGGCCCTTGATTGAATCCTACGCAACTCAGATTAATGCTGTGGCTGATTACTTTTGGGTATGTGGAGGAAGCAAACTAAGACCAACACTACCAAAAAACTGGAGAGGCTTATGTGCAAGAGTAAAGCTAATACAAGATGTCACCATGATTGCCTGGGATCCGAATGAGAATGTACAAAGTGAACCAAAACAGAAAATAGTGAAAAGGGCTTACCAAAGTGACCCTAATGTTTATGTAGATGCCATTGGTCAACCTAGGAATATCCCACACCAGTTTAAGGCAAGAGATGAAGTTAGATCTGGATTTGAGTCTATTTTTGTATGGATTACCCCAAATAAGAACACAGAATGGATAAATTATCTGTATTATAATCAGCAGAGGTTTATTAACTATACAAACGATGCACTTAAAGCTCTTGGAGAGCAACTAGCCCCAACAAGTAAGATGGCCTGGCAAAACAGACAAGCACTAAATTGGTTATTAGCTGAAAAAGGAGGAGTCTGTGTAATGTTTGGAGAAGATTGCTGTACTTACATACCTAATAATACTGCCCCTGATGGGTCTTTTACCCATGCTATGGAGAAATTGAAAAACCTTAGAGACGAAATAACAGCTAATGCAGGAAGAGATAAGGCATTGGGGACATGGTTTGAGTCAATATTGGATTCTGGGGAGTGGCTAACTAAGGTGGGAGTAACAATTGTTATTGTACTAGTGATATCTGCAGTATTGTTCTGCTGTGTTCTCCCTACACTAAGATCTTTGTTGGTTAAAGCCACAGCTAAACAAATGTTACTGCATACAGAGTTAAACGTGCAGCATGACTCTAATGCATTTATGTTAACCATGATTACAGCAATGAACGAATGTGAAGAATGTGAGACACCTTAGCTTGTCACAAAACAAAAACAGAAAAAGGGGGTGCCATTTTTATTTTTTCACTGTTACAACTCTGTTTTATGTAAGAAAGGGAGAAAGTCTAGAATTGTATTTCCTTTTGGGGCATGTAGTATAGTTGTATACTTTTAGGCATAAATAGGCAGGAAGATAGCTGATGGTTTGTTTGTTATTTTTGGCAAAAACCCCTTTCCCTTTCTTTTAGTTTGCCCAATACAAAGGTCCCAAAAGATGTGAATGAGAAGGATGTGCATTATGTGGTTTCTTTCTTCTTTCTTTCTTTCTTTCTTGCTACTATCACCACAATATACAGGCCAAGACAAGGTGGTGTTCCCGAGCGGGAGTTTAAAGAGCATCGTCAAACTGTCGTCCGCAGCAAAGTACAGAGAACGTCAGGAGGTTAAGATAGGATGGAAACGATGTCTTCCGTTGCAAGAAGAAGAGTATTCATGGGGACGACACCAACATTGGAGTGAGAGAGTAGTACTGCACCCTGCACACCCGTGGTATGCCAGACGACACCTAGGACCAGCAGCACGGCAAATACTGGAACAGGATCCAGCGATTCTGGCCGTAGGACAGTCAGTTGCTGTTCCAGCCTATTACGACATCCAGGCTGGGATAACTTCTGTCTTTTTCTACACACAACCTGGACATCGGCCAACCATAAACCGGAAAAGGAACACTTTGACAACTACACGTCACAACTTACCAATCACGGAGTGGGAATACCAGTGTGCACATTACCCAAGGAACTAGACCTGTGAGTAAGGAGTACAAGGGCAAAGTGCCAGTGGAAGAACCACCTCTTTTAGTGACGGTGGGGGCCACCCACTGGACGAACATAGGTAGCTTAAATACATTAGTTACCCTTAAGAGAACTCCTGTAGTGACCTCACCAACTCATGACCAAGGTGGATGCATTATTTTCCAACGTAAGAAGAGGAATACATGATTGATGTCAGCTGCCTTTAAACAGTTTGCCGAGAATTTCAGGCCTTATCATACGAACAATTCTCCACACCGACAAGTACCTGCAGACCGAATAAGAGGGACATCGCTCTATTTTCCATCCAGAAGTGAATATACTGAGAGACAGTGTTGTTATGACCTACTTAGTTCCGGTTATGTATCTACATTCTCTAGACATAGACAACCAGAGCCACGGACAGACGCTTTGAGATTGCTAACACAGGATAGTGCTATACTGGCTGTAGGATTTACTTCGACACAAGAGGACACATTTACTGAGCGAAAACCAAGTTGGACTTTAACTGTGTATACTCAATATTTGTTTTGGCCCTCAATTAACCTATATACAGGGGCTTTGACATTACAGCCACATAATTGTCATACACGATTCAAAGCGGGATCCAAATTAAGACCAGGTCAGTGGATGATCTTCAACTATCACACTGAAGGATACGAGCTGAATTGAACTTAGCAGCTGTCGCAATGGAAGAAAGAAGACACCCATGGCATCCCATGAGGCACCGAGGGCTATGTGGACTGCGAGGCACAACTTCTGTGCTGATAATTTTGACATGTGTGATCGTACTACCAATCATTATGAGAAAAGATCCTGACAACAAATTAACAGACACCCTTTTGGAAGCAAACATTACTCTACGCAAGACTATGGATATGGGTTTAAACAACACAGACGTCATGAATATTACCTTGGAGCGGGCTGACTTGGGAGCGAATGCTACTACAGTTGGACATTTGTTCCTAGATCAGCTGGTTCCAGAGTTTGAATCAAAGCACCGAAAGAAAGACAGAGTGTCAACAGCAAGAGAGCACTCTCCGACGCATGGATGGATCATCCGGATCCCCCTCATCCCTATGCTACTAACATGTGGTGGAGACTGACGAATCATACCGTTAGAGTGAATGCCGCCGGACACTGCTATGTTTGTGCTCACTTTCCTTACAGCACCACCGAAGGAGATTGGTGGCCACATCAGAATTCCAACAACACTTTTGAAGCAGCCAAGGCTGCAGTAGCAGCTGCTGGACTAAAACGCCTTGATGTCAAGTTTCGGGAAAATAGATACTGTATTAGCAGATGGACTAAAGCTACCCCCACATGAGGACACTATGATGCACGATACTTGGATTCCACACCCTCTTCCTGGCAGACTCTTTGCTCAGATAGCAACTGTTAAATATGTGCCTAACAATCTCGTTTGTTATGAAAGAAAATCGGGAAACCATTCACTAGGGACGATACCAGAGTGGAAATGTTCAGACATCTATAGACCCTCAAATGAGTCGGTGAGACGAAGTTGTATGGCCTGTCTTCGATATGCAGATGACTTAAATCCCCCAGCTGAGACCGTTATCATTACTCATGAAGTACCACAGCCACTTGTTACCTACCAGTACATTCTTACGTCTGAAAGAGGTCGAGCAAAATGCCCATCGTGTTCAACTGTGCATGTTCCTGATCACGAGGGAACGGGAGTCATTGAAGGATACTACTGGCTGTGTGGTTATCGGGTATACTTATCATTACCAAAGAATTGGACAGGACTGTGTGCTTTGGTCCAACTACATGGAGGAGCTATTATCTTGCCTCATCGATCAATGAACAGACAACAGCGTATGAGAAGAGGATTATTCAACTTCCTAACGGACAGTCCAGTGCCGAAAAATCATCACATATGGACAGTTGCGGAAAAACTCGCAGTTGCTTTTGCCCCAGCACTGGGAGTAGAGTCAGTGATGGATGACGTAGAAATTACCAGATATGAGTTGTCTTCATTTATCAACACAACAACACTCATGATGGAAGGAATCAAGGAAGAACTACAAGGACTACGCCTTACTGCTCTTCAGAATCGTTTGGTACTGGATCAACTTACAGCTTTCACAAGGAGGTGTTTGTGCTATGGTTGGACAGACTTGTTGCACATACATACCAGATAACGACGCAGATGGACATCTCATCGAACAAGGAATACACAATATCTCAATGCTATCTATCGCGCTAGCAAAGAGAGAAGTAGATTCAGATACTTCAATATGGAACTGGCTTGACAACATTTTTCCTAATTTGCATAACATATTGATGATGATAATCTGCATTGTGGCACCAATTCTGATATTACTGTGTTTTTGGCCTTGCTTAATGCAGGCAGTTAAGCGAATTACTACATCTGCGCCTCACCATCAGATGGTGTTATATTCGGTCAGTGATGATCGATTATTTGCAATATAATACAGAAGTCAATTTTCAGTGGGTAACAAGCAGGTGTTGTCCGTGTTACGAGACAACCAAGGTAGTACAATGGATTTTATTATTTTTATCATAGCTTGCATAACTTCAATAATTAATCAGTATATTTTTACATTGATTTATGTCGCACACGCATTTATATATTTTAAACATTTATATCACATTTTTGATGTTATTTACCTGCACACTTTCACTTTGTAGTATGTATTCCTCTCAGAAATTGATAATGTGTGGGACTCTTAATGAGCCCCAAAGGGGGGAATATATTGTGTAATTTCTGAGTGATGAGTGATTACAGACAACACTTAGATATAGGGGGCACAGACAACACGTACTTAGATATAGACATATTTAGATATATTTTACATGCACTATGGGCACAGACAACACATATTTTACTGGGCACTGTTATTCACCCCGGTTACAAAGAAGTATTCATAGGAATGTTTGTAGCATAGTTGTGTTAGTAGATCAGACATCATATTAGAATCAAGATTGTTTGAATGACAGAATCAGCATATTTATGCATGCAGTAATTGTTTTTATAAGAATATCTTTAATCATTTTCAGCAATATAAAATCCAGTGATGTGTTAAAGGCCTGACCCAAATATGTCAAAGCCAGCAATACAAAATCCAGTGATGTTTTAAAGGCCTGAACCAAATGAGTCACAGTCAGCAAAATCCAGTGAAGTGTAAAGCCCTGATCCGAAATGTCAAGTTGACCTTCCACTATTAGACCAAAAACCTTGTAGCTCAGCTTATTTTTTTAAATGAATCAATGTTGACATTCCACCATTAAATCAAAAGTATTGTGGCTTTGAAATAATGGTGGCAGGCAAAAACAGTTGGATATTAAAAAATAAGAGATAACGGGAATCTAGCTGATTGGTTTTGAAAGGAAACACCTCTGGGTAGTTTCAGTATAACTAGAGGTTGGAAAACACCTGATTTTCAGATGCTTTTTGGGAACATCTCACTTTGTTTGACTTGAGCAAATAAAGTTAATTCTTTGACACCTGGACCTTCTTTGTCTGAGCAATTTTTTAAACTACAAGATCAGCATTTTTTCTCCTCATCATAATGCGACAGCGCAGCCAGAGAGTAGAGCGAGCAAAACAAAACTCCGCTCAGGATTTCCATGAAGAGTTATTCGATTTTTTTGATTTTTGATCAAAAAATATTTTTAAAAAAGAAAAATATTTTGAGTTTTGTTTTGCTCTGCTCTCCGGCTGCGCTGTCGCGTTCGTCCTACGCCGGCATCCATCTCCTGTGAATGCGCGTCGACCGTTGCCGGAAGCCAGTTATTTTCATTTATAAAGTTTTAAATATGTATATTTTTATGACAAAACCGCACGGATTACCCTCAGAAGGCCTTCGTTTATCCCCCTGGAGCCGGATGGATTATATATATATATATATATATATACACACACACACATCTCGAACGGCTTGAGGGTGAGTAAATCATGGGTTTAATATCCTTTTTGGCCAAACTACCCCTGTAAGGCTTGAACATGTAATACAAGAACAGATTTGTGATCTCGTTTTCAAATGGAATATAAAAATAAAACATTGGTGAATTGATTGGATGATTTTTTTTTCTTAAATAATTGTTTTCTGTACTCTTATCATAGGAAATAATGTAATAATCTGACCTTGAGTAATTCAGTTTGCCCAGTAGAAAATTACTAAAACAGTCCCCTCTTGGGACCTGGGATGCTGTGGTCATCTGCTTTACATCTCCATCAAGCACAGGCTTTTCCACATAACCTGAAATGAAAATTAAATAAATATTCTTTACATTTAGGGTCAGTATGCATATCTTTCACATCTACTGCAGTCAGATTCACAGTGTTCACTCAAAAAAATCACTTCACATTGCTGGGCACTTGTAGCCTAATAACATTTCGAGGGTGTTAAGAGGCTAAAAGCACGTTTACAACAGGCCTCGTTTTAGTCAACTGGGTGCAAATTTTTAAAGGAGGATAACACTGTGTAGGCAACGATTGTTCTTCAATGCACTCCAATAGTCTATAATACATTAGAAGTAACGTTATATTACAATATTGTATATACTAGATTACATTCAAGTATTAATTCAAATTCAAATGATGTAAAATACTAATGAAACAAACAATTACAATGCCATTAGTAGCATCCAAATGAAACATTCACTACACATTTAGCACCACACCACGTGCAGGCCTCACCACGTCACGCACATCGCGAATTATTCAAATGTATCTTAAAACACTATGTAGCCTACAATACATTTAATAACAGCCAAACCGATATTTTCTTTCATAAAACATAACTAATCAAACAACATACCTGTAAACAGATCATCAGTGGATCAACGGGGCAATGGCTTCTCTCACTCTCTCGTGTAGACACTGAGCTATGAGTAAGCACATTATGAATTTCATAACAACCTTATTACAATTAAACACACTTCATCACAACCAACGCGATCAAAGGCTGCGATCACTTAAATCACACTTATTGAGCAAAAAAATATGCATTTAGACGATACACAGCATACCAGAGAAACGTCCACGAGAGAAGCAACGTGCAGGTGCAATCGCAGGAGAAACCCCAGAGAACGTTCCACCGATGACGCTCCCACCTTAAACGAAGACCCGAAGAAAAGTTCCTCTAATTTAACGTTATATTCTCTTACTTATGAACAATAATATGAACAAAATTGTGTGAGCTTCATTAAACCATTTTAATTATAAAAAATAAAAAAGTAGTATAACCAGTAAATTCAAGAAAATAATACAATACAGGGAAAAAAACAATTAAAATAATTCACACCAGTTACAAATGCATACTTTTTATATTGAATTGAAAACACTCTTACCTTCGTTCCAAAAAAACGGAAGAAAACATTCCATTCCTAAATTCCAAAATGCCAATGCAGCTCCATGATATCCGAGGATGGTTAAAATCAAATGAATTGAAAACCCGGGCTAACCCGTCCAGTTGAGATGAGATTGAGAAGACGTCTTTGACAACCGTAACCGTTTGTCCTTTTTCAAACTTCTAAAACATGTGGCCAATCAGACACATTCGCCGTTGTGGGCGGGAATTGGCGGCAAATTTGAATTTGTGTCGCACACACACACATACACACAAACACACAAACAAGAAGATGCATCTGAATAAAGTGTGCTGTTGAATAAAAGTGTGAATGTTAAATAGTTTTATGGATTTGAAATTAGTGAATTCAGTGGAAATATTTTGATCTTCGTCAAAATACAGAAATCTGAATAGGCAACAAAAGTTACAATCACACACATTTATGCACATACATATGTAGTAGCAATATGTTATAGGCCATATATAGTTTAACCATTCTTATGCATTTGTTGGTGTTTTGTGCATGTGTAAAACATAGGCCTATCTGCAAAATTCCACAAGGAAAGATTATGTTGGTGCTTCTCCCGTATGACTGTTGACCCCATACTTCACTACATCCACCCTATTTTTCAACACGGACAAAGCAATTTCATACGAGATAATTTTATGTAGGCGACTTCAGTTTAATTTGTCAAACAGCCTGAAAAATAACAAGAGTAGTAAACAGTAAAAATTAGGCTACTTGTGCTTTATGATTATCACTGTTTATGATTACAAACTGTGTTATCACTTGCTTCACAGGTTGCATTAAAATCTCTGAGAACTGTGGGTAGGATAATTAAGTGTATTAGGGATGCTTTTCCACATGCATTAATGTCCTGTAAACTCAGCCCTAGATGGTTTTACACCTCAGAACTTCCCTGAGCTGAAGGTGACCCCCTAAAGATGGAAGAGTTGAGGGTAATATAAACCAAACTACATTGTTGAAGGGGATTTGGTTTTTCATAATGTGGCAAAGAAAACCTTTTATTTTATCTGTGTTAAATCTGTGCATGTTGGACATTTGTAAGGAAAAACAGATACTAATTGGAGGGATAAGATCTCTATTTGCGATGAAGTGCATCCATCATGGAGAGTATTGTATACCTCCTATCTCCAAGCGATGTGGAGAACTTCAGTGGAGTAGCCTACTCCATTGTGCTATAGCCTCAAATAGCCTGGTATCAGAATTTAATAAGATTGTTCTGTTATGTCCCTTCTGTAATGCTCATGATACTGTTTTTCATATGTTTCCAGGCCAGTCACGGCAAACTACCGTGTACCGCCTGCAGAAACTTGTTGTTTTGTATGGTTCCGCGGGCTCAGACGTCAGAGCTCGTAACTGGGAGTACATCGATCTAGTAAGAGGTCACGGGTGGGAAGTCACGGGTTTGACTGCCGTTCCAGTGCACTTTCACGGGTATAAGGTCGGAAAAACACGGGTTACAGGTTGCCTGGAACGCAGCATATGTATACTTGAAAAGTTGATCACAAAATTGGGGTTTTCATATAACAAAAAATGGAAGGAATTTTACTGTCTCTCCCGTGTGCGCAGAAGTTTGATTTGATAAAGTTAGCATATATTTTTGCATATAAAATTGGAACGTTGCGTCGGAGTTATCTCACATATTGCACGCGGCACTTCTGAATGTAATAAATACACGCTTTAGTAACAATATATTGCTCGATTATTGCTAGAGAACAATAGATTGCTAGACATTGCTAGATGTGTGTGGTTTTAATACTCCTTAAAAGAAAGTTTTAAAGAAAAGAACAGCACACTGATGCGATGGCTTTATCTGTGTAGCCTATTGATCATGGATAAATAATAAATACACATACAAAAAGACAGTAGCCTACATTATAATCTAATACATTAACAACCTTCCTTTTGCATAGTGATGAGTGTTTTTTAACATATAGGCTAAGCATTTTTTTGAACACGTGCTACACATCGTGCACGTGCTACGGCAAACTGACACGTGCTGCGGCCCAAACTGACACGTGCTGCTACTGCGCATTACAAATCTACAAATGAACACTAGAAATTGACACTTGTTAAGGAAAAGAGAACAAATTATCTACAATATACACGCTTTTCTGTGTTAATTTATAATAAGCCTTTTAAATGTTTTATAGCTCACAGTTTAGTTTGTAATGTGAAATGACTAATGTCTTTACATGCCGTTTCTGTGGCCTTTCACTAAAATCTGTAAAAGGTTATGTAGACCATCAAGTACTACATAGACATGAGGCTAATGGCAAATATCCATGTTGTGTGACTGACTGCAAACGTGTTTTGTCAAGTACAGTGCTCTTAAAACACATTTTCATCGACACCAAAAAAACCCATCTGTGACAACTGGACATTATAATAGTAGTCCGGGACCGTATACATGTGAGAACACAAGTTGTCAGAAGCAGTGCACAGATCTCAAAAATTTGCTTGCACATCTCAGGTCACATCTTTCCAAAAGTGAGTTGGTAAAGTGTCCATTTGCTAGCTGTGGCAAAAGTTTTAAGGTACGGTCATCATTTACTTCTCATATATCCAGGATCCATAAACATGCGATTGCAGGGCAATTATCCGCTACATGTTCTGCAGACTTGGTGCATACTGAGCCAGCTTTTGATGCAATTGAAAGTAATACAGGTGAAAATGAATGTGAGGATATGCCAAGTGATACTGATATGAGAGCCATCTACACAAAAAATCTCTGTATGTTTTACATGAAACTGCAGGCAAAGCACCTCGTTCCTTAATCCACCATACAGATGATTGTTGAAGAGATAAATGGCTTACATGACATTTGCAGTCAGCACACAACAAAGCAATTCAAAGAAATACTGAAAGAGAGTACACATATTCTGATTCTGATGTAGAAGCAGCTTTGAATGGTGTGACAGATTTGCATTCTTCATGCAGCCTTCCTCTCTCTACAGAATACACCAGGAAGCAGTTTTTTCAAAAGAACTTCTATGTGCACCCACAACCTATTTACCTAGGGACAGATGATAAGAGAAGAGACAGGTATGCACAGTACATCCCTCTCAAAGACACTTTGAATGCAATATTAAAAGATCCTGTGGTTTGGCAGGAATGTGTGAAGACTCAATTTGTCCCTCCTACAGGGGTATTTACTGATGTGTGTGATGGATCAGTGTTTCATACCAATGCTTTGTGTATGCAGCCAGGTATAAGTTTAAAGCTTATTTTGTACCAGGATGCTTTTGAGGTAGTCAACCCTCTCGGCTCGGCAAAGAAAAAGCACAAGATAGTGGGGGTGTACTTTACACTTGCCAACTTTGAGCCGTTCTATCGGTCAAGTGTTGATCACCTGCAGCTTTTGCTTTTGTGCACGGAGCAAGATTTTAAATACTTTGGGCATGAGAAATTGTTTTCCAAAATGCTGTCAGACATTAAAGAGCTAGAAGACAAAGGTCTAGTCACATCTTCAGGTCATATTGTACGGGCAACGGTCTTGTGCATTGCTGGTGACAATTTAGGATCCCACTGTATTGGTGGTTATACCGAGAATTTCAGTACTTCCTCTCACTGTTGTAGGTTCTGTTTGGTACCCAGAGATGAATTGGGTAATGTGACAGTCAGGTTTCCAGTGAGGACAGTTGAAAATTACAAAGAGGCAGTACAGCAACTACAAGACACTGAAGAAACTGTTGTAAATGGAGTAAAGTTTGACTCACTTTTCAATAGTCTTCAGTATTTTCATGTATGTCAGCCTGGCCTTCCACCCTGCATAGGCCATGACTTATTTGAAGGAGTGGTTGCCTATGACCTTTCAATTTACCTGCAGTACTTTGTGAAAGTGAAGAAATGGATGACGTACCAGCAACTCAACCGACAAATCAAACAGTTCAAGTACATGGGTTCTGATGCTAGTTCAGTTCCTTCAGAAGTCAGTGAACGTGGGATTAAGATTGGTGGGCAGGCAGCTGAGAATTGGTGTTTTCTGCGACTCCTTCCCATCATTATTGGGGACCGAATCAAAGACACCCAGGACCAGGTATGGCAGTTAGTGATAATGCTAAAGGAAGTAGTGGAGTTAGTCTGTTCCCCCAAAATATCTGCTGCCCAGGTTAGTTTCCTTCAGGTACACGTTCAAGAATATCTTGAAACAAGGAAGCATCTGTTTCCCTCTGAAAAACTGAAACCAAAGCATCACTATCTCCTACACTATCCATTGCTGATCATGAGGTTTGGCCCACTCATTCGCTTGTGGACAATGAGGTTTGAGAGCAAACACTCATACTTCAAACAATGTGTGAGGAGGACACAAAACTTCAAAAATGTTTGCATGAGTCTGGCAAACAATCATCAGCTCCTTCAACCCTACATGAACTCCAGCTCTTTCTTTCCTCCAGCTTTGCAGGTGAAAGACTCCTCCCCTTACCATGCTGAGCTGTACAGCAGTAAAGTACGCAATGCTGTTGAGGCAAGTTTGGTCACACCAGAATTGGTGTCAACAGAAGTGACCTTAAAGGGAACTCTCTATAGAAAGGGATCCTTTCTATGCCTCAATAATGATGAGTCTGTGGAATTTGGACAAATTGAGCTTGTTCTTATGAAAGAAAACAAAGATGTCTATTTTCTTGTGACACCACACTCATCATCTTACATGCCGGAGTATGGGCTCCATAAAGTTGGAGAAGCTGCAAGGGATATGCTTTGCATTCATGCTGATCATTGTCTAGATTTTTACCCACTTGCTGCATACAGTCTGTTTGCGATGCAAGTAATATCCCTGAAGCATAGTGTTTTAGATCTGTAGCTGTTTCTATTTCACTGATCATTTATTTCCCCTGTTTAGCCATGGATGACATAGCCACACTTATTAAAGAAGCACTTCCAATGTATAGCACACCGGCTACAATGCAACCTATTTTGGATGCCCTCCGTGACCTGGGTGTGGAAATGGCTGATGACATGAAGCATGTACAGACAGATGACCTTGCTGGAGTGCTCAAACCTATTCAAGCAAGGAGGCTTCTTGCACACATAAAAAGTAAGGCCTATAGTTTTAACATTTTAATGTACTTTTTATTTTGTTTGTAAATATTGACAAAGGGCCTGTGATTTAAATATGTGATAATTTCTACAAAGTTGTGTATTTACACTGTCAAAAATGAATCCATGTTCAAGCATGACTTTGATCTTTTTAAGTTGATGTGTCTCTGTGCTTTAAGGTGTCTTCTCTGCTCAGAGTGATATAGCTCCAAGCCACTCAAACATGGAAGATAATTTCCCTAGACATTCCCTAGTCTCACCCCAAAATCTTGTAACACCACCACGGATCAATCCAGCAAGCCCATGCACACCCTTTACTTCTCAAAGCTCACTTGCAAGTGTCATCTCCTCTCCATCTGATACTGACAGCACTAGTTCCTCTACACCACAGGACGGTAGTTGGCACTACAATTTTAAAGTTCCCTGGAACATGCTGCCAGCTATTTTGAGAAAAAAATTAGAAAATCAGGAGAGACCAACAGCCAGAGAAAGGAGGGAAATTATTCGTATTATTGCCGCTGAAATCCTTGTCCTTTGCAACAAACCATCAAAGAAGCACCTAAATGAAGTTGCTCGGAAGATGGTACTACAATATCCAAAGTCTTTAAAAGACGTGATCGGAGATGAGGTCATTGGAAGTGGGCATGATGCTTTAACAAAGCAACTTCAGAACAGGGTGGACAACTACAGGAGAAATGAGATGCTGGGTAAGCACAACAGCACTCTAGATGACCGCAGCCCAGTTCCAGAAAAAAAGCTGCTACGTAAAGACTCTTATGGCTGTATTCTTTGGGAGTCTCGTCCTGTGAATGTGGAAGCACAGATGATAAAGAAAAAAGAGATGCAAGAAATGTTCAAGGTACATGACATGAATGCAAAACAAATAGAACAGTTAATGTCAGATACCTTCGTATCGCAGAGAAATGACATACAGTCTGGCAAGGACACACAGGTCATTAAAGAAGAATGGCCCTATCTATTTTCACTTGTTGGCATGAAGGCACACTTCAAACTTCTAACTGGTGTCAACATCAATGAGGCATTTGAGGAGGCCATGGCAGCTAAATTTGCTAGAGTTCTAGACTACTTGCAGTCTCTTCCACTTGAGAAGTCAAACATACCTTCAAAACAGAGAGCAGAAATTCAAGCTGGTGGTGGACCCTCTGGAGCAGTGTTAATGCTACTTTTACACTTCAAAGATGATCAAGCAAGAATGTTCCACATGGTTGACAAAACTTGCATTGCAGCTGAGGTTCAGACAGAACACCTGCCACCCACACCATGCATTATTGTATGCGGTAAGTGAGAGGCAACATAATTTGTGTGTGCTAAAATCAAGTAGTGACATTTAAATTGATTTTCCTGTATGACTGATAATATATATATATATTTTTTTTTTCACAGGAGAGAGTCCAATGTCTGCAGCAACTTTCATGGTGGCAGCGGACCAGGTGGTGATAATGGAAAACATGACAAGCTTCACAGATGCACTGGTCTGCATGTTTGTGTCTTACTACATCTTCAGCATACACTACCCAACTGCACTTGGGGCCACGCTCGAGTTTCTACAAAGGTAAATGTAATTTAATTATCTTCTGATTAGGATTTTTTAATTTATTCTTGAGGGTAGTATTTTTTTATTTCAAGTTGAACTGATTGTTGAAGGGATAGAACTTAAATGTCATATCAGCCAATATACCATAGACCAGAAGTTTTTAAAGAGAGTAGAGGAAACGAGAACAAGAAGAGAATGTACATTTAAAAAAATAACTTTATTCCAAACAAACTTAAAGGGTTGGTTCACCCAAAAATGATAATATGTTAGTAATTACTCACCCTCATGTTGTTCCAACCCCGTAAGACCTTCGTTCATCTTCGGAACACAATTTGAGATATTTTTGATGAAATCTGAGAGCTGTCTCACTCCTCCATAGGCTTTCAGGTACACTGTAACTTGCTGGGTCAGAAAAGTTATTAAAGAGATCGTTAATATAGTCCAAGTGACTACAGTGGCTCAATCTTAAGTCTATCAAGCGACGAGAATACTTTTCGTGTGCAAAAACAAACAAAAATAACGACTTTATTCCACTATTCATCTCCTTCTCTCTGGACCTCTAGTGAGTTTACGTAGTAAAACAGCGCAGCGCGTCTGTGTTGCACGTCACCACGTAGGCTCACTATTGGCCGAATCTGGTCATGTGTGTGATGCGTGTGACGTGCAACACAGACGCGCTACGTTGTTTTACTAGTGAAATCACTCGGTCCAGAGAGAAGGAGATGAATAGTGGAATAAAGTCGTTATTTTTGTTTGTTTTTGCACACAAAAAGTATTCTCGTCGCTTGATAGACTTAAGATTGAGCCACTGTAGTCACTTGGACTATATTAACGATCTCTTTAATAACTTTTCTGACCCAGCAAGTTACAGTGTACCTGAAAGCCTATGGAGGAGTGAGACAGCTCTCAGATTTCATCAAAAACATCTTAAATTGTGTTCCGAAGATGAACGAATCTCTTACGGGGTTGCAACAACATGAGGGTGAGTAATTACTGACATTATTATCATTTTTGGGTGAACCAACCCTTTAAAAACATAAAAATTCTAAAAATAAATAAAAACAAAATAACAAAAACTAATGTTGTCTTTAACACAACAGTAACTATCTCAAGTCAGTAAACCCTCCCACCCAATCCACACACACACACTTTCACAAATGAGGAGAGTAGAGATGCTTAAAGGTGGGGTATGTAATGTTCTTTTTTGTCCATTTTTTCAAAATAACTTGAAATCCTATTCCTAACCCACTTACAGCCACTGAGTTAGAAGCACTGAAATGAAAATTAAGCAATTTAATCATCTGTGGAACGGGCAAGACTCAAAAAACTCCAGCCAATCATTTCCAAGACCACCTAGAATCATTGGACAGTAAGTGCGTCAATCAAACGGTCTTACCATCCCCCCATCCCCATCGCTCGCTCTTCGAATGGGTGGAGTCAGGGCCAGTGTAGGAGGAAAGAAGGTAGGACCATTTGAGTTGTGTATTTTCAAAATCTGCCGGCCGTTTTGCTGATTACATACCCCACCTTTAATGTAGTTAATTTTGTGGTTCTTGTTCTACAACAGACCAGATACTTTTAAGGCGAGACACGGCAGGCAAAAACATTTTTTTTTTTTCACTGGTCAATTTTGAGATTTTGGGATATTAGTCTTCAATAACATGTCTTCTTTCAGACTTGTGGTGAAAAAAAAGTCAGAAATACATATTTAGGTCTTTATTTTACTGCACTTTGTCCGTTTGCGTCAATAGATTTCTCATACATTCATCAAAAGTTGCCGTTATAAATCATCCAGCTGCTCCGTGATCACTGTCATCACACTGTTATCACACGCACCGTTAGAAAGCTCTCTCTCTCTCCTGTACAGTGCTGTCAGGTCCAAATATGGTAGTTTCCTTTTTATTCCCAACCAATCGTGAAAGTAAAGCAGGAGATTGAACTCTAAATGCGGAATCTCATTGGCGGATGCAAATCTCTGATGCCGGTTTTCTCAAAATGACTTTTCTCTCTTACTCTAAGTCCGAAATCTCCACTTCAGTAGCACCTATATACACCAAACTTTCCAGTCTTGTACCTAGCTATATTATGAAGACATTTACAGAGGGATTTGTAAATATATTATTCCTAGCCTGATTTATATAACATTTTATTTCAAAAGACATGGTGACATTTTTTTAAGGCTTTTGACAGTATTTTCTGATTTACTGGATAACAAAAGTAGATATCCATATATCCCTCTGTAATTTTTTTTCTATCTAATATGTGAACACAATGAAAAAATAATTTTGAACCTGGCTTTATCCAATACTCAGATTTCGTTTTTTTAAAATGTATGCAAATTAGAGCATATTTAACGAGATAATGCCTCATTTGCATATTTAAACATTAAATTACAGAAAACTTGTAATACATTTTTTTTTCCTCATCTTAATGTAGGTAATAATCTTGGAAAGTTTCATGGTGATATCTGCTAGTTCAAAATTTGACCCTATTCACCTGTAGTGTCTCGCCTAAGTAATACCACCTCTGCTAGGTGTTTAGAGCATTTTGGACATTTCAGTCTCTCATAGACCATATTTTCAGTCTCTCTTGTGCATATGCTGAGTATGTCTCGTCATTTCTCACAAATAAACCTTCCACGCCTTTAAGCATCTTTTCTATTCCTCAAAAATATTTAAAGTTACACAAATAGAGACACAGTGTTGCCCCCAAATTCTCAATAAAGTCAAAGTTATAGACATCAAGGAGGTGTTCACATAGAAACAGCCTAAAAAGAACTACAAACAAAGTCTATAGGAGTGACCCCTCTGGTGCCCCCTTTGAGACAACAATTCTAACATTCATCCATACACTTCATGTGGGTACATTAATATTGGTGAGTTGATGTTTTATTGATATGTAACGTGTTTGTTTTTTATTTCACTAATTTACCAACAGGTGCATATTTAAGATCAATCCTGCCAAGGGCTCCAAAGTTGAGCGTCTGGAAAAGAAAAAGAGCAATGCAGTGAACCCGAAAGTCCTGACCCTTATCACTCGCATTTCAGAGTTTGAGTGGAGTTCTTAATGAGTAAGTTGCTTATTGTCACTTTGCATGAATTAATGCTCTTAAGCCCAAAGTATAGATTTTTTTTTGTTGAAAAGCAAACCCTTAATGTACATGTACAGCACGAGTGACGCAAAATTCATCATCAACAGGTTACGCAGTCGAAATAACGGGTAAACTGAAAATGCGTGTAGAATGCCCGAAAACAAACCTATAAAAACAAAACAATGGAGTACGAAGTAATCGTTAGTTATTTACTGAATCGTCACTGAGAAATTACATTGTTGTGGAGAATGCTGCTTACTTGCTGAACTGAAAGCCACTTACATGCTATGCATGTAAACATGAACACTTGTCTTAAGGGGATAGTTCACCCAAAATTGTTTACTTCTGTCATTAATTACTCACCCTCATGTCATTCCAAACTGTAAGACTTTCGTTCATCTTCAGAACACAAATGAAGATATTTTTAATGAAATCAAAAAGAGATTTCTGTCCCTCCATTGACAGCCTAAGTAATTGAAACTTTCAAGCCCCAGAAATGTAGTAAATTAATCATTAAAGTAGATCATGTGACTCCAGTGCTTCAATCTTCATTTCATGAAGCCACGTGAAAAAACATTATTCAACTATTTCTTCACTTCAGTGTCAGTCGCTGACTTTATGGCAAGCAGTTTTAATATGTAATTCTTCACAGGATATGAATTATTGCATTATTGTACAGTAGATACAGTAGTCAGTTCAAACGGCACATGAACGGCACTACTGTATCTACTGTACAATAATGTATCTTCTGTAGGCTACATGGGCATCAGTTTGGTTTGAAATGTGCTGGGGACAGAGACGCATTCGGAAGTGCATTTTCAGAAGTGCTGGTACAACGCATTCTTTTTTCTCTTTCGCGCAGGTCATGTTTTGAAAGGATAGACTGAAAATAATAGTTTGAAAGACGATGAGCTTACTAATGTAAGCTCTCAACAGAACATAAAATATTTATTTTATTTTTCGTGTTCGCATTTATGAGGAAAAAACAACGTGACGGGTCTGAAAGCGGCACTAAAACATGCTTTAAAACTTTCACAGAGACCTCAAACAGAAAGCACAAAGCCTTTCTTTAAAGTGAATTTCGTTTTGTATTAATTGTATCTTAATTTTAATCAATGTTTCATCAACCAATTGCCTGGATTTAATAAATAATAGGTAAATATAGCAGACAATAATCACGACACGGAGACGCAGGCGCCTGAACTGCAGCTCGTATCATAAATGAACCGAATATCCTTGCCTCATATAAATGAGACATATATCTATTATATACAGAAGAACGCTTGAAATCATACTTTTAAACAGAACATTTCAAAACAAAAGAAAACGATGTAATCCGTATGAAATGGGCATTTCTCTCCGGCGCGTTCACTAGCCAAGATCGCGAGTCAGCATTGTCATCTTCATCTTTTCAGCCGACTCAGAAAACACTTGTTCATTAATAAACAATAAGATCGGAATAAAACCACAAGAATTAGCCTGAATTGTAAAAGTAGACATGATATCAGCCTACATGTGGTGTTATACACTTGTTTTGTTTTGTAAACAAACTCATTGCTGCTCTAATGCTTTGAACAACAGGTTCAATGTTCATAAAACATGTTAAAAAGAATTTAATAATTACGTTTATAAACAATGTAGATTGTCAGGTCAAGAAAAACGGTCATTTTATATTTTATAAAAAACAAGTATTTATGTTAAGTGAAGTCAAGGAAAAAATTAAAATGGTAGGAGATACATTATTGGAAGTGCATTTTTAACAGTAACTTCAACAAAGTGAGTGTTGGCAAAACCGGTTGTCATTTTTATGTGGGGGTGTTGTCGGCAGCTGCTGAATGTAACTAATAAAGTAACTTGTAATCTAACTTAGTTACTTTACAGATTACTTGATTTTAAAAGTAACTAAGTTACTTTTTAAAGGAGTAATCAGTAATCAAATTACTTTTTCAAAGTAACTGTGGCAACACTGCCTATAAGCAACTTTCTCTCACAAACATTTTACTGTTGTCAGTGTAAATAAGCTATGATATTTGATCACTGTAGAAGTTACTCCACCACCTGCCTTACGTCATTAATGACAGTTTTATGTTGTTGAACGAAGATACTTTGAACTATGGATGTGCAACAGTTGCTATTGTTATGGGAAATAGTTGTGACTAGTTAGTTGATTTCTCCAATGATGGTGGTTGAGCAATGAGATGCGTCGTTGTACGGAATGTGCACACCAGAGGTAGTAAATTAAGCTAAGCTATGTGCATGTGTCAAATCTGTCTGCACAGTCAAATGGAATATACTTTGGTACAAGGTTTGACTGGATGCATACGCTTCACGTCTAACTTTACTATACTTTGGGCTTCAGAGACATTACTTATTTCAGTAAGTTTGAACCTTGTCTTATAAGGCATTGCTAGTCTTTCTAATAAACCACTTGATGAAATTTTTTCTCACAAGTCATTATGTTCTCTACAGACCCAAGGAGGATTATGTGCATGAGAGCGGCAGTTACAGAGAAAACCTGGAATCTAAAGCCTCGCAGGCACCTGAAAAGTCGACTGGCACTGTTCTGCATCCTTGTCGGTTAACGCATCTTTTCCTTATCTCTTCCTCACTCACAGGTTGTAATGTTAAATTTCCAAGGTTTTATTGGTTTTAGAATTCAACATTACATGTTAGCACAGTAAACAAGAGATGATCTGTTGAATTATGATTGATGCTGGCGTAATACAATGTTTTGTATGAATAAAATGTGTCAGGAATATGGAGTTGTCTAATTTCTGAAAATTTGATATTGTGTAGTTTTATAATATTTTATAATAAATCATTGAAGGAAACATTGACCACAAAAAGTTAAGCTCTGAACTTTGATCCAGGAGACACAGGCATTTCTTTCCTGCCAGGGCATGGTAAAACCCTAAATAAACAACTTTTTAATTTGTAATGATAATTTATAAAAATAATAAATAGTTGCAAACAGTGCAACAGCATTTGAATTTTGCTATAATGTGCTTTAATCACTGGTCGAATATAAAAAGAAATCGCACCCCGGAGAAAGTAATTCCTGGGAGGGAACATTCTGAAGGGGGATACATTTAAAACACTTTAAATTGACTGATTTTACAGTGTATGGTTTATTGATTGTGTTATGTGGGTGGAAGTGGATAAATATTTTTCGTTTTATTATATAAAATGTAACAACTGAAGCAGGATTTTCACGAATAAAATCACTTTGCTGAATAATAATTACCCTTGTCTATGACAACACGGGTTGTATCTTTTATATTATGTTGACGTCACCAACGGGTCCTTATTAGGCGTGTATTTCCGTACAGGATACAGCTAAACTCATTCATCCGTCTGCTCATTTCACGAGTTCACTACACAGATAACAGGGATATTGATAGGGATAGTGATAGAGCTTGGTTATGAAGGTTATGCGTATTTGGCGTGCTGTCCGGGAAGCGGGCTCCGAGCTCGCCAGATCTATCCGCGCCCGAAACACTCTACCTTGGTACGGGTGAGTGCGCCGAGCTCGGAACCGGTCTGAGCCCAGAGCACACGCCCCGGGGTTCCTGTGGGATAGTGAGCTTGGGAGAGGAGCCGGGGTGGAGGAGGGATGCTTATATAAGTAGGTATGATGACAAAATTTTCAAACACCCCTAAGCTCAAAATGGATCACATGACTAGACAGAGCTGAAAATTCCCTTTACGACGACACCTGAATTGTGAAAATCAGTTGAGGATTGCGAAAGTTATGATATTTATAATACCGAGGAATATAGTAAAATAGTTAACATTATTCACACATTTTTGCTTGTAACTTCCTTATTTTATCAGATATTTGCATGAAATTTGAATAGAAGGTAGAATTTTGTTAGTTCTTTCAAATGAAAAAGTGCAAAAAAAGATCTAAATAATATTATGCTTGTTCACTTTGTCATATCCACATTTCAATTGCCCAGGTCTACTGTCATATCAAGGGTTCTTAGCCTATTCATTTAGACAGAGTTACAGGCTAGTCCTCAGTAATCTAACTCGAAGTGATGTAAACTATGTTACAGTTTTGACAAGCATGTCAGAAAAACCATGATATACATATTAAGCTACATAGCATCAGTAATAACTTCAAGAAAAACACCGTCAGAATGAGTTGAATACAGACGATGTTTTTTTTTAGAAGGCCGCCTGCAGTACATTCGCTAATCTACCCGCCACAAATGTTACTGCCCATTATCCGCGATTTAGTTCAATACTTTCTCCTCGATGGATTTCATCAGTAACAAGATAAAAGCTTTGTATTTAGGTCCACCTATCTTTCAGAAGTGTCCAAAGCTTAGATGAAGCCCACCGACCGGTTGAACGCAACGCAAATGTTCTGAAAGCCGCGGTGACCTGAAATCACATTAGGGCTGAAATCCCGGAGTGTCCAACGCTTCAGGGGCTTGCACTCGATGTAGTTACCGTCGTATTCAGGAAGAACATCCTCCCACCAGGCGGCCAGGAGAAGATATTGAACGACACACATTTTAGTACCACGCGGTTTGGATCACATAAGTCAGAATGTTCGCCGCGAGTGTTGCTTTGTCATCATACCTAGTTTTAGCCTTGCGAGGTGCGGAACGTCGGAGCTGGCGGCCTCGTGAGGAAGCCGGGGAATCGATTACTGAATCCGATCCCGAGCTGGACCGATGGGACGCGCTGAAGGATTGCGGTTTGTGGATAAGTCGTCGATGCCGCGGGTCTCGGACATAGCGCCGAACTTGGAGGTGATGCTTAATCTGAGGAGAGCGAGCAGGTAAGATGGTTTCCCTATTTATCAGCGAGCTCGCTAGGGCTGATTGGCTGTACTGTGATTGCTGATTATAGACCCGCCGGCTGATTATATGCTGCGGCTTCTCCCGAACTTTGTTCATTAAACATCAGTTTAATCCAGAGGATTCTGATTCGTCTCTAAAAGGTAAATGCTGTTGTTTATGTCTTTGACCCAAATACGTTTTCTTCGAAATATGTCAAGTACAATGTTTTGGTGAAATGTATAAATAGATTATTGTATAGTGGGGAAACATTAGGCGGAATTAACATTTTATAATTATCCTCGTGGTGCTCTTGGCGCGCGCGCGTGAAGCCTGTAACCTTAGATATGAGGATGGTTCAAAACCTTATATACCATATAACAAATATGCACGAGCAAGTTATTTAATACAACTTTATCTTTTTTAAAAGGCACGATTTGCTGACGAATCCAGAGCAGCTCACACCAAGGGACTGCTGGGCTGTGCTGGAGAAGGCGAAGGGAGACTTCCTTACGGTCATTGCTAAGGTGTTGCCGGAGAGAGCGTTTGAGGACACACTGGCTATGTCAGAGTGCACCCTCGACTAGTTGGAGATACTAGACTGCTTCTTCATTGTGATATGTCAGGTCAGGTCCTGTAATAATAAGTTGTTTACATATTTACATATGCAAAAATGTGCTCAGACTATTGTTTCTTCCTTCGTTCCATTGAGTTTGAATTGTGCTGTAGACTGGATTTGTTTTTCTTTTCATTTTATCATCCTCAGAGAGTATGATTATTTTATATTAGAACAATAAATTCTCTTGCTGGAATCATGAGTTTATTATTTTTAGGTAACCTGATTTTTCCCCTTATTGTACAATGTATTTGATTGGTAGTTTTCCCTGAGATAAATTCAAAGCCAGACAAGTTCCAGGAGAAAAGTTAAACGTAAAAATGTTTACAGCAGTAAATTGATATTAGTCCAGACTGTATCAGGAGTGCATGCACTTATTAAACAAGTTTTATAAAAGTATCGACTGGCTTCTGTCTCAGATCCGCCTGTGAAAACTGCTTTTGAATATAAAGTGACAGCTGTTGTGCTGCCTCTAACTGTATTGTAGCGTTTTGTGACGATTTCAATTCTTGAATAAAGGACCGTTCATATGGCATAATATTGTCAAAGCAACTAATAAGACAAAGGCAAGGATTGAGGGGTACCTGGTTACCATAATGTTGCTGATTGTTCGCTCCATGCCTGTATTGAGGTTTATAGATTCTAAATGAAACCCGCTTTAGATATGGAGTGAAGCCGGTCACCGGTTTTACTTCTCTAGTCTTCTCAATACAAATATGCTCACACCTGTCTTTTAATCTCTTGCAGTGAGGACCTGTGCCAGAATCGCAAGACCCTCCAAACTCTGTCAAAGAACACACACTGATCTTACTGTCTGGCCGATGAGATCGGTGGGTGCCTGGAAAATACAAAACAATCCCAGATAGCACAATCCATCTGGCTTACGTCTATTTGACGTCTGCATTTACATCTACAATACATCTGCAATACATAGTTTGCTCATCTGCAATACGTCTCGGAGACGTCTGAACGTCTGTAATACATCTGGTAAAGATCTGGAGATCTGCTGCGTAAAAACATCTGCTAAACATCTTAGAAAGAGCAGCTTTACATCCATTCTAAATCATAAACATCTTACAGACATCTTCTAGATGTCTATATGACGTCTGACAGCAGACATCTCCGAGACGTATTGCAGATGAGCAAACTACGTATTGTAGATGTCTGGCAGATGTAAATGCAGACGTCAAATAGACGTAAGCCAGATGTATGTGTGCTATCTGGGATTATATTTCAAGTATATATTTACAAACGAACATCTGTATGTTTATCATTTAACATTTCAATCTCTATCCCGCTGTCTGTCCTTGCCATTTATGACAAATAAAAAGATATTTCAGTTAACTGCTTCATGTCTACAATTTGTATCTATTTTCAAACATTTACCAAATAATAACACTTGAAGCATTTGTCAAGAAGGAAAGGTCATGTTTATGGTCAAAGTGCATCCATCATTTCATATTCTTTCAAAGAAAGTGTTTATATTTTTTACCAAATGTGGTGAATACATTTCTTATTTGGCTTTGAAGGGTTTTTGTGGTGTCCATGGTATTGGGAAAGGATATGCAGAGTTGATCTTGTTCAGTAGGTTTCAGCAAAGTTCTGTGAAATGTGTAAATGGTGTTATAGTTTTTCTCACCGCTCACATTATAAATATGTAGATATCAGTGAGCACCTAATACATGTTTCAACATTAAAATAGCTTCATACAAACCTAACTGTATTATAACCATTCAGTTGGAAGTGTATGTAGCATTATACTGCCTCAGCTGCAAAGCTATATAACTATTTGTAGCTACATTACTGTCAAGGGTAACAATAACAAATTGGAATTTAACGTGCAACCGCTTAACAGTAAAGAAAGCTTTAGTGGTGATATAGATTGAAAAATGCTAAGATAGTTGTCTGTTAAACATAACCCTAATAGTTATATAGTTAAACACTTTTCCAATTGGTTAGTATATCATAGTGGTTTGTGTGTGTTTGTGTGTGTGGTTTGTTTGTGTTTGTGTGTGTTTTTCATTCACAACATAATCTCTTTTCCCAAGTCCCACAGCAGCCCGTGGGGGGTCGGGTCACTTGCTTTGGCTAGTAACACAGGGGGATTCCCATTCATTCATGTTTGTTATCGCTGCAGCATTCTGGGAATTGGAGTACCCCCGTGCTAGTAAAGTTCCCCTTCAGTCGGTCTCTCGACGTTGTGTTGAGAGACGACTGGGGTTTGATCTTGAGAACCTATCATCTCCGAGAGGAATTTCTAAACGCCAATGGGATTGGCGAATGGCCCGCCCACGCCAGTCTCCGCCCCGTACATACGGGTAATGGAAGTTGTCGGGAACTGTTTTGTCACTATATATAAGCATGGCATTTGGTAATAGATCGGGCGGAGCGATCTGTTGGAACCAGGTCCAGTACTGGTAGAGTTACCCCTTCAGGCGAACCCCTATACTTGGACTAGTGCCCCATACGTAGTGACTCCCTATAGGTAGTCCCGTATGTAGAACGTGCGAATTGGTGACGGTGGCTCTCCACCGGTGTACTGCCCAGAATCGGGTTGACACTTTCCTGCATGCGCTCTTCCCATCTTAGTACCTCCACCCCACGTTTCAGGCCATCCGCAAACAACCTCTTTTTTAAAGAAGCCCGGGAACCTAGTTGGGGTCTCCACCCCACCTGCGTAGTTCTTCGCTACAGGGGTAACTGTGATGACCTCAGTAGAAGCTTCTTCGGTCTGATACTGAATCCACTGGAAGATTACATCTCGCGATAGCGTTCAGTCTTGACTCGCAGGGCCAGTCACTGTCGCTCCGCTAGAGATCGTAATGCGGCGTAGTGCCGTGGCGTGTGTAGATACTTCCCCAGTCGTCTCAACACAACGTCGAGAGACGACTGAAGGGGAACGTCTCGGTTACGTATGTAACCTCGGTTCCCTGATGGAGGGAACGAGACGTTGTGTCTCATGCCACACCACTGCGCCGACCCGCTGCAGTGACAAGAGACACTCTCTCAGGTTCCTCAGCACAAAGGTGAGTGAATGACCGCCGCCATCTTCCTTTTATACCCGTATGTACGGGGCGGAGACTGGCGTGGGCGTGCCATTCGCCAATCCCATTGGCGTTTAGAAATTCCTCTCGGAGATGATAGGTTCTCAAGATCAAACCCCAGTCGTCTCTCAACACAACGTCTCGTTCCCTCCATCAGGGAACCGAGGTTACATACGTAACCGAGACGATTTTAGGCCAGCCTGTTGTTTGTTATCGAACATACATATCATGAACAACTAAATACATTTAGATGTCGCAAAAGTGCAGTGGACTATACACAAACAGGGATTTACTGCGTTCGCCTCTCACTTCCCGAAACTCAAACTCGCTTTGCGATGTAAACAAAGATGGCGGCGCCCACAAATGAATGAATGTAAACACGAGAGAAACTTTAGTTTATTAACTATTGGGAAATGCTCTTCTTTGAGCGAGCTGTGAGGTGGAACCTCACACAGATTGTGGGTAATGAATTAGAAGTAGTGACCTATCTAAGCTTTATTTGAAGCTATCTTTTTGTGGTATCCATGAAAAAATGCATACGTGTAGAAGAATCGAAAATAACTTTATTTAAACAAGAAAGTATATGCAAACAATACAAAACAATGAATTATAAGTATATATATATGTATTTGTAGCTGTACTCATGATCAAGGGTAACTAAAAAAATGGAGGAAGTCAATTTCTGGTGCAACACCTTAACAATATCATAGAGGTGTGTGTGTCTTTCATTCAAATGCAAGTGACCCAACCGCCCCATGCACCCACGGGCTGCTGCAGGACTTGGGGGAACAGTGCCACACTTTGTTTCAATGCATATGACTAAAATATGACTAACTTGGAGTTTCTGGCTGAACTATCCCTTGAACTAATACTTTTAATCTGTGCTTGAACACAAATGTCATTCCTTCCGTCTGGAAATCAGCCTTTGTGGTTCCCTGTTAAAAGGTGGTGATCCTTCTGTCTTAAATAACTACAGACCGATTTCTAAATTGTCTGTTCTGGTCAAGGGTTGTTTAGAGTCCCTTGCCAGTGATCAATTAAAGGATTTTTTTAACAATAAAAATGTTTTATCGGACTTCCAATCTGGTTTTAGACAAAGGCATAGTACAACATCGGCAGCTCTTAAGGTTTTAATGACTTTATTGAATCTATAACAAGCAGCATTGTGCAGCCGGTTTTTATTGAACTCTCTAAGGCATTTGATACAGTTGACCACACGTATTTTATATTACAAAGAGATATACACTTTAAAACATTAAACATTAAACACATTAAAATGATATACTTTCAGTTACATTAACCTATATAGGTGAGGCTTTAAGCATGTACTATTCAACATTCATAGCATTCCCTTTATTCATTCTGGGCTCATATTCTCAAACATCCTTGTCTCTTTATTTTTCAGAGATTTATACATTCATTCTGTGTCTCTTTATTCATAGGATTTATGTGTTTGTACTTTTTCCCTCTTTTTATGGGGATTATATGTATATTTTGTACTTTTTCCCCCTTTTTATGGGGATTATATGTTATATTCCTTTATCTACAGGATTTATGTCCTCTTCTCAAGTGAGATAACAATTACACTCCAGGACTTATGGCCACAGTCACTCTTCAGTCATGCTCACACAGTCAATACACAGCTGCTCACACAGATCTCATCAAACACAATTTAAATACACCATCAAGTTTGCACTCTGTCTTCATTCATTCACAATGAATCAATGAAAGACAATCCTTGAATGAAATAAACTTTGCTCAAGGAATCAATGATTTGAATGAAATAAACTTTTGGCCTATAGGACTTTTTAGCGCTTTTCTATTTATACTTTTAATACAGTATCTAGTCGTTGTGTCGAACTGACAGATGGGGTTCCTATGGAAATCGCCTATTAACATTTACTTGTATGTTTATTTATTCATTTGTTCATTTCTGTATTGCTCAGTTGGTCACAGTTGTAAAAAAATGTAATACAAAATTAAATTTGTGAATTGGCTGATGCTGTTTACATTTACTTGTATGTTTATTTATTCATTTTTTATTATTAAATTGTTCAGTTGGTCACAGTTGTAAAAGTTTTTTAAAGGTAAAATTCAATTGTACGGAGCCCGTAACCTGTCACACGACATTTTTTATATATATCGTGGCCACGAATTAAGAATTCGTTCCCACGAATAATTAATACGTGTCAACGTTTTGCTTATTCGTTACCTCGATTTACGTTAATCGCGCGCACGTTTTATTCATTTGTTCCCACAATTTAATGAAACCATCGGTATTTTACTACTTTAGACGTTGCTACTGTTATGGACAGAGAAACGTTAATTGATATATTTTGAGCTGGGATTGAGTTATAAAGACATTCTCCGAAGCCTTGCATTGCAAGGAATCGTTTTATCAGAGAGCCACCTGCATCGCATATTGAGGGCAAGGGGGCTATACCGGCGTCGATATGATGATTTGGATGCTGGTATTGCTTTTATTGTTCATCAGCTAGAAGGTTCAGGAAGAGATCATGGGTATCGTTGGATGTGTTTTCAGCAAGGAATCAGAATCAGAAAAGAAGATGTAAGGATCATTATTTCTTTGCTTGATCCCCTTAATTCCGAGGCTCGCCAGAGCCGACGCTTGAGAAGGCGACAGTATTTTGCCCAAGGACCTAACTTCTCATACGACAAACTGAAGCCCTATGGAATTTGTATTAATGGCTGCATAGATGGGTTTTCTGGAAAAATGATTTGGCTAAAGGCTGCTTTTACCAACAGCGACCCACGAGTTATAGGGGGCTACTTTGTTGAAACACTCGAGCGCTTAGGAGGGTGTCCCAGGCTCGTACGAACTGACATGGGCACTGAGAATGTGATGGTGAGAGATATTCAGCGGTATTTACGTAGGAACGACGATGATGAGAGAGCAGCAGAACTCAGTTACATTACAGGAACAAGTACTGCAAACCAGCGAATTGAAAGTTGGTGGGGAGTGAGGAGGAAGGAGGGAATTGAATACTGGATCAGACTTTTCGGAGAACTCAAGGACGAAGGACTTTTCACGGGTGATGTTTTGGACAAAGCTTTATCACAGTTCTCATTCATGTCAACCATTCAGGTAATAGGCTTTTTGTCTTTGAACAGAAATGAAAACACTCGAACTTAAATACTATCACTATCAAATACTACCATACTATAAAAGGCACATGCAAAAAATAATTATAGTCAACGTGTAACAATCACTCAGCGCCTATTGGGACTCGATTAGCCTACTGAATTGTCATTATTGATCTCGTTATGTGTGGCTATCGTCTATTGATTTACATTGTACATTCGTGGCCAAATTTGGCAGTAGCCTATAAATTCTGATTTACAATAACAAAGCAGCAAAACACAAAAATGTATGTCACTGCCAATACTTTTTACCAGGACG
Source organism: Triplophysa siluroides (assembly GCA_006030095.1). NCBI lineage: Eukaryota > Metazoa > Chordata > Actinopteri > Cypriniformes > Nemacheilidae > Triplophysa > Triplophysa siluroides. The sequence continues at coordinate 321,910 of VCII01000635.1, forward strand.
GTATATTATGCAAAACTCGTATCAAAAACTATGCAATAAGTCATGTATCAAGTACATTCTTTGTGACCGCTGTAAACAGTTAACATTTTTAATTAGTTATTCGTATTAAACATCAGAGGTCCCTGCCCTGGTTAAATGTTATTTAATCAGTGTGTAAAATATGTACAATATTCAGACAAATGATGTGTTAATGACAGTTTTAGTTAAATGAGTTACAAGACGTTTGGAATGCTCACCGCATAAGGTAAAAAAACACCAATGTGCCTTGCGGAATTACTGATGTCATGTTCATGGCACCTCACCTGTGGGGTGTGGAGGACCTCATTGTTCCACTGACAGAAGACCTTACTACTTGCAAAGAAAACTGCAAGTTCTTAAGTTCTGTCCCATGTGACGAGGACGTATTTGATTTGTGCACCATCCTAATGGAGGAATCAGGTTTGCAGTTTCCCTCTACAAGGACACAAGCACTTGACCTATATTTACATCTTAGAGATACTGTGCGTCTAAATGTAATTGGACAAGCAAATTAAATTGCCTATTCAGCAAACTAACACATCGAGTGCATTTTGCTTGAGTAATGATTAAAAGACAATTTAGTATAATAATGTGCATTATTGAGTAAATCATGATTTGAAATGTGTATATTTCTAGCCTGTAGTCAGGTATTCTTGTTTATTTTATATTCATAAATTACATATCTTACTTTTTGTGTTATATCAATAAATGTTTTTGTTACATATTCTTAACATAAATGTACAAATTACTGAACTGTTAGGGGTGCAATGGTGAAATATCAGTCAGTTAATTGTGTTTAATTGCATAGTTGTAATTAAATGTACTTAAAATAAAGACACATGATCTGGATTTACCAGAATAAATCAAATCAAAGCCTAAAATGTTTGTTTCCACAAAAAAACAATTACTAAATCAGAACACAACTTTATTTTTTAACATTTTAGTGTATTATAAAATATAACACTTCTTTCAAATAAAACTTCTAAATAAAAATGATAAAAAATCAGAAAAAAAGAAACATGCACATTTCCTACACTTTACATTATGTACACTGTTAACGATTTCCTTGTATTTTTACAGTAAGTTACTGGAAGCACGGTTGCCAGTAAGTTACTGTATTTTGAATTACAGTACTGTACTGTAATGCCTTATTACAGTACAAAAAATATTACTGTATAGCTACAAAACAGTATTTTACTGTATTTATACAATATTTTGTAATTTAGTCTATTTTTACTGTATTTGTATTATACTGTAATTTGCTGTAATACCTATATTGCCACATTATTACTATTTAATTACAAAAAACATTATATATTATAGCTAGTTTAGATATAAATCTATAGTTATTCATATTACAAAACTGCTATACTTGACATTATAATTCAAAAGACAATCCAAGCAATGTTTGCATCAAACATATTTTTATTGAATAATTTCATTGAAACAAATGATTAACATTTGATTTCTTAAAATGAAACAGTTGAAACAGTATTGAAGTATTATGCATTATATTGATAAAATATATATATATATATGAAAAATGACTATGTATATATTACAACATTAAGGTGACAATAAAAATTAAACATTACACATCAAAAAACAATACCAACAAAGTAACAGATGTCATTAAACTAGGGCTAAGAGAACATTGGTCTGTAGTTAAAAATGTTTAGTTTGAAATCTTCCATTCAAACTCCAGCAGGGACTGCATGAAGCTGTTAACATGGGGGTTAATGGCCACCGCCTTTCTCTGCACCACCTTCCCTGTCTTTTTGATTACTCCCTGTCTGGATGTGCATTTTTTCCCATCTTCAGGATTGACTCTGGCAAGAAACCTGTTAGCAATATCATACACATTAAGTCAACAAATATGCCTATTTGTATTATGTTTACAAATATACAGAAGATTCAAATACACTCAACTCAGCCATGAATTTACTCCAATCCTGAAACCTTTTGCTCTTATTCTATATGATATATAAATATGATCAAAAAGACAATTGTGTAAGCAGTTCTGTAAGTGTCTTGTGTGGCTTGTGTGAGAGTGTAGTGTGAAGGTGTGTGAGAGTGTAGTGTGAAGGTGTGTGTAGGCCTGTCGCGATAGTCGATAAATCGATTAATCGCACAATAAAAAAAAATGACCTCCATAATTTTTCCGGCCGCGATAATTTCATTTGCATACTTGTTTGTTATCCGCGATTGAATGACAACTCTCGTTTCCTTAGCATAGGAGAAGTGAACCCTCTTGTCAGTTGCATTGTCTTTTGTGTGGGGAGGCGGCGCTTGTCAGTCACATGGACTTTGTGTGGGAAGGCGGAGTGTTTGAGGCGACTGCAGAGAAGAGCGAAAAGACGAGACGCAAGTTGTGACATGGAATTGGTTTCAAAGCCAAACGCGACAGCTGCAGTGTGGGAGCACTTCGGATTCAAACCAAATGACTGTGGTGAACCACTTAACCTGAGCGAGCCGGTATGTCGCATTTGTTTTAAAACAGTATCGACTAAAACCGGTAACACAACAAACATGCACATGCACCTAAAACACAATCATCCGTTGCAGTTTTCCCAGATGGGAAAAAAAGCTACAACAGACGGGCCGTCTTCGTCTTCCCGACAGTGCACCATAACTGGGGCATTTAGTCGACAAACAAAGTACAAACAGGACAGTGCAAAATGGTGTGCACTCACCGACAGTGTAGTTCGCTTGATTGCTAAAGAGATGCTGCCCTTTAGTATCGTCGAAAAGCCGGCATTTCGACGAATGCTGCAAACATTTGACAGCCAGTATGAATTGCCTGGGAGAACATACGTGTCACAAACGGCAATTCCACAACTGTACAACAGCATTAAAGATGGCATACTAAACGAGATCAAAGATAAACAAATATTTTGCCTTGTTTAATATTTTTTGAAGTGCAATTTTGTTTACATCCATTTTATTTATTGTTTTTGGTATTTATTCAAGTGCATTTTTTGTTAACAGAGACTGAGAGTCCATTGCTTTTATTGTTTTTGGTTGTTTTGTTCATTGTTATTGTGGATATTTAAAATGTTTTCCATTTTCAGTGTTAAATAGTCTTTGGAAATAAACGTTTATTGAATTTTGAAAGGTGTATGTGCATTATTATGCCATTATCATTATTCTAGATGAAAATGGTCTCAGATCGACAATATTATCGTTTATCGCGATAATTTCTTGGACAATTTATCGTCCAGCAAAATTTGTTATCGTGACAGGCCTAGGTGTGTGTGAGTGTAGTGTGTGGCTGTGTGAGAGTGTAGTGCTGTGTGAGAGTGTCGTGTGTGTCTCGGTAAGCACAAACTTACCGTGCATAATGAGCCTTGGTGTGTCTGGTATCAGCTGCTGTGCCTCCACATCTGCCTGGGTTGCAGTGACCTGTAACATAGTAAAACAACATGAAGCAAAACACAAAACTTGAAGTAACTACAGAAAACACGATGGCATCAGGCTCCAGTTCTTCAATCTAAAAATGAAAGGTAACTGCAAATGTTTTCATGGTACTGCAGGCAAAACAAACAATGAATATGTTGAGATAAAACAACACTTACATCAGTTAAGATGAACAGGGAGTCCATAGCTCTCTGAAGAAGGCCATCAAGAGCAGGATGACTGAAGCCGCCATTAAATCTTGATCTTGTAGTGTCCTTGAGTCATTCTCCATTTCGGTCAGCAGAGCCTGAATCTCACCTTTCCACCTCAACTTCTGATGCTGGAAGTAGTTGATGATTCGCCTGCCTTTATTCTGCAGTGCCACAGTGAGTCTTGTGAGGATGTCATCCTATGTTAACAAATATAACCTTATTGTAAGTGTTACTAAAAACTCACTAGTAAAACCCAAAACAAATTTGAATTAAAAGTTGTATTATTATGGTCAATACTTACAGAAAACCCATAAACCCAGGGTGCAAAAGTGGACCAAACTGTCACGTTAGAGCTGTAAGAAAAAAAAATATGTTACTTGCTGACATTTTGAAACCATTCTGTTTATTAAAGGTACAGTGTGTAGGATTTTGAAGGATTTATTCACCAAAATGTAATATATAAAACAAAACTATGTTGTGAGTGGTGAAGAAATACCTTACAAAATGAACTGAAATGTTTATATTACCTTACAATGAGCCATTTATGTTATATACACCGCGGGCACACCCTTACATGTAATTTATCAATGTGCACAGCCATGTTTCTATAGTATCACTACACGGACAAACTGAGTTTCGTAAAACGAAGGATGCACGGGACTAGTTCTTCTTCTTCGGCTGTGTTTTGAGGCAGCTTGCAAAGCCACTACATAGAAGGATTAGCAGAAGAAGAGGAAGAACAATAACAGCATTACTTGTCGTGTTTTTTAGAAATATAAACGGTTCTTTGTTGCGGTAAGAAGTGAAATTTGCGCTAATGGCGGCCGGACCACACATACTCTGCACAAGAGCCGATAGAGCGTCAATCTGTTTTGTCAAAAAAGAGAAAATACGATGCAGCAGCAAGGCGAAGTCGAGACAAAAAACGGAAGAAAACCCGAATAAACATCAGCGTGGCTTTTCCCAAATGGAGGGCACTGAAGCAGGACAAGGGTTTGCTAAGCGACGCCGAAGTTGCCAGCTTTCTGCCGGACTGGTAAGTTTGTCTGATTTCCGCTGTATAAGTGAAGTGTTTGTTTGATAGCTTTAGCTAATAGATGAGCTGACCATCAAGAGAAGTCGCGTTTTTCCTTGTAAATATTTAGCACTTTGTAATTGTTCTATAAATCCTTGTTGCGTGGCCGTGTGCAAATCAAGTTAGAAATCATGTTTACAATCATAATTTGCATTAATCGGGTGTAAGTTATATTATAATACTGCTTAGCTTCCACATCCTCTCTTGTGCGGTCCTCCCGGGTAACGTTAGCTCCTCTGCCTCTCCTCGCCCTGCCTGCATCTCCAACACCTCTACCTCTCTGCTCTCTTCCTCGCCCTCTTCCTCTTCCTCTCCCTCTTACTACCTGTGTTAAGTCCTCTGATTGACTCTGTGATGATGAGAAACACGTCTGCTAAGACTTTCGTGGTTAGATTACACGCCTTTAGCATTAGCAAGCGGTTTCAATAGGCTGTAAATTACGAACCAAGTTACCGTCCCAAAAAATGCTTTGTATAATAAACGAGTAAATCACTGACACAATGATAAACAAGTAACAATAATATTCAATGTAACGATTAGATTAAATTATGAATTAAGTAACTTTTATTTATTTATTTTTCTTTGTAAAAAAGCCTCGTCACTTGACTTGCACAGGTTACTCTCTGCTGTCTCAGACGACGACATCTCTGTCCTGTGTCCGTAGCTTCAGTCTGTTGTTCGCCTGTGAGACGTAGATTTATCAACACCACCGATAATGGCCGCTGTCATTTACGGAACCCTTTTGTCCTGTGACGCCAACCGTAGCTTCTCTAATGGGAGGGGGAGGGGGGTGGCGGAGCTGTAGGTTGCAATTTCCACACGCCAATAGTGGCCTCTGAAACTTACACACAGAACCTTTAAATACGTTTAAGATAGCCAAGCAAAAATGTAGCAAAAGGATCATTTAAATGTTTTCCCTTTATGCATTAATGTCATGGTTCCACTACCATGTCATGTTTTATTCCTGTCTCAAGTGGAGCCATGGCATTGCCTGATGGTTTTATGTGGGAGAGACATAGTTCTTTCTCGTGTCTCGTCATTGTTCCTTACATCTCGTCCCTCGTCAGCCTCTCCTTAGTGCTAATCCCCAGCACCTGTTGCTCGTTATGATCCTGTGTTTGTTCCCTATAAAGAGTCCTCATGTTTCATTGTCCTGTACTCGTGCATTGTACTTGTTTCAGTTGCTGTATACTGTTCACGTCTGCTTCATGCCATCGTCTTGCTTTGTTCCTGTCTCCCTTGTCTAAGTAAGTGTTAGTTTAGTGTTTGTACAAGTGTTTTGTTTTAGTTTAGTAAGTCAGTGTTTATTGTTAAAATTTATATAGTCCTGTCCTGTTTTCCCCCTCGTGGGTTTTTGTTTTGCCTGTTTGTTTAGTCTTGTTATTTGTAGAATAAACACCTTTGTGCACTCCTACCGTCTGTGTCTGCCTGCAATTGGGTTCCCATGCCATGTCTCTTCCTGTGAGTTTCGTGACACATTAATATTAAGAGTTCAGATATTGGGGATTGCATTTTCGGTTACATACCGAAATAGTATGTGTGTTGCGAAATTCAATGTGGTTTTGAAAATGCATTTTCAAGCTAATCGCGCTCGTCTCTCCGACGTACAGTGTCATTACGTAAAGGCGGAGCCGTTACCAAAGGACGTGCAATGATTTGAGGCTTTGAAAACTTGTTATAAGTGTTGTAAGCAACATTGCTACAAATATGCTACCATATAATACTTATTGGCCAACTGAATGTAGAAAGAACATCATCTCTGCTTTTCTGATATACCTTCATAAGTAAACTGTAATAACAACGCAAACCCATTTATTCACCTAGTACCTTAATGAAAACAGCAGTAATCTGTATAGATCGCACTCATCTCAGTTAAATATTACATTTCACTTCGTGTGGAGCAGTTTGGTGCTGTGTAGGCTACTTACAGTGCCTTTGTTTTTCACATGCGATTTATTTGGGCCGAGTGAGAGCTTGAGATAGAACCGGAAAGCGTGTGTCAAATCTGGCTCTATTAACAGACAAACTGTGTTGATATTTATATATCCAAACAGTATTTTTACTTTTAAAAGAAGACGCAAATACCGATTAGTGATTGATATGAAAATGTTGTTTTAGCACGTGCACAGCTAATTCACGAGTCAGCCTGTCATACGGTCGAACTGAATACTGCAGCTGCTTCTCCCTGCCCCTTACTGAACAGAGGAGAGCCAAGATAAGCGACCCTAAGCTGGGACAGCAAGACCGAGCTCGCGAGGAGTCTTAGTTCAATGGGTTAACGGGAATAAATTGGTTAACGGGAGTTTTGTCTATTGCCAAATACAAGTCATTTTACCTACCTTGCCATTGTAAACGAACTTCAACAATTTGATAGAAAATCAACCCTCATGATTACTTAAGTGGGTTGTGTAAATCGGGTTTAAGCAGTGGGTGGACATCTAGTTTAATTTCTGAGGGAGACTGCAACGTTTGTCGGCGACCTTTTCTCTCTCATTCCACGTTTAAAACAACATTGTGAATACACACAATGAAACACATAAAAACACATAAAATAAACCAAACTGCAAACTTACCGAACTGCCCGAAATCGAGTTGAATATCCTCCTCTTGCTGCAGCCAGGAGTTGTGTTCTGTGTGATTTGACGTGATATGATGTTGTGGCGCACTTTTTGCCTGGCACATTACAGCAAAGCTACAGCGAGGTTACAGCGAGACCAAAATATACTGTAAAAGTTTCCCGCTCAATCAAAATTACCCACAATGCATTATGAACTGCAGTATTTTACTGTAATATACACATACAGTATTGTACTGTGGATTTTTACAGTAATGTGCTGCTAAATCTACAGCGATATCTAACAGTGTACAGAAAAGAGAAATTTCTCGTATAAAGTTCTTTAAACAGAAACAAAAAATATATAAAGCAACAGTATTTGTGCTGTAAAAATGGTAATTCACTTTTTTACTCAAAATGCCCCTGAAGATGAACAAATTTCCATTTTACTCGATCAATGTGATGTCAAAATCTCAACTGATTAATAAACTGACCAACGTAAAACACTCTAAAACAGTAACAACCCTGGCAACACTGCTGTTTACCTTACTTTTGTGTGCCAAATTTCTTCTCGATTGCTTTACATTGGGTCACTGTGCACTTACATTTTGGGGTTTAAATAATATCCATGACCCACATGGAGCTTGAGAGGATCTTATTGAATTCACTGCGGAGATCTGGATAACTGTGATAGCCTACTGGCAACTTCAAAATGCATCCGCATGTGTGTGTTTGTGGTCTGCGAAGAAAATCAGTGGTTTCAATGAACTCGATTGTAATTGGATTCTCCATTAAATCTGATCCAGTACAGAAGCGAAGGAAAAGCTGAAGAGTGTTCAGATCAATTTCACCAATGTACTTTTTTATATAGCGTGCAACTGCTGTCTGGGATGGCGTCATGTCACCTGGGAAGTGTAACAGCTCCTTCACTCTTTTTGCAGTTGGTTTCTTCTGTGAAATTGCTTGATGCAGATCATCTGGTGCTAGCACACTTGCTACATGCTCCATAATGGGACGCCAGCACTCAATCACATACATTGAGGCCTGTATGATGGCCTTGTGTCCTATTTGTGCTAGCAGAGGGACCAGAGTGTCCTTGGTGGGGACCTGTTTACACTCATGTGTATCAAGAACATCAAAAAGTTATTCAGAGTCAACAGCGTCAAAGTCTTTCAAAGCATTCGTAAGGACAGCTCTTTCTTGTACAGACAGATATAGATTATCTGATAATCCTAAAATTACTTTACATGTAAATGGTCAAAATATACAGCAAGTAAAAAAGGTGAAGCTTCTTGGACTTTGGCTTGATTCCACACTGTCATGGTCTGATCACATTAATACAGTTGTGGCTAAAATGGGTAGAGCTGTTGCAGTTGTGCGTAAATGTGCACAGTTTCTAAATTCACAGCTATTTAGTCGTGTTGTTTGTACATTGGTTTTGTGTCATTTAGATTACTGTTCTGTTGTATGGTCTGCTGCATCGAGTAGTCATTTAAAAAAATTACAAGTGGCTCAAAACAAGGCTGCAAGACTGGTTCTTGGTTGTTCTTCGAGAACCAATGTTGCAGAGATGCATGAACGTCTTGCTTGGCTGATGGTCAAGCATAGACTATCTGCTAATATGTTAGTATACCTTCATAGAATTATTACCATTCGGACTCCTACATTTTTTTATTTTAATATAATTTACTATTCAGATATGCATTTACATTATACAAGAGGGGCGAATAGTCGACAGATCTCTTTACCCCTACCTAAATCTGACTCTATGAAGAGGACCGTGTTTTATAGGGCAATTGTGTTTTGGAACAATCTTCCAGTTGGGGTTCGTGAAACTAAGGGAAAAACTGGTTTTAAAAAAAGACTAAGACTGTATTTGTTGTTAACATCATAAGATTGTATTATGTGCTACTTATTTTATTTTATTTTTATTTTTTTGTTCTCTCATGTGTATTTACATATGATATATTTGGGAGTAATTGTGATTGTAATTATTGGGTTTTTGTATGTATTGGTGGACCCCAGGAAGACTAGCTGTCGTTTCGGCGTCAGCTAATGGGGATCCTTTTGAAATAAACAAATAATAAACACACACAGCAAAAATAAATCCTTTAAGCTACTGGTTGTATAGCCATACAGTACTTCTTCAAGGAAAGGTGTTGCCAGTTTCACTGGTAAATAGCTAGCTTGCTTCCATCCTACAACAAACACTCTAGCTACTGCTTGCCACTCTACACACTGATAATCATGTCTAATAAAGGGCACTTTCACATCTACCCCCATAGTGCAGCTGTCATAAAAATCACTCCAAAATTCAGTCAAGCTGTCTCGAAATACACCAAGTTTCAAGTTTATTATTTGTCACATACACAATCATACAGGGTATAATCAGCAGTGAAATGGAGGTCAGGACAGGTCCGCTCAATGGACAGTGCAAAAAAAAGATAATACATGAACATTGAAAATGAAAGTTTGAAACCAATTTTACTTTTATTAATTTTGATGGTGCAAAATGAAAAAATAACTGCAAAGTGTTACACGGACCACAGCAGGATTTTGATTCACAAATTTACTTTGGTCACACAATTTTTTTTTATAAATAAATGAATGAATGGATTACGTAATAGTTGGAAAATTGAGTTGTACTTACCCGATTCACCAATAGATGGCGTAGTTTCACTGTTCTCACTTCAAAGCCATTTAACAAATTAAATTAAAAAAAATTCACAAATAAAATTTTGTCTTTAAAAAACGTTTACAACTGTGACCAGGTGATCAATTAATAAATGAACAAATGAATAAATAAGCATAAAAGTAATTCATTTGACTCACAAATTTACTTTGGTCACAATAAAAAAAACATTTATTTTTTGTTCAGTTGGTCACAGATGTAAAGATTTTTAAATACAAAATTAAATTTGTGAATTGTGTGCTTCCTATTAATATTTACTTTTATGTTTATTTATTCCTTTTTTTTATTTATTAATTGTTCAGCTGGTCACAGTTGTTAAAAAAAATTAAACTAAATTACATTTGTGAATTCTAGTATTCTAGAATTCTCTTCAAAAAGAAACAAGGCTATTAGAAGAAAAGCTAAATAAATGGATGAAAGAAGCAAAACAATTTATGGGTGAGGCTAGTGGATTATTCAGTAGAAGAAGTGTAACACAAGAAAATAAAGGGGAGGAAGATGAGAGGGAGATCTTATCTGATGAATATCTATCTAGAGTCGACCCTGACGCATTGACGGGCGATCAGTTGGGAGACGTTTAAAACCCACTTACAGATGTTCAGAGACATTTGAAACGATGGAAACAAGAGACTGAAGGGAATCCAGAAGTAGACCCTCTAATGGCTACATTGTTCACAAATGCGATAGTAGAAGCCATGCCACAAGATATAAAGAGCAAGTTGCAGGATGTAGTCGGTTTGACGTCCAAAAACACAAAGAATTCTGCGACCATTTTTCACACGCGGTGGAACTGTACAGAATAAAATGAACAAAAGCTCCAAAATCAAGAAAAAAAGCTACAGTTTTAAACTACGACTTAAAAACCAGCGATGAACCTTAGAGCTCCATGGTATACAGTGTCCAGTGCATGTAAACTTTGAGATGAAGCATGCATGTATAAAACATCACCATAGTCAAGTATAGACATGAAAGTGGCAGCAACCAGCTCTCTCTTGATTCCAACGAAAGGCAGGATTTGATTCTGAAATAAAACCCTAGTTTAAGTTGTAATCTTTTTGCTAGCTGTTGAATATGAAAGGTAAAAGAAAGAGATTCATCTATTAAAATACCAAGATGCTGTGTTTAGAAACACATTCAATCTTCGTACCCTGGGAAGTGAGGACTGAAGGCAGATTTGAAAAAAGCATGAAACAAGTTTTAAATCCTAAAGATTCTGTTCAAATCAAGTTGTAATTGTGAGGGCCTGTTCTGCGCTGGGTGCTGAGCAGTACAGTACAGTGTCATCTGCATATAAAACGCACACACTGAGTTCTGTCTTTAAGATAATTATCAAACCAGCTGACAGTTTGTCCAGAAAGTCCAGCCCTACACCGTCTGTACTTAAGCACTGTGTGGTCAACTGTATCAAATGCCTTAGAGCACATATGTCAGAGTCAAGGCCCGCGGGCCACATCCGGCCCGCGAGAAGGTTTTTTACGGCCCCTGGGATGATCTTGATTTATTATTAGAACCGGCCCGCAGACCGCAGCAAGCCGGCAGCCCGCAGATCTTTTACACGCACCAATACTACATTTCCCACAATGCAACGGTGACGCACCGAGCAGTAGGCTGCTTCATTTCAATATTTATTGGCACAGCAGTCGTCAGCATCACAGTAAAATTAACTTTCAGATACCCATCAAAAATGGCAAAACGGAAGGTGGACACTGAGAACCGGGGGTTTCAAACAAGGTGGGAGTCGGAGTATATGTTCACGGAGGTAGCTGGAAAACCTGTGTGTCTTCTGTGTGGAGAAAGTGTGGCGGTACTGAAAGAGTATAATCTGAGACGACATTATGAAACGAAACACGCGGACAAAAACAAGAATATGGACATGGAACAAAGGCTACAAAAAGCAGAGGAATTAAAACGAGGCCTCAAATCTCGACAGGCTCTGTTCAAAAAAGCCAAATCACAAGGCCAGGCTGCTGTCAAGGCCAGTTTTATTTTGGCAGAAGAGATCGCTAAATCAGCCCGGCCATTTACGGAGGGGGATTTCATCAAAAACTGCATGATTAAAGTTTGTGACGAGTTTGCCCAGAAAAAAGGCAACTCTTTTTAAATGTGAGTCTGAGCAGAAACACCATTGCCGAGAGAGTAGACCAGTTGTCCATCAATCTAAAAGAGCAGCTTGTGAAAAAGGGAAAAGATTTCATTGCATATTCCTTGGCTGGGATGAGAGCACCGACATTTCTGACATTGCCCAGTTGTCAATTTTCATCCGCGGAGTGGACTCCAGCCCAAGCGTGACAGAGGAGTTTTTGGCTTTACGTCCTATGCATGGCACAACTACGGGGCATGATTTGTATGAAGAGGTGTCAAGATGTGTAAATGAGATGGAGCTGCCTTGGGAAAAACTCGTAGGTTTGACAACCGACGGAGCACCTGCGATGTGTGGACACAGGAGCGGACTGGTGGCGAAGATACGGGAAAAGATGCAAGAGGAAAACGCGACAGGTGAGCTGACAGCTTATCATTGTATCATACACCAGGAAGCGTTGTGCGGTAAAGCCTTGAAAATGGAGCATGTAATGAGCATCATCACGCGCACAGTTAACTTTATCAGAGCCAAAGGTTTGAATCACCGCCAGTTCAAGGCATTTCTGACGGAGTTAGAAACGGAGCATGGTGATTTGCCTTATCACACAGAGGTGCGATGGCTAAGCCAGGGAAAGGTGCTTCAAAGATGTTTCGAGCTTCGTGAGGAGATTTGTCTGTTCTTGACAGCAAAGGGAAAGACACAACACAACTCCGAGACGAAATGTTTCTGTGTGAAATGGCTTTTCTGTGTGACATTACGAGTCATCTGAATGCAATGAACTTGCAGCTGCAGGGTCGGGATCATGTCATCTCTGATATGTACAGTACAGTGAAGGCATTTAAAACCAAACTGACTCTGTGGGAGACGCAGATGCGGAAAGAAAATTTGAGCCACTTTCCCAGCTGCCAGACCATGAAAGAGAAGCTCTCTACCAGTGCGTTCCCGAGCGCACAGTTGGCTGATAAAATAGGTATGCTTGCCGCTGACTTTCGACGCCGATTTGCTGACTTTGAAGCACAAAAAAGCAGGTTGGAACTGCTCGGTAACCCATTTGCTGTTGACGTGGAAAGCTCACCACCAAACCTCCAAATGGAGTTGATTGACCTCCAATGCAATGATGCACTGAGGGCAAAATATGCGGCAGTGGGTGCTGCGGAGTTCGCCCGTTTCCTCCCCGACACAATGCCCCAGCTGCGCATCCAGGCTGCTCAAACGTTGTCTATGTTTGGCAGCACATACCTGTGTGAACAACTGTTTTCTTTGATGAACCTGAACAAAACATCACACAGAAGTCGACTTACTGCTGAACACCTCCACTCAATTCTGAGGATTTCCTCAGCTCAGAGCCTTACCCCGAACATTGATGAACTTGTGGAAAAGATGGGACACCACCAAGTATCACCCTCAACCTCAAACAAGTGAACATTACTGTACAATCACATATTTAGAGTTTTTACTCAGTTCAAGTTTTAAAAGTTAAAGTTTAATATTTGTTTTCACTGCATGTTACTTCTCCTTAAACAAAGTGTTGTTTTTGATTAATAGATTTTTGCACTTTATTTTATTGTATTTCAATCCAATTATATTTTAAAAATATTTCAGTTGAGTGGATGATAGAAAATTGCTATTATTGTTTTTTTCTTTGAAGTAAATTTAGCCCACTTTTGCTAAAATAGAAAATATAGGCTACTGATGGTGCCTTGAATACCGGTTTCTTTCATTTAATGTTCATGTTATGGGGATTTTTATATAAAGGAAATTTGTCTTTTGTGTCTGTTGAAAATTAAAGATTACTGACAGAGCCATAAGAAAATATTGCTTTATTTATCTGATCATATTGGAATATATTTGTTAGGTTTTCAGTAGGTTCAATTAGGTTCACTAGACTATATGCGTCATTGAAAAATTTTTCAATGAACATTCGAACAGTCCGGCCCTCGGCTTGTAGCTAAATTTTTTATTTGGCCCTCCGTCCATTTGACTTTGACACCCCTGCCTTAGAGAGTTCAATAAAAATGGCTGCACAATGCTGCTTGTTATCTATAGATTCAATAAAGTCATTAAAACCTTAAGAGCTGCCGATGTTGTACTATGCCTTTGTCTAAAACCAGATTGGAAGTCCGATAAAACATTTTTATTGTTAAAAAAATCCTTTAATTGATCACTGGCAAGGGACTCTAAACAACCCTTGACCAGAACAGACAATTTAGAAATCGGTCTATAGTTATTTAAGACAGAAGGATCACCACCTTTTAACAGGGAACCACAAAGGCTGATTTCCAGACGGAAGGAATGACATTTGTGTTCAAGCACAGATTAAAAGTATTAGTTAAAGGGATAGTTCAGCCAGAAACTCCAAGTTGCCGTTTATTTACTCCAGCCGAGATGTAGGTGACATTCTTCTGGAGTAGAACCATAAAGAAGATTGTTTGGTAAAACCGCAGCCCTCTCTGCTTCATATAATGGGAGTATACGGTTTGGCTGGATATTCTGTTGCCAAAGAGTAAACCGATTTTGGTTGATATTTGCTATCGTCTTCCTGATCAAAATGACTGTTATGAGAGTCTCGAAGAGGTTTTAAATGTGTCAGATTATGGTCAATATTTGGGTGATTTAAAGAGGGTTGAGTTATTGATATTCAAAGATACCAAGATATTCTAGGTCTGTTTCCCCTGTTTCTTCGGCGTCACCTTCAAAGTGATTCAACCTCACTGTGCATATAATTTGTTTTTGATTCTGCCGGTGTTTTTTCGGATGACGGAGTTTTCTTTATCGTCTCCCCTCGAGGCTCGCCCGGCTGTCTTTTCTACATGATATCCGCTCCCCCTGTGACGCGCAGGATAGGGGGGCGCTTTTTTGTCCTTGCTTGAACTTGATCTTCTTCCCCTGTTCCACGGGGAGTGACAATCCACGATCGCTGCATTAGCCAGCACACTGAAGCAGCGTTCGTTGACACATGCCCGCACTGCGGGCAGATTGTCATTCAGAAGACAGGTGCTGTCTTCGGGTCTGCTACTTGGCTACGGCCCGATGACGTTAGCGCGTTAGTGATATGGGGAACTCTGCGAACGTAAACCGCCAGCCAACACCCCGATTCGCTCTCTGAACGTTCCCCAACCGGCGGTGGCATACTGTCCGGATCCTCAGGCACACACTCGGAAACGATGTGTGACGTAGATGAGATGTCGCTCGCAGCATCGGAGGGAGACTGGCATCCGACTCTGACGAATCCGAGCTCCACCCCCAGCGGTCGAGTTCAGGAGGAAGCAGAAGTGATGTCATCTGTGCTAACCCGGGGATACGTGGTTCCTGAGGTCGGAGCGTGGTGCAAACCGCGCCCACCCCGGGTGCCATGTTTTTCCCGGATGTGCATGAGGAGCTGTGTAAAACTTGGAGCGCTCCATTCACGGACCGTTCCAGTGAAACCAGCTCCGGGTCCCTTACTTCCCTCGATGGTGGGGCAGCCAAGGACTACGTCGAGATCCCCCGGGTGGAACGTCCGCCTGCGGTGCACCTGTGCCGCGGACGGCTACCACCTGGGGGGAATCGGCCACGCCTACCGTCCAAAGCGCGTAAGACTTCGGCATCACTGGTGTCGAAAGCTTGCAATGCCGCGGGCCAGGCTGCCTCCTCTCTTTATGCCATGGCCATCCTGCAGGTCGATCCAGTTCGCCAGAGACTCTCCCAAGTTTCGGGGCATCATCTCTCCCTCTGTCAGAGGCAGGGACGCCTCCGTACTTCGGGTAGAGGTCACCACCCTTCTGGCAAAACAGGCATCGAGTTCTTTCCTCAAAAATAAGATGTTCAGTGGGTCACGACCCGCACTTCATCGTTCCCAAGAAAGACGGTGGGTTGCGCCCCATAGACGGTGGGTTGCTGCCGTTCAGGGTGCTCACGCAGAGGGTGCTCAGGGTGTTCGCGTTCGAGGGGCGGGCATATCAGTACAGAGTCCTCCCTTTCGGTCTGTCCCTGTCTCCACGGGTCTTCACGAAGATCATGGAAGCCGCCCTTTCTCCCCTTCGGGAAAAAGGTGTGCGGGTACTAAACTATCTCAAGTTCCGAGGACAGCGTGGCACACGGGCAGCAGGCGCATGGGGATGACGCCCTGCTGCCGACGCACTCTAACCCCTTGGTCTTCCATGACCTTCCTCCGAGTGGGGGTTCCCCTTGGGCAGGTTACGAGGCACGTCGTGGTGACGACGGACGCCTCGCTGCAGGGGTGGGGCGCTGGACGGGCCTAGAGTTGTGGACTGTGCTGCTTGCGCTGAGAAGCCTACGGCCTCTAGTGCGGGGCCAGCACGTGCTGGTCCGCCTGGACTGCACGACAGCCGTAGCGTACATCAATCGCCAGGGTGGCGTACGCTCACGGCAGCTAACACGACTTGCCCGACGCCTCCTCCTGTGGAGTAAGCAGGTGATCCGCTCCCAGCGGGCCACACACATCCCAGGCGAACTGAACCTCTCATCAGCTCGGTCCAGCTCATTTGGGTGCTGTTCGGACAGGCACAGATAGACCTCTTTGCCTCCCGCGACACCACCCATTATCCGCTTTGGCACTCCCTGACCGAGGCCCCCCTCGGCACGGATGCCCTGGCGCACAGCTGACCGCGGGACGGGTGGAAGCACACCTTCCCCCCCCAGGAGCCTCCTTGCACAGACACTGTGCAAGGTCAGGGAAGAGGAGCACCAAGTGTTATTGGTTACACCGCACTGGTCTAACCACACTTGGCTTCAGAGTTGATGCTCTGGACAGCGACTCCCCTTGAACCATTCCCCTGACAGAGGACCTGCTCTCTCAGGGGAAGGACACGTTCTGGCATCCCAGATCAGACCTCTGGAACACCATGTCTGGTCTCTAGACGGGACGAGAAGATCCTGAGTTGGCTACTCCCCCTCTATGGCGGAGACCATCACCCAGGCTAGGGCCCCATCTACTAGGTGGTTACACGCCTCTAGACGGCGCCTCTTCTTATCCTGGTGTCTCTCTCAACGAGAAAGACCCACTGAGGTGCTCGATCAGGATTGTGTTCTCTTCTACGAGACTGGAGACTAACATCTCCCCTCCACACTGAATGTGTATGTAGTCGCGATCGCCACTCATCACGACTCAGTTGATGGAAAGTTTCTAGGATGACACGACCTGGTCACCAGGTTCCTAGGGGCGCGAGAGGGCGGCACCCGCCTCATCTCCGCTCCATACCCTCTTGGGACCCTAAGGTGGTCCTGGGGGGGCCTCTGGGCCCCCCAAGAGCCCCTCGGAGGTTCCGATCTTCCTCACCCGAGTAAGACGGCCCTCCTGATGGCGCTCGCTTCCTTCAAGAGGGTAGGGGACCTCCGAGCATCCTCCGTGTCCCCGGATTGCCTTGAATTCGGCCCTGGAAACTCTCACGTTATCTTGAGACCCAGGCCCGGATGCGTGCCCAAAAAGTTCCCACTACTCCCTTCCGGGACAAAGTGGTGAACTTTCAGGCGCTCCCCATCGGGGAGGAAGACCCAACCCCTTTCGTGTTGTGTCCTGGACCGCACGCAGGGCTTCAGTAGCTCTGACCAGCTCCTTGTCTGTATTGGAGGACAGCAGAGGGGAAGGCTGTCTCCAAGCAGAGGCTGGCGCACTGAGTCGTTGATGCCGTTACGACATTCCAATCTCAGAATCTCCCATGCCCACTGAGGGGGGTATAGCCACCTCCTGGGCACTGGCAGAAGCCTCTCTAGCAGACATCTGTAGAGCTGCGGGTTGGGCTACGCCCAAACACCTTCGCAAGGGTTAAACAACCTTCGCGTTAACCCGGTGTCAGCCCACGTCCTGCGTGGCAACATGTAGGACTGGCGTCCGGCTGGGCGTATGCCTGCGAAAGCATCACCCAACCCTCTAGGAGGTTGGGTCAGTGTGCTATCTACCTCTCTCCTTACCCTACTCTGGTTAAGGACAGGTACCCTATCCGCTTCCCTTCTTACCCAACCACTTGGTTAAGAATAGACATTCCATCCATCACTAAGCAAGCACCACCTGGGGGTTGGCTGGGCAGAGCAGCCTTCCACCTTAGGCCGGGATAACATGTGAGCCATCCCCTAGTGCTACCGGACGCCTGTAACACCCCCCCCGTGGGCTGTTCCGTCTGATATATCCTCATGAGTTGGTTCCCACTCCTGGTAACCCATGAGCTTCCCCAGGTGGACCTCCACCTCGCGGTTAACTATTCAGCCCGCACGTTCCATGCGTTCTCCTCCAAGGACGAGACCATACCTTATCCACCATATTCCTCCCCACGGGTAGGAGGTGGCCTCTGCAGCGCATCCCTAATTAAGGAAGTTGCGCTTACCCGGTGTAAACCCGAGCCGGACGGCCTCTCGCCAGTAGAGAGCTAAGGCCTCCGTCCGTGAAAGGTTACCGGTCAGGGCTGTTCCCATCTTTCTCCAAGAAAGCTCTGGAACCCCCCGACCACCACACTGGAAGGTTACAGTTTCGCGAAAGCATCGAGTTGACACGCCCAGGCCTGTTACCGTCGCTTCGCTAGAGATTGTGACGCGATACAGCGTTGTGGCGTTTTCCATGGGCAACCCCATCTGTCGTTCTCGACACAACGTCGAGAGACCGACAGAAAGGGAACGACTCGGTTACGTATGTAACCTCGGTTCCCTGATGGAGGGAACGAGACGTTGTGTCCCTTATGCCACAAACACGTATCGTATTCTGCTGCAGTCGGGAGAGGCTCTCAGGCTCTTCAGAACAAAAGGTAAGTGAATGCTGCACGCCGGCTTCCTTTTATACCGGAGATCCGGGGGCGGAGACCGGCATGCAAATTTTATTCGCCAAATTTCATTGGCCTTTTCTATAGTAGTCAGAGTTGATTGGTTCTCAAGGGCGAACCCCATCTGTCGTTCTCGACACAACGTCGAGAGACCGACAGAAAGGGAACCGAGGTTACATACGTAACCGAGACGTTCTCCTGCACCTAGATAGTTTGGGACTACAGGTCAACCGGGAAAAGAGCAAGCTCTCCCCCGTGCAGAGCATATTTTTTCTCGGCATAGAACTCATATCTGTCTCCATGACTTCCGATCGCGCACAGTCAGTGCTGAGCTGCTTTAATCTTTTCAAGCAGCAGACAGCGGTCCCCCTGAAACTGTTTCAGAGGCTCCTGGAGCACATGGCGTCCTCAGTGGGGGTGATCCCCCTCGGGTTGATTCACAAGCGTAAGTACACCTTCCCCCCCAGTGAACCTCATTGCACAGGTCCTGTGCAAGGTCAGGAAAGAGGAGCATCAAGTGCTACTAGTTGCGCCGTACTGGCCCAACTGGACTTGGTTCTCGGAGCAAATGCTCCTGACGACAACGCCCCACTGGCCAACTCCCCTGTCGAAGGACCTTCTTTCGCAGGGAAGGTCACGTTGTGGCATCCCAGACCAGACCTCTGGAACACACATGTCTGGCTCCTCGACGGGACGCCCTCGGCATCACTCGGGCAAGATCCCTTACCCCTAGGTGACTGTACGCCTTTAAGTGGCGCCTCTCCTCGTCCTTGTGCTCTTCTCGAGGAGAAGACCAGCGGAGTTGCCAATCGGGAACGTGCTGTCCTTCAAAAGAGACTTGAGAGTAATCTCTCCCGTACTAGAGAGAAAATCTCCGTCATCGCGTCAGACAGATCCCTCCTGGCATCAGACGCTGAGGATCTCTCTGAGCTCCCGCCCAAGAGCGGTCGAGCTCAAGATGAGGCCGACGCGGAGATGTCGGCCATGCTCACCCGGGAGGCCGCGAGTATCGGGTTGTAGTACGTTACACCACCCTCCCCAAAGCGCTCGCTCATGGTTTTTGGGGTCGGGGTGCGGTCAAAAGCCGCGCACCTCCCCGTTGGCATTTTTCCCGGGGGTGCATGAGGAGCTCACAAAGTCATGATTTGGCGGGCTCTGTTACTGTTACTTCCCTGGATGGCGAGGCGATCCGAGGCTACATCGAGGTCCCCCATGTGGAGCGTGCTGTTGCGGTGCACCTGTGCCCACAGAGGGCAACCACCTGGAGGGGCCGGCCTAGACTCCCGTCCAAGGCTTATAAGCTCTCCTCCACCATCGTGATGCAGGCTTACAATGGCGCTGGACAGGCCGTGGAGAGGGACCTTTTCAGGGCCCGGTGCCCACTTCCAAACTAATAGAGAGTTTTTGCCTGGGTTTTCTTCCTCCACAACACTCTCATCTAGATGGTGCCGTGGATGGACTGCGCTGCCGACCACAACCTGCGCAGGACGTTGCGTCGGTCAGCACCAACA
This sequence comes from Triplophysa siluroides, assembly GCA_006030095.1. Taxonomy (NCBI): domain Eukaryota; kingdom Metazoa; phylum Chordata; class Actinopteri; order Cypriniformes; family Nemacheilidae; genus Triplophysa; species Triplophysa siluroides. Next base: position 342,197 of record VCII01000635.1, read on the forward strand.
AGCAGGTTAGTCAACAGAGCCATCAACCTCCCCGGGGTTCCACCCTGTGCGAAGTTACCGCCCTGTTAGCCATTGAACCAGCCCCCACAGTTTTGGTGAAGCAGATCATCCGTCTGGTTCCGCTGTCGCGGTTATTGGGCGCTTGGCTAGAGTGCACCAGCCCGTCACAGTGGCTAGAGAGGACAATCCGGCTCGGTTATGCGATCCAGTTTGCCAGGCGCACGCCAAAGTTTCGGGGCATTCTATACACCTCGGTGGGAGGAGAGAATGCCCCCGTGCTTCGGAAGGAGGTTGGCGCCCTCCTGGCGAAAGGTGCAGTCGAACCCGTCCCTATAACCGAGATGTCTTCCGGGTTCTACAACCCGTACTTCATAGTGCCCAAAAAGGTGGGGGGCTGCGCCCCATTTTGGATCTCACCTCCTGAACAGTTACCTCCACAAGCTGCCGTTCAGGATGTTGACGCAGAAGCGCATCTTGGGCTCCGTTCATCACCAGGATTGGTTCCTGGCAATCGACCTGAAAGGACACGTACTTTCACGTCTCTATCCTACCTAGTCACCGATCGTTCCTGTGGTTCGCGTTCTAGAGAAGAGCGTATCAGTGCAAGGTCCTTCCCTTCGGTGTAAGACGCCATCTATTTCCTTCTATGCTATTAAACAGCTCATGGTACATGACATCGTCATTTCTGTCATAGAACAGTGTGCAATGAAGGGGGTCAATGGGCGGTAAGAAAATGTCTATGCCTGTTATCCATGGCCGGTGGTTGTTATACAATGACACTACACTCGTTGGGGATGGGGAAATATCTAATTCTACCCTGTAAATGTCAGCAGCCTCTTTCAGTGGGCCTCCTAACAGGACATTTTGTGTGTAACCCATTTCTGCAGCCAGCGAACAATTAACTCGTGTGCCATCTGGAAAACTTACAATTACCCCTCTGGTGAACATAAAATGCTTGCTCCTAGTTTGATAAGTAGATCTCTACCTAATAAGGGTACAGGAGCATTAGAGGAGTACAAGAATGAGTGTGGCAAGCTCTGATTTGCAACATGCACAGTTAAATTTTTTGTCATTGGCCATTTTTCCAACCCACCAGAGAACCCCATTACTCCCACTGTTTTATCACTCAGATCATTTTGTGTTATAGTGCCTCTTGTTACAGTGGAGTATGTCGCTCCAGTGTCCACCGGAGCTTGTAGTGGTTTGTTGTTAACCACTATTTCCATGAGGGGCTCAGCCATTCCCCTCATGGTGGTTCTCTGTGGGCCCCTTCAACATTCCTCCGCGTCCCCCCCGGGCCCCATGTTGGGTGCATGGGCGCCTGTAGGTTGGGTGGCGACGAGATTTGTTGCCCCGGGTATTGTGGGGTATGTGGTCCCCTGCCACGACCACCAGGTCCACCTCTGAGAGGACCCCATCCCCCTGCAGGTGGCCCTGTAGTTTGGCCTTCCCCTCGCTGATTGGGCATTCTCTTATAAAATGATCAGTAGCACCACACGCATAACAGGCACCCCTCCCCCGCCCTGCACCACCATTCCCTCCTCCTCTATAACCCCTATTTCCTCTCGACTGACCCCTAGGTTGTCCCTGCCATTGTGATGGGGCCTGGTATGGGTCAGGGTTATATCCAAAATCTGGGGGAATAAAGGGGGGAGCTGGTTGTTGGGTCATTTGTTTGGTCTTCTTTTGGCCAGTGGCTTTAGCTAATTCTAATTGTAGTTTTAACAGCTGATGTCTATTCTTATCCAACTCTTCTTCTTCTCTGTTAGTTTTGTCTACAGCTCTATCGGTATGGTGAACTAAATGTCTTTACCACACTTCGTTGCTGGCTACTGGTATGTCTGGGTTATTTTCCATTGCCTGTTTTACACCATTAGGGGCTCCTGTCATCACAGCTGTTCTAAAAATGTCACGTGTGATGGGATTATTCAGACTGTTTTCCTCAACCATCTGTTCCCACTCCGCTGCACACCTGAAATAATAACCTGATCCTGTCTCCCCTGGCTTGATACGAAATTTAATATTCTGATATGCTGTTGGTGGCGTGGGAAATTGTCTCCTCAATGTTCTGCCTATATCAGTGCTATATGTTGTAAAGTTTTTGTCGTTGGAAACACCATCAATGTTTGCGTCGGTTTCAAAGTCAAGCATTTGTGATGCTGTAAAGATCTGACCCAACAGGCATCTTATGTCTCCCACCGCCAATGTAGTTCCATGGCATAAGGCCATCAATTTATTCAGCCACCTCCCTCCCCCTGAGGTGATGGGGGGCAATTTCGCTAACACTGCAGTCATATCACTATGACTCCATGGTTGATATTTAGCTTGACCCTGTCCTCCCTGTATTAATGGCATTTGCTTTGCGGCCCGCAATTGGTGGCTGGCGGCTAAATCATACCCGCTTTCCTCATCTTCATTCTGTCTAACTAAGCCTACCTGGCCTGGGTGTAAAATGTCCCAGTTCCTGGATTTGACTGGAGTGTACATATTTCCAGCAAGGCTACCTAACCTCTCTTTTTCCGCTGCTCTGGTTCTTTTTGCAATAGGGGTAGCAGACATTGTTCCTTTAATAGTCACATCCATATGTGTTTTCTCTTCACTCTCATCACTACGTAAACTCTGTATGCTATGCAATGAAACAGGGGGTTTTGGGTGATTTATTGGCTCTCCACACTCCTCTCCCCCCTCCCCTTGTGACATCTGTTCTTCGTGTTCTTCTCTCTGGGGGGTTAACTGCTGTGGTGTTTCACTGACTAATCTTGCGAGTTTTTGTAATTGCTGTCTCAATTCATTTATTTCAGCCGTTGTTTCAGGCAATTCTACATCTACTTCTCCTTGGTTCACTTTTACCATAACTTGCTGCAGGTTTGTCTCATACGGTGGGGTTTTTTTAATAGTTGCAAGTCCGGGTATATTTTTGGGGTTGGGGAATATGCGGTCTGATCAGAGAAGCTACACTGAGCACTTCCTGTCTTCTTTGTCATTTCTTTGTCTGGCTTCACTGACTTCACATGTTCCCCTATGCCCTTAATTTTAGCAGGACTGAGAGCTGTTGCAGTAAGTGCAATTCGTGTCCACAGCCTGAGGTCTGTTCTATATTCTTTTTCTTGGTTCAAATGTTTACCCCTATTTATCCACTTCACTTTAGTCTTTTCTTCTACATGTCCTTTCAGTCTTACATGCCCTTTTTTCCATATCCCTGACTTTTGGTGCTAGTGGCACCGACATTTTGTCGGGCGTATCCCACCCGTTCTCTATACATATCTGACTCCATTTATTCTCCCATATTTTCTTCTCCTTTTTATGACATTTAGGCTCCGCCTGAGCTAATAGCATATCTACTATATTTCCCCACTGTTCTAGAATTGGTGTACACCCGTATTCCTCACATTCCTTTTCATATTCTGCCATCCTTTCTTTTATTTTATGTAAACAATCCAATACACAAAAAAATATATACAAATGTTCATATAAATCACAGAAAATATTTATAATCTTACAAATTTATGGTTTTCAGCACCAAGGGAATCAAACCCAAATTTATGGTTATTAAAAAATAAACCAAGGGAATCTAACCCAGATTTATGGTTATTAAAAAAAAGGGAATCAACCCAGAATTTATGATTAAAAAACAAAGGAATCAAACCTCTGAATTTATGGTTACTCTGAACCAAAGGAATCAAACCTCAGAATTTATCCGATTAATAAACTTCAAATAGTAATTTAATTCTACTTACACGAGATGTTCATCAAATTCAACACATCAATTTAGTTTTTCCAATAGGCAGAATTTGATTAAACAGGTTTCTGCTCACCTTAGTTTTCTTGGCCGGCCGTGTGTGAACCTGAATCCGTCTCGCCTTGAATTCGTCTCGGTTACGTATGTAACCTCGGTTCCCTGATGGAGGGAACGAGACGTTGTGTTGAGAGACGACTGGGGTTTGATCTTGAGAACCTATCATCTCCGAGAGGAATTTCTAAACGCCAATAGGATTGGCGAATGGCACGCCCACGCCAGTCTCCGCCCCGTACATACGGGTATAAAAGGAAGATGGCGGCGGTCATTCACTCACCTTTGTGCTGAGGAACCTGAGAGAGTGTCTCTCGTCACTGCAGCGGGTCGGCGCAGTGGGTGTGGCATGAAGACACAACGTCTCGTTCCCTCCATCAGGGAACCGAGGTTACATACGTAACCGAGACGTTCCCCTTCAGTCGGTCTCTCGACGTTGTGTTGAGAGACGACTGGGGAAGTATCTACACACGCCACGGCACTACGCCGCATTACGATCTCTAGCGGAGCGACAGTGACTGGCCCTGCGAGTCAAGACTGAACGCTATCGCGAGATGTAATCTTCCAGTGGATTCAGTATCAGACATACGAAGAAGCTTCTACTGACGGTCATCACGGAAGGTGGCGTTACCCTGTAACGAGGTCCCTTCCGGGCCGCACTGGGAAAAAACACTACTCTTCTCTTGAAGAGTGTGTTGCGGAGCCCACATCCTGCCACGTGGGAGGTACATGTGGAGGTATAAGGCATGGTCTACCCATAGGAAGAGCGCATGCAGGAAAGTGTCAACCCGATTCTGGGGACCACACCCGGTGGAGAGCCACTGGTGGGGAGATCACCAATTCGCCTAGAGGGGAATACGTGAAAATCTACATACGGGACTACCTATAAGGGAGTCACTACGTATGGGGCACTAGTCCAAGTATAGGGGTTCGCCTGAATAGGGGTAACTCTACCAGTACTGGACCTGGTTCCAACAGATCGCTCCGCCCGATCTATTACCAAATGCCATGCTTAGTGATGGATGGAATGCCTATGCTTCGCCCTAAGGGGAATAGCAGGGAGGCAGTTTAGCGCACGTTACTCACCTGAAGAGGGGAGAAGGCGCTTTCGCAGGCGTACGTCCAGGCCAGATGCCGGCCCCTATCCCAGCAGGACACGGGCTGACACCTGTTCCACTCGGAGGTCGTAGAACCTCACGAAGGTACTGGGCGTAGCCCAACCCGCAGCTCTACAGATGTCTGCCAGGGTGGCACCCTGGGCCAACGCCCACGAGGAGGCCATACTCCGTGTGGAGTGGGCTCTCACTGCAAGCGGGCATGGTTGGCCCGTGGATTGGTACGCCAAGGAGATGGCATCAACAATCCAGTGCGCCAGCCTCTGTTTCGAGACAGCTCTCCCTGATGCTGTCTCCCAAAACAGACAAAGAGCTGCTCAGAACTCCTAAAGTTCTGTGTGCGGTCTATGTAGAGGCGCAGTGCGCGTACAGGACACAACACATCAGAGGTTGGGTCTTCCTCCCCGGAGGGGAGCGCCTGCAAGGTCACCACCTGATCCCGGAAGGGAGTGGTGGGGACCTTGGGCACGTAACCTGGCCTGGGTCTCAGGACAACGTGAGAGTTACCAGGTCCAAATTCTAGGCATCCCGGGGACACGGAGAAGCCCTGTAGGTCCCCGACCCTCTTGATAGACGCGAGCGCCGTCAGGAGCGCCGTCTTCATCGTAAGATGAGGAAGAGAGGCATCTCCGAGGGGCTCAAACGGGGCCATAGCCAGGCCCTGTAGGACCAAATTAAGATCCCAAGAGGGTATAGGGCGCGGTCGAGGTGGATTCACCCTCCTCGCACCCTTGAGGACCTGATGATCAGGTCGTGTCGACCAAGAGACTTACCCTCCACCAGATCGTGATGAGCGGCAATAGCGGCTACATACACTTTCAAGGTGGATGGGGAGAGGTTACTCTCTAATCTCTGCTGTAAGAAGGCCAACACCGACCCGATCGGGCAATTCCGTGGGTTCTCTCCAAGGGAGGAACACCAGGACGAGAAGAGACGCCACTTGTAGGCATATAAACGCCGCGTGGCGGGGGCTCTAGCCTGCATGACAGTCTCTTGGACTGCCAGAGGCAAGCCACTTAAACCCCCCTCGTCCCGTCCAGGGACCAGGCGTGGAGGTTCCAGAGGCCCGGATTGGGGTGCTAAACCGTGCCCTTCCCCTGCGAAAGAAGGTCCTTCGAGAGGGGAATCGGCCAGGGGGGAGCTGACACCAGAGATATGAGGTCTGGAAACCAAGGCTGGTTGGGCCAGTACGGCGCAACTAACAAGACTTGGTGCTCCTCTTCCCTGACCTTGCACAGGGTCTGTGCAAGGAGGCTCACTGGGGGAAGGCGTACTTCCTCTTGTCCCGCGGCCAGCTGTGCGCTAAGGCGTCCGTGCCGAGGGTGCCCTCGGTCAGGGAGAACCAAAGCGGGCAATGGGTGGAGTCCAGGGAGGCAAACAGGTCCACCTGAGCCTGCCCGAACCGTTCCCATAAGAGCTGGACTACGCGGGGATGGAGTCGCCATTCTCCACGGGGAGTCCCCTGACGAGAAAGCGCGTCGGCTGTCTGGTTCAGGTTCCCCGGGATGAACGTGGCCCGCAGGGATTTGGTCACCTGCTGACTCCATTGGAGGAGGCGTCGGGCTAGTTGCGACATCTGCCGTGAGCGTATGCCGCCCTGGTGATTGATGTACGCCACGGCAGGCGTGCTGTCCGACCGGACTAGCACGTGTCTGTCCTGCACTAGGGGCCATAGCCTCTTCAGTGCTAGATGGACTGCCAGCAACTCTAGGCAATTTATATGCCATCGCAGTCGGGGGCCCGTCCACCGCCCTGCTACTGCGTGCCCGTTGCACACTGCCCCCCATCCCTGCAGGGAGGCGTCTGTCGACTACGACACGCCTCGAAACCTGCCCGAGCGGGACCCCCGCTCGCAAGAAGGACAGTTTTGCCCAAGGGATGAGGGTACGTCGGCACTGGGGCGTGATCGTAATCCGCCTTGTGCCGCGGTGCCACGCCGTCCTCGGAACCCGACTCTGAAGCCAGTGCTGTAGCGGTCGCATGTGCATCAACCAGAGTGGGATTACCCCGGCCGAGGACGCCATGTGCCCCAGGAGCCTCTGAAATAGTTTCAGTGGGACCGCTGTGGCCTGCCTGACTAGTGCCAGGCAGTGTAGCACCGACTGTGCACGCTCGGTAGTGAGCTGCGCCGACATGCGGACAGAGTCTAGTTCCATCCCGAGATAAGAGATGCTCTGCGCTGGGGAGAGCTTGCTCTTCTCCCGGTTGACCTGGAGGCCCAAACGGTCTAGGTGCCTGAGCACAAGATCCCTTTGCGTACTCAACACATCTCGCGAGTGTGCCAAAATAAGCCAGTCGTCGAGATAGTTGAGTATACGCACGCCCTGTTCCCTGAGGGGAGCTAGGGCGGCCTCGGCGAGTTTTGTAAAAACCCGCGGAGACAGGGCCAGACCGAAGGGCAGGACCCTGTACTGATACGCCTTCCCCTCGAACGCAATCCGTAGAAACGGTCGGTGTCGAGGAAGAATAGAGACGTGAAAGTACGCGTCCTTCAGGTCGATTGCCACGAACCAATCTTGGTGCCGAATCGACTCCAAGATGCGCTTCTGAGTCAGCATCCGGAACGGTAGCTTGTGCAGGTACCTGTTCAGGACGCGTAGATCCAGAATAGGGTGCAGCCCTCCTCCTTTTTTGGGCACGATGAAGTACGGGCTGTAGAACCCGGAGGACATCTCGGTTATGTCGGCTCGATCGCGCGTTTCGCCAGCAGGGCGGCGACCTCTCTCCGAAGCACGGGGGCATTCTCTCCTCGTACTGAGGAGAACAGAATGCCCCGGAACTTCATGGGGCGCTTGGCGAACTGGATCGCATAACCGAGATGGATCGTTCGGTCTAACCACCGTGACGGGCTGGTATGCGTTTTCCACGCAACCAAGAACCTTGCCAACGGTGTCAGAGGAACGATCTCCTTCACCGTACCTAGACGAGCTGGTTCGGTGGCTGGCAGAGCGGTCACCTCGCACCGGGACGGATCCCTGGGAGGTTGACGGCTCTGCTGACTTACCTGTCTCGTGGCGCTGGTCGACGCAACGTCGCGTGGAGGTTGTGGTCGTCCGCGCCGTCCATCCTCGCCACTGCGCGCCGAAGGGTGCTGTGGAAGAGGGAAACCCAGGGAAAACAACTCTCTTAACGAGGAGGTGGGCGCCGGGCCCTGAAAAGGGCCCGGACTTAGTGGAGACGCAACAGGCAGCGTCTCGTTCCGACTCGGCGTTGGGCTGGCCGACGTCGGGCCCGATGTTTTCCCCGGGTTCGTCCCGTCAGGGCCGCTGGGAGTCCTTCCTTGCAGCTCGCTGGCGGGGGGTCGCTTTCCTCCGTGTGGATCTGCGTCTCGGGTGGGCCGTCCTGGGGGAGGGCGCCGGAACCGGAGGAGCCACAGCAGAGGGGCGGGGCTGTTGGGAAGCAGGCGGCGCTCGGGGACGTGACGACCGATGGTGGTCACGCCGCGGCGAGGCAATATCTGCTGTATTGCCTCCGTCTGCTTCTGCACCGCGGAGAACTGTTGCTACGTTCTCCACGGTGTCACCGAACAGCCCTGCTTGCGAGATGGGGGCGTCCAGAAGGTGGGCCTTCTGTGCCTCACCCATCTGCGCAAGATTCAACCACAGATGCCTCTCTTGGGCCACCATAGTGGACATCGACCGACCTAATGCGCCTGCCGTGGCCTTCGTCGCTCGCAGCGCGAGGTCAGTGGCAGTACGCAACTCACTCATGCGAGTGGGGTCGGGCTTCCCTTCATCCAGATCCTTCAGGACTTTAGCCTGAAAGACCTGGAGAATCGCCATGGCGTGGAGGGCGGAGGCGGCCTGTCCAGCGGCGTTGTAGGCTTTCAACACCAAGGTCGAAGAGAGCCTACACGCCCTAGACGGGAGTCTAGGTCGACCCCTCCAGGTGGCAGCCGTCTGCGGGCAAAGGTGCACCGCTACAGCACGCTCCACCTGGGGGATGTCAACGTAGCCTCGGGCCGCCCCGCCATCCAGGGAAGTCACAGCCGCCGAGCCCACGAGTGTAGAACGCACCGAGAAGGGTGCATTCCACGACCTCGTGAGCTCCTCATGCACCTCCGGGAAGAACGGTACCGGGGTGGTTCGCGGTTTTTGGCCGCGACCCGTACCCAGGTACCATCCGTCCAGCCGCGAGCGTTTCGGGGAGGGCGGGGTAACGCACTGCAACCCGATACTCACGGCTGCCCGGGCTAGCATGGCCGACATCTCCGGGTCGGACCCATCACGAGCTCTACCGCTTGTGGGCGGGAGCTCGGAAAGATCGTCACCGTCTGATGCCAGTAGGCAGCTGTCCGATGCCGCGACAGAGATCTCGTCCTCATCCCTCTTGCGAGTCTGCCCGCTATGGAACGCTCTACCGCCGCCCATCGGGGACGCACCAGGTGAGCGAACTGGGGTATGGGCGGTTCGCCGAGCCGGAGCTGGCGAAGCGACATCCATAGCAGTCCCCATATCACCCCCGCTGCTCGTCGAGGCGGTCGACTTCGCCGAAGCGGCAGCCGAACTCGTCTGAGAAGCGAGCGGGTTGGCGGCAACAGTTCCGAAGAACGTCGCCAGCCGTGACCGCAACACCTTGATAGACATGTCCTCGCAGATAGAACATGTCGTATCAACGAAACCTGCTTCAGCATGCTTGACGCCCAAACATGTGACGCAGGTTTCATGGCCGTCTGACTCGGGAATGAGTCTGCCGCACCCAAGGACACAGCTGCGAGCCATGCTCACAGCTATAAAAATTTGCTCTTTTAGTAAAGGCTCTGTGGGAGTTTGCCGGGAAGTCGAAGGGAAGGCCGTCTTCACACCCAGGGATCCGCTGCTTCCGCGTCGCGCCGGCAGGAGAAGAAAGACTCTCTCGAAGAAAATAAATTTTCCACATATAGTGCAAAACAGTTCCGAAGAACAAAAGGTGAGTGAATGACCGCCGCCATCTTCCTTTTATACCCGTATGTACGGGGCGGAGACTGGCGTGGGCGTGCCATTCGCCAATCCTATTGGCGTTTAGAAATTCCTCTCGGAGATGATAGGTTCTCAAGATCAAACCCCAGTCGTCTCTCAACACAACGTCGAGAGACCGACTGAAGGGGAACCGGTCTTTTGCCGCTTTTTATCAATCAAAAAACTGCCTTTTTCCTCAATCACGTCGGGGTCACCAAATTGTTGGACTTTTAAGTGTCCTGCATGTTCAAAAATTGAAGGTAGGCAATCTCTAATAAGTATTGTAGTTTATTAATCTGATTATAACAAAATACAGCGCACTGGGTTGCTGGACAACACTCCTCTGTCCTTCCAAGGAACAACAACCCCCACAGCACATATTCACAGCATTTATTGTTATTTCACGCCGATCTCTCTTCTGCTGGGGGGCCGGGATCCCCCTTGTTTCCACCAATCACCAACTTCTACCTTATCTGGTTCCTGCAAAAAACACTCCTGAGAAAACAACATACATTCCACATACCACTCTTCTAAACAACTGCAGCCGAAGAGATGCCCCCTCTCCCCCACACACTCACATTCCCCTGCTGCAAGCACTTCAATATCACACACAGTTTTCAATGTTTTCACAGTGCAGATTATATGATGAATGAATGTATGAAACAAAAATATATCTTCACACTATAAGAAATACGTAATAAAATATGTAATAACAACAGTAATATCCCTCAGAACCGCCTGTTACATTTAAGCGGATGACGCAGACACTTATCAACACGGTCAAACCGGCGAGTCCGAATGCAAAAATCATACGATTACTTCATGGCAACGCGCAGAACTAGTTTCATAATGCTCTGGGAATTCTCCGTGAGCATTATGAAGACCTCTTAGAATGCAGGAAGCGACATCTAGAAGAGTCGACTGATCGCGTAGATTGGCCACAGGCGTTTTTAGTGGCATCCTCTGGAAAGATCCAGCCCGAATCAATTCGACGAGCGAAGGATCTCATTTTAAAGGGAATGTCGGATCGGTCAAACGAGGGTGTTGCAGGAGAGAATACCAGCGCCGGGACAGGAGGGGTCACTGAGAACTTATGCGTAGGGTGGTGGCGACCAGCGGGGCGAGCAGACCACAGATGGCCCCAGCTGAGCGTTAGGCTGCAGTGAGACCCCGGGAAGGTATCAAACATGTACATGTGCAGATTCAGACTTCCCAGGTGTAAAACTTGGTACATGGTCAGCCACCCCCGAGCACAGACAGATACACTGGTTAATGGTGCTAATGCAAGGCCAATCATGCTTCCATTACATGTAAAACCGACTAAAAAGGCCCCTTTGGTGCCGAGACCTCAGAGGAGGACAGGAGGTAAACATAATATTATGGACACAGATATACCGTCAAAACCCATACCTGAGTTGACTTTAGTACTGGACATACTCAAGTACCGTAAGGTCCTCAAGATCGCTGAGTCCCAGGACTCAGTTGATAACATTCAAGTTAATGTATTTAACCCCAATAGAAAAGTATACCCCAATTAAAGGGATTTTGATCGACGTTGAACAGGGAGCCATAAGCCCTTGCCTGTTTGATTCACAGGACGAGGAGAGCGAAACAGACATGGACGTAATACAGACAAGCGCAGATAGGCTCGAGACTTTGAATTTAATAATGAGGGCGATATTCCGATCTCACTCGCGAAGTCAGGATGCGGAACAGGCATTACCCCTGTCCGGAGTTCCCTGGGTCCTCACAGCACCCTACCTGCTTGGCCTTAACTCTATCGCCTTTAACCAGATTTTTTGCTGACTGCGAGCCAGAGCTTTTCTTACCTACTGGTCAGGCGAAGCCCTCTAGGATGGTTGTCGAACCCCCTCACATTTGCCCTTTTAATGATGGCATTTGACCATTGCGCTCAGCGAAACCCCGGTCCCAAACACTCCAAGTCATGCAGGCAGACTATATCGTAATGAGCACACAGAGCGAAAACACAGGGACTGGAGTCTTAACAAAGAAGAAAAAACTAATTCTAGGGGAATCTAATATTGCTAAAATTCCACCATAACATACGAGGGATTTGCAAATAGATAGTTTCCCAGGGGGGAAATACCAACATACAGTTACCCTTTTGGAAAACGCAATTTACACGGTAATCCCAGAAAAGATAATCTTCGCACTGGGTTTAAACAATAGATCACAAAGTGGAACAAAGGTGCTTAGAACAGTTGAATACTTACCTGCAGATCAACACAAATTTCTTGCCCGCCTTGCTACCTATTGACTTTAGGGTCGAGGTAGATAACATACATTGGAACCTCTAACGGCCAGAGCCATGTTGGCACCTTGGACAGAGCATTTAAATTTGTAGAGATTAAAAGACCAACAGGGATAGACAACAAATTTACTGTCAATGTGTCAAAAAACTTGATAATCACCGAAGACCAAACGTCTGTTCTCTCTAGGGGCCTTCTTTTCATACCCAATCCAGTTAGAGACAAAAAAGACAGGATTGAATTGATAGCAGATTTGCAAGAGTATCATAGACGAATCAAATTAGAGGCGTATTTCGAACCAAATAAGAACCATAAGAAGAAACTGCCCATTACGGACGGTACGGGCTGGACGCCGGAGTTGTCCAGCCTTCCCCAGGAAGTCACATAAATTAGAATGGAAAGCATATAAAAGCCTCAATTGGTCTATTTGCAGGAAAAGTAATTTAACAGAAGGAGTAAAGAGGGCCCTTATAGAGCTACGTAAGAACCACCAAATTGTCATTAAACCGGCGGATAAGGGGAATGCAGTGGTCATTTTGGACACGACACAGTATGTGACGGAGGGACAGCAGCAATTATCAATATCACATCATTATAGACCTTTGGAGAAAGCTATTTACCCAGAGACGATGGTGGAGGTTAAAAACCTATTAGAGGAAATGGAAGACAAAGGCATCTTGAAGGAGAGACATGTGGAATACTTATTAGGGTCAGGCACTCCACGACCGAGACGTTTTTATCTACTACCTAAAATACACAAAGAACCGAAGGACTGGAGCATTCCGTTTGAAGTACCCCCGGGCAGACCCATTGTGTCAGATTGTGAAAGTGAAATGTATTACACAGCGTAATTTATTGAGTATTACTTAAATCCTATTTCGGTTAAACATCCAAGTTACCTCAGGGATACCAGTGATTTCATTGAGAAGGTTAGCATATTAAAGATTCCCATAAATTCTATATTATATACAATTATTGACAAACAAACGGGATTACCAGCCGTTAAAAAATGCATGGAAAAATTTCCAGATTCAAAAAGACCTGACGAATACATCCTAAAATGATTGGAAATAAATTTAACTAAAAACGACTGAGTTTGATTCTAAATTCTATTTGCAGATCAAGGGTACGGCAATGGGCAAGAAGTTGGCCCCATCCTATGCGAACATATTTATGGCGAAAATGGAAGGACTCCACCCTGTATTCTACACCATTAAAGCCATACGCGTATTTGGGGTGTCTGAATTTATTCCAGAGAGGAGTTCGAGACATTCATCAAGCATTTAAACACACATCAAGATTCTATCACCATTAAACATACACTGGACATCTCAGAGGTAAACTTCTTTGACGTAATTACATACAAGGGAAATTAATTCATAACCACGGGTAAACTGGACTTTAGAGCATCTGCTCCGAAAAAGTCAACTTCGAGGAAGCCACTTAGCTCCTGTTTAACTCACTAAGGAAGAGGAATAACTCCAAAACGTTTCTTAGGGGCATACGAAAAACCTTTCTGCAACCCAGACCAAACCAGGATATCAGGAGTAAAATCATACCCTTTGTCACAAAATTCTCACCACAGGGTCTGAGATTGAATAGACTATCTAAATGAAACTTCTATGAGACCCTTGGCCCCATGAAAATATTAGAAAAACATAAGCCCATAGCAGCATTTAGGAGAAACAAGAACCTAACGGCACACTGATAAACAGCAGTTCCACAACCTCTTAGGAAGGGGAAAACGGTGAAGAGTAGATATTACGTTCGGCATAAATGGGTTAAGAGTAGAAGCTCACAACAGACCTTTGAGATTAAACAGTCTCTGTCCCTCATGTCCTTCAATTGTGTCTACCTGATTTATTGTGTGAAATGCGGGACGAACCCAGGGCTTGTCGGAAAGGTCTCCTCCCGGCCTCCTTTAATGTCTCAGCACACATGTTGTTTCTAAGACATTTTTGTCGCTGGCTAGTGGATACATCTGCTTTTGCCTGAAAATGGCTGACAGCGTGTCTCTGGCAAGGTGGGAACTACGCGCTCATTAGGCGGAGTCTGTGAGCGGTCCAGCGCAGGCGTAAACAATGTGACATCAGATTGTTTAGGGTTTCCCCAACAGCCTGTTTTGTGTCACTGTTGTGGTTTAAAGGAGATTACATTACATAATTACAGGGTGTTCTGCACACACGCTGGCGACTCAATTTCTGGTAGATAAACGTTTAAAAGTGTATTTTCTGGGATAGCGGCCCTTTAACAATTAACTACCAGCATCCTTTACAACTTTCAAAAACAGCTCATAATATACCTTTTACGCATATCTTAAAAAAAAAATCGATAAAATAAAAAATATCTTGTGTTCATTCTCTCCTTTGCTTACTGCAGCTTTAATCCTCCTAGTAGCATGGCCTTGTAAACTAACGGTACTGTTTAGCATGTTGACAAATTGTTTATATGTGTGACCGTGGCATGTGCACCCCAATAAAAGAGACTCAAACACAACAGCACATCTGTTTCACAGGATTCTTTATTTCCGACTAAGTCACAAAGGGCGACACAGCGTTAAATACTGTTAAGTTTCCCTTTGTAGAGGAGAGTAAACAAAAATGTATAATAAAGAAAACAGGTAAAACTTAGGTTGATGTTTTTAGATCATCAGAAAAGTACAGTGTCTCAAATCAAAGAAATACAGTTGGTAAACAAAAGAGAGATACTGGATAAGTTACTTTTCTCTCACAGTAACCCCAAAACATAGTCAGCTTTGACCGTAAGGTGTAATTCTACCCCAAATAAAACAACGGTAGTGGCTGTGAATTCTGTCTTTTCTAAGGAGAACAAAACAGAAATATTAAGAATGTATAACCATAAGCCACTTACATTTTTAAATGATATATAACCCTACTTTACATTCTTCACATAAACATTAACATCATTAGAAATGTACCTCCTTTACAAACAGGCATAGAAACTCTAATGAACATCACCCATCAAAACATACTGTATATCGCTCCTCTCTCTCCTCTTGAGAGTCGAGAAATCGACGCATGAGGGAAATCATTTCCCCCTTACCTGACTCCTCAGGCTTAGAAACTGGAATTGGCTTGTGTGAGACTCCCACGGCTTCCTCCTCACCCTCCGAAGTCTCCACCGAATTCCAGGCCTCCTCTTCACCTGACACCACCTTCATCTGGGACCCTTTGGCGCTGTTCTGCGAGTTGCCATCCCACCGCTGCCACCAAATGTGATGAAAACGAACCCACCAGCTCGTTTTCGGGAGGAATTGTGAATCCAAAGAGATGTAAAAAGATGATGGCACACTCGCAGAAACACTTGGTGCAAGATGGTGTTTATTTACAGTGCCACAAAAGTAATCCACAGTGAAGGTGGACATTTACAGTGTCCCGGTTACCAATAAAATCCAAAGTATCAAATGAAATAATAAAAGAGAAAAGAACAACCAAAGTAGCAAATTAATCCTTCACCGATGAGTATCAAAGAAAACAGAAAATTCACTCTCTCTATATAAACGGTTTTTAGGGATTGCGTGAGGCACCACAGTAGCACTCTTGCGTCGACTTGATTAACCCGAACAAGCCTCGATTTGGGGTTTTTCCTGGGCTTATAAAGGCCAAACCCCGCCCCTTTTCGGGGCCATACCATTATACAGGTAAGTTTGCATTTCTATGACACTAGTACCTTCATGTGCCATCGGTGTTGCGTGTGCACCCACATCCCCCGACAGCGCTAACAGGAAAAAGGAGGGTAGTGGTTAATGAATGCGGCATGTAGCTGTGTGTGTGAATGTAGGTGTGTTAGTGCTGCTTCCCCAGCGGTGGTAGACAAAGTGAGTTTATCACAGTGAGGGACATGCTTTCCTTTCTCGGCCTCACAGGTTTCAGCAGAAATTACATCCCTATGTATGTTTCCTTAACCACGCCCCTCAGACAGATCGTGAAAGAGCAGGGTATGAAAAATTTAAAGGCTGAATTGACATGGACCCCTGAAGCAGAACAGGCTTTCATCACATTGAAAGCACAATTGGCACATGCAGCTCATTTGAATTGTGCTGACTACTCTCTAAGTTTCTTCCTAGATGTCTCTGAAACAGGGAGCAGTGCACATGGGGTGCTATTCCAAAAGCAGGCAGGAACGAGGAGGATTTTAATGTATGTCAGCGTCCTCCTGGACAGCATTGAACAACGACAGCCTAGTTGTGCCGGGTTTGCTGCAGGTTTGGCAAAAATAATTGAAAAAACATCACACATTGTCATGGGCCACCAACTGACTGTTCTCACCACACACTCAATTATGTCATTCGTCAACTCTCCAGCTTTTACCTTCTCGCCCCTGAGACAGCGTAGACTAGCCAAATCATTAACAGCACCGCATATCACCTACACCCATGAAGGCATTAACATGGCTGATCTCTTAACAGATGGCTTACCCCATGACTGTGCGCCCATCACCGAGTTAGCTTCCCGTGTCAGACCACATCTCTCTGCATCTCCACTCACAAGTCCTCCACAAGTTATGACGCTGTTCACGGATGGGTGCTGCTTCTGAACTGACAAATAGGTCACTTTCACTTCACTTCAGATCAAAGGACGGCTCACTCACAGCTGCATTTTCTGTAGTAGAACAAACAGAGAAGGGATTCGTTACTAGGGTATCAGACAAACTTCAGGGTAAGCAGTCAGCACAGCGAGCAGAGATAATAGCAGTTACTGAAGCATTAAAATTTGCAGGGACAGCCAGAGTGAACATTTTCAGTGATTCTGCTTATGTCGTTACAGCTGTACATGTAGAACTGCCAGTTTGGCAGCATTGTGGTTTTGTTACCACATCAGGTCGACCTATTACACATGCATGTGAAGCCAGAGACCTTTTGGAGGCTCTGATGATACCCGCGGAAGTGGCAATTATCAAATGCCAAGGTCACTCAAAAGACGATTCCATGGTCACCAAAGGCAACAACGCTGCGGATGCAGCAGCAAAATCTGCCGCAGGATACACCCACACACAGATGGTGGTACACGCCTGTACTAATTTTGACAACTTGCTGCCACAATTTAACAGGGCATATCTCGTGACTGAACATAACAAAGCGACTCCAGAGGAGAAATCTGTCTGGATAGAACATGGTGCTTTACGTGCACCTGACGGCCTCTGGCAAGCACCAGATGGAAGACCAGCATTGCCTACAGCTCTGACTACTTCCATACTTAAACAAGCGCATGGCCTTGCCCATGTCAGCGCCAAACCGATGTTGAGGACACTTAAACATTGGTGGCATCCTTTTCTGACCTCAATGGTTTCCCATTACGTTCTGTCCTGTGACACGTGTCAAGAACATAACGTTAGGCCTTCCCTGAAACAATTGCAAGGCACATTTTCACCAATCTGTGGCCCAGGGGAAGAAATTGTAATTGATTTTACGGATATGAATACCAGGGTCCAAGGCAAACAATATCTCCTTGTGATTGTTGACTATTTCACGGGATGGCCAGAAGCATACCCTGTTGGCCGAGAAGACAGTACCGCAGCAATTAAGTGTCTAATCAACCATTACATCCCGCACTATGGGTTTCCCAGACGAATTAGATCGGATAACGGCAGCCATTTTAAAAATGCACATCTAAAGGTGGTTGAGCAGTCTCTGGGTCTCACACATGCCTTTGGTGCCGTCTACCATCCACAATCTCAAGGAAAAGTGGAAAGAATGAATCTCACTCTGAAACTGAAATTGGCTAAAATCTGTGCACAGACAAAATTGACCTGGTTATCTGCACTCCCTCTAGCATTAATGTCTGTACGTTCTTCTGTTAACAGAATTTCTGGCTTTACACCATTTGAATTGCTTACAGGTCGATCTTTTCCTGGACCAACCACGCCTCTGCGACCGGACACCATTAAGCCTCTGTCACATTGTGCCTATTTTGACAAACTAACTGCTCTGATCCAACACTTCTCCCAGCAGGTCACACCGAAGACTGAACCAGAACCTGTTCCACCACCCACTGAGTGGGTGCGACTGAAGACCTTCCGCAGGAAGTGGAACGAGCCCAGGTGGTCTAAACCACAGCGTGTCACCTCACGAACTTCCCACTGTGTCCGGCTCCAAGGAAAAGGCGACACCTGGTATCATTTGTCTTCTTGTGTAGCGTGTGATTCACCAAGCAGGACTCTGGAACAGACGGCTGTGGACCTGATATCTCAGGTCCAAGAGAGGGAGGGAGTTGAAGGTGAAGTACAAGGCAGTTCAGAAAAAGGAAAACTTTTACAGATCGTACACAAGAAAGGTGACATTTTTGCAAGTCCACCACAGGAACCTTTAGCGCACTGTGTAAGTGAAGATTGTGCATATGGTGCAGGCATTGCAGTAACATTTAAGAGTAGATATGGTGTAGAAAAAGTGAGACAACAAAACAAAAAATCAGGTGAATGTGCAATAACCCATGAGGAAGACGGTAGAACTATTTTTCACCTGATCACAAAAGTAAAATGTACTGACCTCCCCACATACGAAGATTTCACCAACAGTTTACGACACATGAGAGACTGGTGCGTACAGCACAAAGTAAGAAGGGTTTCAGTGCCCCGGCTGGGGTGCGGACTGGATAAACTAGACTTTCAGAGAGTCCAGAGCATCTTAAGTGAAGTGTTCACAGGGGTGGACATAGTCATAACCATATATTCATTATAAGCATTATAAGTGTATTTCATAAGCTTTCGATAGGATTTTTCTATTTTTTATACTTTTCTACAGATTGTAAAAAAGATCGTTTAAAAAAAAAAAAAGCTTAACCATGAGGCTGTGGGAAAATTGGCCATGTATGGGATTACTCCTCATCATCAACGTCACCATTGTGGGAATAATTTTTGGAATAGAAAAGTCTCAACAAGAATTAAATGTAACTAGGCATAAGAGATCACTCCCCATAGATTCATGTTTGAAGCAATATGGGGGCATGGAATTTAATTACACTCAGGGGTCTACCACATCATATACATTTGATTTATGTAGTATAATTAATTGCCAAGGTAACAATG
Organism: Triplophysa siluroides; assembly: GCA_006030095.1. Taxonomy (NCBI): domain Eukaryota; kingdom Metazoa; phylum Chordata; class Actinopteri; order Cypriniformes; family Nemacheilidae; genus Triplophysa; species Triplophysa siluroides. The sequence continues at coordinate 361,353 of VCII01000635.1, forward strand.
CTAGTTACAGGGGATATGACTTATATCTCTGTTCATTTCCATCCCTACAGACGAGATGTGAGAAAGGAAATAACCCAATGGAATATTGTCCCTCATGGGGTTGGGTGGTAAAGTATACAGGGCCGTGGACCCCCTCAAGCAACTTCTATGGTGCTGATAAAGAAGGATGGAAAAAGGTTTCCATTCAGCGTGATTACAGCACCACCCAAAATCCCATAACATTGTCCATAGGTCACTTAACAAAAAATGTATATAGTAGAAAAAAACTGTCATGTATATTCCCCTAGGAGTGGATGTGACGGGTAAGGATCCCATAGGACTGATTAAGATAAATATAGTGCAACCCCCTGTTGTGATAAATAACTCGCAATCACCTGTGAAACAATCGAGTGTTGACATAATAGAAGTAGATTACACAAAATTGAAACCACAAGAGGTCATGGAACGAGCAACCGGTTACGGAGAAACTAATTTATGGCTAGAGTGGTTGATTAATACAGCTAAGGAACAAAAATTAGATGACTGTGTAGCATGTGCAGGTGCTAGACCTAGACTACATATTGAACCAGCTCCCCTGTATCCCAATGATACATGGGGATATGACTGTATGTTGTCATTAACTAGGGAACTGGGATCTACCAATTGTACTACTCTAGCATCTATATTTCCCCCAATATCTAATGAATCAAAAACAGGCCCATTTACGCCCAGAAAAGATAATTACACCTGCTTTAACTTTACAGTGCAATCCCCGACTATTAACTATGGACAGATAAACGAGGAATGGTGTAACGTCATCATACCTGACAATGGAACATTGATAGGGCCATGGGCAAGAGCAGGATTATATTACTATTGTGGTGACAGACGACTGTTCACTAGAGTACCAATGAATTTAAATTGGCAGATCAAATCGCAGCAGCCTTTGAAAATATTCCTATCATAGCAGGATTATTTCCAGTCACCCCAAACAAGAACGTTGACAGAATTAATTATGTCCATTACAATGTCATGAGATTAACAAATATGACACGGGCCGCGGTAGAAGGCCTATCAGAACAGTTAGCCCCAACATCTCTCATGGCAGTACAGAATAGGATGGCATTGGATATGTTGTTAGCAGAGAAGGGAGGAGTGTGTCACATGTTTGCCGATTTGTGTTGCACTTTCATTCCAAATAATACTGCCCCGGATGGTTCTGTAATAAAAGCTTTAGAAGGATTAAGAACATTATCTGTAGAAATGAAGGAACATTCGGGCATAAACAACCCCATGGGCGATTGGTTGGACAAAGCATTGGGTAAATGGAAAGCTTTGGTCATGTCCATAGAAGTATCAATAGCAGTGTTTCTAGCCATCCTAGTGACATGTGGATGTTGCTGTATACCATGTATCAGATCCCTGTGCAACCGACTGATAGTTGCGGCAATAGAAAAGAAAGATCTTACCCCACCCCCGTATACCATGCCCCTGTTGGCAACAAACCAAATATCAGATGATGAGGGAGATGATGAGGATTATGTGTGACCTCTTACGAGGTCAAAAGAGGGATTGAGGGATATTACTGTTGTTATTACATATTTTATTACGTATTTCTTATGGTGTGAAGATATATTTTTGTTTCATACATTCATTCATCATATAGTCTGCACTGTGAAAACAGTGAAAACCTGTGTGTGATATTAATGTGCTTGCGAGAGGAAATGTGAGTGTGGGGGAAGGTATGTGGAATGTTGTTTTTTCAGGAATGTTTTGCAGGAACCAAAAGGACAAAGCAGAAGTTGATGATTGGTGGAAACAAGGGAGACCCCCGGCCCCTGCAGAAGAGAGATCGTCGTGACATACCATATATATTGTGTGACTATGTACTTTGGGGGTTGTTGGTTTTTGAGAGGACAGAGGAGTGTTCGTCTAACAACCCAGCATGCTGTATTTTTTGTTATCTGGTTAATAAACCTCATTTTATTGGAAATTGTCTCCCTTCAATTTTTTAACATGCAGGACGCCTAAAAGTCCAACATAATTCGATTGTGGTGAAAGGTAAAATAAATAATTAAATTAATGAAAAGTAAATTCTACTGAAAAGTAATATCAAACAGGATCATATAACCTGTGCATTGACATAATTGTATGCAAATGTAAATGTGCTTACAGTTTTAATCCTGCTGAAGCATAAGGTGATGGTCTGGTCATGGGGGCAGGTTAAGAATCAATATTCAGCTTGTGTATTAAACAAGACATGCAAATCAAAAAAGCAGGCAGGTGTTGGCATAAAAAAGCAGCAATGCACTAATATCTATGCAATCCAGTCTAACATGTACATAGATCATGTAAGAAACAGTAATCCAGCATCAGTGTACTATTACAATCTGATTAATGAATCACTAAGTTAGCTGTACTGACTACAGTCTAAGGGGCCATTTACACAAGACTGTTTTTACCTGAAAATACAAAAAGTTATGCGTCTTGGCTGTTCGTTGAGACGGAAATGGCGTTCTGGGGATCTGAAAACGCAAACTTTTGAAGACGGGTCTCAAAGTGCAACTTCCTTTTTCGTATCCATGTAAACGGCAAGACGGAACTTTCCGATGACGTTGCGCGCATGCGTATTACGCGCTCGGTCACCAAAACAAAATGGCGGATTCTCGCTGCTCGACTATGTATTAACGTTTCCCCAGCAAAATGTGGATTTGCTGCACCAATAAGACCAGCGGAGACACTATTTACATTCGCCAGACTTTTAAACACACATACGTCGACCAACGGTAATAAAAAGCACTTTTGCCTTATAACTGTGCATGTGTATTTGCCAAGGCACGTCCTGTTTCTTTACACAACAACATCGCCATCCACTGGCCTGGCGTGCATACTACATCTTAAAAATATTAGTAATTAGAAAAATATTTAAATACATTACGAAATGCAAAATGTGATAATACTAGGGCTGTCGTGATTGGTTGATATAATCGACGGCGTTGACGCTGATAATTAGTCGACTTCAATATTTTTGATCGACTGGTCGTTTTATATTATTTTACGTTCTAAATTTCGGAGCCGATTACAGTCTTTGTCTGTCAGAAATAAGCACACACACCTAATGACTGCACCAGACCACTAGACCACACATTTGCCGACTCTAAAGTCATGACTGGATATTCTTCTGAACCATCAAGTCTGTCGATCTATTTACAGATATAAATGGGCAAGCTTGGAGTTATATTCCCGTTTTGTCAAACGCAAGGCAACCAAGATGTTCACATTTGCTTGTTTTTTTCAAGGTAATGCGCTTTTTGTTCATGCATGCAATAAAGGTTAAATATTTAGGAAAATAAGTTAAATGAGTGATTATTATTTGTAAATTATTCCAGAAGTAAGAAACTATTTATCTTTATATTAACGCACACTTAAAATGTTTTATCTCTGTTAGGTGCGCTAAAGCACTCCATTACTATGAAGGAGACTAGTTAGATTTACCCTGAAGAAAAAGCAACTTACAAAGTAGTGAAGCAAGTTTCCTGTTGTTTATGATGAGCATATCTCTGAACTTTTGATCATCCCGTATGTGTGGCGTTTGCGTCACGGAGGCGGCTCACATGAGCAGCTGCCCACCGGGCTTTCTCGTGTCTCGTCTGTGTTCCCGCACTTTTCGTCTTGTTAGCTTTCCCTTAGTGTTTGATCTATGTCACCTGGTCCCTATTAATTATCCTGTGTTTGTTTACCTTTAAAATATCCTTGTGTTCATTGTCCTGTGCTCGTTCGTTGTACTTCGTGTTCCTTGTACATTGTATATTCCTCGTGTTCCTCCCACCTTGAAATTATCCTGTGGATTACCTTGTTTTGTTGTGGACGTTGTGTCGTGCTTTTGTTTAGTTTTGGCCCCCTCGTGGGAAGTCTTTTGTTTTTGAGTACCTTTTTATCGTGTCCTGTTTTCCCCCATCGTGGGTTTTTGTTTATTTATTAAAAGATTCTCTTTGTTGCCCCGTACTGCTGCCTGCGCTTGGGTTCTTCCTCACACACACCATGACAGAAAGACAATACATATGATGATCAAATGCCAAATCGAGTGTTCATGTATGTTCTCTATATTTGGTATTGTGGCCAGTCTGCTTTATTAACGTGTTTTCTTTCGCCTTGCATGACCATTTAATGCTTTTGTTCTGTACCCTGAAAATAAATTATTTTAGCCTAATATATAGTGATTTTTGTTGCATTTGTTTTGCAGTTCCAGCATGCACAAATATACTGGTTAATTATATTTCATTTAAACGCCGCTGTGTTCCGTTGTAATTTGTATTGAGGATTCGTTCATTTGCACTAAACAGCCCAAACAGTTAGCTTTTATATATTTTAACAATTATAAGACAATTTATACTTCGCTTAAAACGGCTGTTGTCCTTTTATAAAAAGACTCATTGCTGCTTGTCGTTCTGCATTTATCAATAAATTACAGAAAGTATACACTTTTCTTTAAAATGTCTATCTTTGTAATTCAAATGTGAACTTTCAAAATTATTCATTTAGAAAAATAGATTAATCTATATAAAAATTGTCGTTACTGGCAACCCTAGATAATACACTGCCTTGAACTTGTTAAAGGTTACATTCCATAGATAACTGCAAGGAAATTGTTGTAATTTGGTTTCTTCTGAAAATGCTAGCTATTTAGCATTAGAATTATAATGTTGCATACAATGAGCAGTACATTCTTACAAGGAACAAATGCTTTAAAAATGTATTAAGAGTTAGTTAACAGATAAACAAAAGATAAAACACTGCGACGAGTTATAACCTATATGTTAAGTTTATTGTGACGCTTAATTTGCGCAAACCATGTAAAAAAATATTTTTCTGCAGCTAATTGCAATCGCAGGTTTCAAACAAATGGTGACAATGAGGCAAAATATATGGACTGCTGCTTCAAATAAATACAGAAAATTAATTGTAAAATACTGAGATATATATTATATATCGCCATTCTCCCAAAATAAAAAGTAAAATAATATATTTTAATTAAAAATACTTTGCAATATATCTCTATAATAAGATTAACTCCCTGAGCCTCCTGGGCGTAAAAACACCTGGGGATTCAGTTCGACGATCAATGAGAAAAATTGGCACTAATGCACAGTGGTCGAACTACAGTTTTAAAGGCAGGAAAGGGATTTTTTTTCCAGCAAATGGAAATATGCCCTGTGATCATTCGTAATGTCATAAATGTTTTGTAAAACTCTCTACACTAGATATTCTTAGACGTTAAAGATTGCGTATCACAGGCAGTTTCCGCCAATCTCATATTAATCTTGAGTGCCTATACAGTAGTCCTGCATACAACTTATACAATTTTAAAGAGAGATAAAACTGTACGATTATTTCCGGAGAAACACGAGCCGCTAGAGGTGGGACTAGTGGGGAGAGTGGGATGGAACTACAGCACGAGCACACAACACATCATCATGCGCTGCAGCCCATCTTGACGCAGATAACCTTGATGGTAAGCGGGTCTCGCTCGTCGGTTGGCTCGTGGGCGGGCTCTTTGCCTTCTCCTTGCTTTTGGCCAATAAAAGGAATAGAATTATACAAAACTTTGGAAACACGTTTGGAAAGACATCGTTTTATCACTGTGTGTGTGAATTTTTTTTAGATGCCTGTCGTCACACACATCCTAAGGTTTTGGAGAAAGTGTTTGAGGAGCTGGTGTCAGAGACACTGTAATTTCGACCCACAGATGTGATCAGGTCAGTGATTAGTCTCATCACAGGTTTGAGTATTTAAGATTTCAGTCCATGTATAGTTGATGAAATGCAAATGTGCAAGATTATGGCATTGTCTCAGTGATAAATGTTATGTTTCCAAATTTTTGGAAGGTATTTTAATACTAACAATTCTGATAATAATTATATTATATTATATAGGGTTGGGATATTTGACCTAATATTCAAATCTCCATTAATTGAACATTTGAACTTTTAACGATTGATAAACGATACATTGTTGTTGTTGTTGTTTTGCACAATAAATATTTTAAGATGTTATAGATGAGAGATTTTTTAATAAAGGGGTGCATTACTTATCTTTTGATTTTAAAGTAATTGAAGGAAATACGATCCACCTCGTCGACCAGTAGGCATAGTAAATACCTAATCTTTTCTTTTTAAAGCAGCTTGCTGATAAATCTGCAGCCGTAAGAACACTACTATCTAATTCAATATAATTAAAACCACATACAAGTGGTCTCAGAGTGTTGGACCCCACTTTACAAACACTTTATTTTGTATTAAGACTTCTTCCCCCTGTTCCCGACCAGAGCCGATGCCTTCTGATGATTGATGAACTGGTCTTGTGAAAAGGTCTCTGGGTCTGAAGGAGAAAGATCTGGGTGATTGTTTCAGCATTCATCAGTCCACCGTCAGCAGGGTCATCAAAACCTGGGTACATTTTTTGTACACCTTATTGGGTGCTGTTGGGATATATTCAATATTCTTGTCACAGATCTGCTCGCTAAACTGCTAATGGACCTCCCTCAATTCTGTTCCATTAGTCTCTCTTAAGGATAAACAATAACACTACAAAACAATTTCAACAAGAACTGGATTCTCTGATGTCTGCTGCCCGACCGGTCCAGGCCAACCCCCATATGACCTCCCGGACTAAGCCCAAATATTTTTTGGGGGGAGCCATATGGGAGGGATAGCCCTCCAGGCTAGACCGGTCGTCGGCCTCTCCGAACGGCCGGCGCCCTCCAGAGTCCCAGAGCTGGACGTATCGTCCTGGAGGTCTCCCATCCCACCATGTCCTGTATTCCCAGCACCGGCCTCCAGGACGCCCACCCCCCTTCCCCCCTTGCCCCCTTGGTACTGTTTTGGCGCGAGGATGCGCCTTGTGGAGGGGGGGGTAATGTCACGTTTGTTGTATGTTTTGTTAGGTTTTTTCCTCCCCTGGTTTATTTCATTATTAATTAATTAGTTTTCACCCATGTCTTATGATTAGTTTATCTCCAGCACCTGTTTATCCCTTGTTATATTTTGTACTTAAGCCCTGTGTTTTCTTCAGTTCGATGTTGGTTATTGTTAATGTCAATGTGTCTCATCCCCTGTGTAGTTCCCTAGTCGTTATTAAAGTTATGTTTTTGGTTTATACTTGGAGTTTTTGATTTAGTTTAGAGTAACCACGTGACACCATTGCCATCAGCATCAACTTCATTGATCATGTCTTGCAACTCCGCCTCAGTAGGAACGATTGATTTCCCAGAATTCCTCACTAGAATGGCGCCCGAACAGGGACCCTCATGAGCTTTTGTGGGATTCCTTGTAATTAAAAATAAATTTCGACGGTACTGAAAACCCTTCACAAACAAATATTATGGAAGAAAGGGAGCTTATCTCTGATTATTCTGATGAAGCTTTCATTCATCGAAGGGATCCGGTGGTAGCTTTGATAGATACTTTTAGCGAATTGTACTTAGATTCAGAGGAAGAAAAGGAAGGTGGAGTTGAGCCATCAGACTTTAGAGGGAAACAAGATGACTTACCCTTACCTCCCCCACCTCATGATTTTCAAGAAGAGGTACAATTCGGCAGTGATGGAAAAGTGCAACGAATGAGTTGTTTTGAAGAGCACCTTGCAGATCTGGAACACAGAGTCAGTGACTTTGTTACCTCTGAGGCATTGAGTATGAAACTGAAAGCTTATGAAGACAGAATTAATTATCATCTACAAAGAGAGATAGATCGAGTTCACCAACAATGTGCTATGCCAAAATTGGTGATCTAGCAAAGAGCATGGTGGATTGTATGAAACGACGTGATAAACAGCTGGAGAAGCAGTTCAAGGATATCCAACCGGTCACATCAACTCCTGTTTATTTCAGCACAGATGCATCTCACAGAAAATCACACGCACCTTCTAAGATTACCTCAATAACACAAGACACGACGAGGCAAGTATCGCATCATTCTTCAGCATCTCATCCACCTTCTGTTAAAATGGATTTACCTACCTTTAGTAATTTGATTTCAGAAGACCCCATTGAATTTACAGACCGCTTTGAAGAATATAATGAATTGAGACCCATGTCCTATGAAGAGGTGTTGGCAGCATTATCCGTGAGTCTTAAGGGAACCGCTAAGAGCTGGTGGAGAGCAGAGAAACAGTATATTCGAGATTGGGATTCATTCAAAGAAAAATTCCTGTTCTCATTTTTGAATGAAGACCACAAGGAAGTTGCTGCACAGAAATTGGCAAATTACCGACAGAGGGTCAACGAATCGGTGAGAGATTTTGCTTTCAACTATAGAGCGATGGCACTAAAAATTAACCCTTTGTTGCCTGAAGCCGAATTAGTGCAGGCAACATTAAGAAGCTGCAATCCACGGTTGGCATCACTGTTGAGGGGAACGGTGAAAACTATTGATGAGCTGGTTCGTCTCGGTACCCAAATAGAGAGGGACTGGACTGAGAATAAGAGAAGGTGGAGCCAAGAGAAAAGTGAGGAACAGAAGAAGAGTTCTACTGGGGAGAAAAGTCAGTATAATCGCCTGATGATGATTGAACCTGCTGCTGGCTCTCAGTGTGATAATGTACTGCAGGCACCCTTGATTTTAAATCAATCATTCTTCAATGCTGTCATTGATACGGGAAGTACTTTTCTTTGATGCAGCAGAAAGTATGGCAGAGACTAAAGAGAAAGGAGCTTTGACCAGAAGTGATCAGACATTCATGCTTGCTAATGGCCAGAGTCAAAAAACTCAAGGTAAAATACTCTGGCAATGTGAGATGTACAGATCAAAACATGAGGTCACATTCTATGTGATGAAGGATGAGGATTTGGCAGTACCCATCATCTTAGGTTTGAATTTCCTTAAAGAAGCCAAGGTCACCATTGATTTTAATGCCTCACGCATATCTCTGCCTGATACTAACTCTAGTCATCCCATGAGTTTTAAAAAAACGCTCAAGCATCCTGCTGTACGATTTTATGCTGCCCAAGGAATAGTGGAGATGATGTGCGATGAGAAGTTGAAGTTAATCGACCAAGTCGTGGAAAACTCTCATGCTGCATTTCAATTGAAAGCTCTCCTGTATGATTGGCCTTCGGTATGCACCACAAATCTAGGACGTACAAGCCTGATCAAGCATGAGATTAAAACTATTGACGAACTTCCTATAGGAAAGAGACCGTACAGAGTTTCGAAAGTCAAGAATGATTTTATTGAAGAGCAAATTAAGGAGTTACTTCAATTGAAAATCATCAAACCTTCTACGTCTCCATGGGCCTCACCGGTGGTAGTCGTAGATAAAAAAGATAATGGAATCTAGGTTATGCATTGATTACCGAGGTCTGAATGCTAAGACACACCTGGACGCATACCCGATGCCTCAAATCACAGACATTCTGGATTCTCTCCAAGGAGCCAAAGTGTTTACGACGTTAGATTTAAAGAGTGGTTACTGGCAAGTTGAAATGGATCCTGCAAGTGTACAAAAGACTGCTTTCGTCACAGCTTCAGATCTATATGAATTTCTATGTCTTCCTTTTGGCCTGAAAAATGCCGCAGCGTCATTCCAACGACTTATGGAACAAGTATTAAGGGAGCATAAGAACAGATGTTGCATGGTCTATATCGACGACATCATTATATACTCCCCAGACATCCAGTCTCACATGCACCATCTCAAGCAAGTGATCCAGAGTTTACACACCGCCGGTCTCACGCTTAACCTCACAAAATGTAAGTTCATTTGTCCTTCACTGGACTACCTTGGACACACCATCACTGCAGACGGAGTTAAGATGGATGCAGACAAAGTGGATGCAATCAAGACATTTCCTACACCTAAGAACTTAAAGGAGATTCAGCGATTTCTGGGTCTTGCAGCTTGGTACCATCGTTTTATCCCGGATTTTTCTAGTAAAACAGCACCCTTGCATGCACTGAAGAAGAAAGAGACAAAGTGGAATTGGACTGAAGAGTGCCAACGTTCGTTTGAGCTGATTAAATATGAACTTACTAAGGCACCGGTTTTAAACACACCTAACTTTGAATCTTCTTTTAAAGTACAGACTGACGCAAGTGATGTGGGTCTAGGAGCCGTGTTAACGCAGGGTGTGGATGGCCAGGAGAAAGTAATTGCCTATGCGTCACGATTGCTCAGAGGTGCTGAGAAAACTTATTCAACATCGGAAAAAGAGTGTCTTGCAGTGGTATGGGCTGTAGAGAAGTGGCACCATTACCTAGAGGGTAGAGCGTTCGAAGTGATCACAGATCATGCTTCCCTAGTCTGGCTATTCCAGCATCCAAAACCAACATCTAGACTGGAAAGATGGACTATAATGCTGCAGGGGTCATTTTACTGTACGATACAGAAGAGGTTGTAATGTAGTGACGTATGTCCAGGAGGTATGCAGTTGAGTCATCAGCGGTGGTGTTACATACCCCAGCTAAGTGCGGTTTTAATCCTGTCACATGTGATCTGCCAGTGGATTTGTCACAAATTGCAACAGAACAAAAACTAGACCCAGAGTGCCAAGAATTGATGGTTAAAGCAGAGAACCAGAAATCCACTGATTTTAAGAGATGTTTTCAAGAATGCAGTGTTGTTTAGGAGTGTACCAGACTCCAAAGAAGGCCAAAGATTCCAAGTCGTCATTCCTGTAAAGTTGAAGGAAGCAATTTTAACTTATGCACATGACAATCCCATGAGTGCACACTTGGGTAAATTTAAGACACTGATGAGACTTTTAGAGTTCGCCTTTGGCCCTCAATACGCACAGATGTATGGCAACACTGCCGGAATTGTCAGAAATGTCAGCAACATAAGCCACTAACTTAAAACCAGCTGGGGCCTACAAGTGTACCCCTAGTCGAGCCCGGTTATATGCTGGGAATGGACATCATGGGACCATTTCCCCGAAGCACCCGACAGAACGAATATCTGCTGGTTATAGTGGACTACTTCTCAAAATGGGTAGAAGTATTTCCCATGAGGGCTGCCAAGTCTGCTACCATTGTGCGAGTCTTAAGAGAAGAGATTTTCACGAGATGGGGAACACCAGCTTTCATTGTGTCTGATAGAGGTGCGCAATTCACTTCCAACATTCTTGACCAAGTATGTAAGCAATGGCATGTAACCCAAAATTTCACAACAGCATACCATCCTCAGTCCAACCTCACAGAACGAGTCAACCGGAATCTAAAGACGATGATTGCCACATATGTTGAGCAAAACCACCGTACCTGGGATCATTGGATTTATGAGTTCAGATTTGCTCTAAATACTGCATGGCACGAAAGCACAGATTATTCGCCTGCAGAGGTCGCTTTAGGCAGACAGCTGAAAGGTCCTCTGCAGAGAGCCTTACAGATTCCTCCAGATCCTGATCAACTGTCATATACTACCCTTGAACGCCAAAAAAGTTTGTATGAGTCAGTAAGGGAGAATGTGGAAAACAAAAGAAACTTAACGTCAATGTCCAGTCTTTTAGTTGAGCAGAGATGATGATGGTGATGAGATGAGTTTAAGTCCACAAGGTTATTAGAGAGCGACGCAATGATATAATCCAATAATCCAGAATGAAGGTTTAGGTGAAGTTAGGCAATGGCGTTTGTTGCCACTCTACAGTGGTAACACCCAGATCCATACTCCTTGTTTCTCAGAGACATGTAGAGGATCATCCAAACAAAGTGCAATAGTACAACAAGAGTTGTGCTGGTCCAATAATAATAATGACTGGTAATAAAAAGTCCTTTATCCGAGCGTAAACTCTACGAATTCTCAAAAGCGGACTTCCAATAGTTAGCAGGTAGCACAAAGGTTAACCATGAGGTTTCCTTCTACCCACTGCCCCCTTCATGGGTTTTTTAGGCTTATATCTGGTAGCTATCATGCACTAGTGCCCTCAAGTGGCTACTAGGGGTCTTACGCCTAACCCAGATACCTATTTTTATGCAACCGCCTGAGGAAATACAATAATAAAACAAGTAACGTTTTATACTGTTACAATATAAGGAGTGTTTTCATTTAATACTGGGATACATGCAGAGCTTTAATGTTTGTATTCACTCTGTGTTTTGTGCCAATTGAGAAATACAGCGAGTGAGATCAGAGTGCCTGTGCAAAACTCTGCGCGGGTTTGCTTGTGTGTATTGCGATGCGCGTCATTCATATAAAATGGCAAAACCAACTCTAACATGATTAAGCTTAATTTCCTTTTAAACCCAATGGGCTCTAATGTTGTTGGATTATCAGCATATCCACCATATGGAATAAATACCACTGCAAACACAGCTGCGTTTCTCCGATGTTAACCCTGGATTAATTATAAGCATTCACGTGTACATGTTGGTTGGCTACATTCACATACATTGGGGATATGTTGTCATAAATCAAGAAATGTCTCTGCAGTAGGCTTTTCATAATGTCAAACTCTTTAAAGTTCTTTTAAATGTGGCAGCCGCAGCAAGTGTGTGTTCACAGACAAGCCCCGTTCACAATTTATATTGTCCTGAAAGCGGTCTGTCAAAACATATCAAAACATTAAAAATGAAACTGTGGATCCAGTTTACAAATGAAAGCATGTTGTGAAATATATGCATTAAACAGAACGTGATGAGATCTTTGGATAGCCACCGGAACCCAGGGTTACATAAACATTGAAGAAACATTCTTTCTTTCTTTCTTTCTTTGTTTGACGCATCATGATGCTTATCGTTCATTTCAGAAACTACTAGAAAGTTAAAACTGATCATAATATTAAATCGAAAAGCAAACTGAGGTCAGTGCGGTGCGAGGCAAGAAACTTGCGCCTTTAGCCGGTTTCTTTCTTTTTGAATATTCTTCACACCGTCAGCCAAAATATCAGAAACAGTCTATTTGTTTTGCTAGTCTAATAAGTTAAACATCTTATTTGGAATACATTTGAAAACTGCTACGTGCCGAAATAATTTGGTTCTTGAATGACTTGCAAGGCTCAATGTGAGACGGCGCTCTCGCATGTCACATGAAGCAGCATTTAAAAGGGGATTTCTAGCGCAGTTTAAACTTAGGAAACTATTTTCTATAACATTTAATTGTTTGTCATTTAAATGAGAGGTTATTACAGTGTCATAAAGGGCCGCAATGTAAAAATAGTCAGAGGTATCCCCAGAATGTGTCTAAAGTTTCAGCTCAAAATACACCACATATCATTCATTACAAGATGTTGAACATGACCATTTGTGGCTGAAATGGAAGACGCGCCGTTTTTGTGTGTGTCTCTTTAAATGCAAATTAGCTTCTGCTCCCCGTATGCAAAATATGAGGTAGAGCACTTACAGGTGTGCTTTGGAAGACATCAGGACAAGCAATATAGCGGAAAGCGCAATTACGTCTGTAATGCCCTTTCCAACCAAAACCATACATTAACTGCAATAAAAAATCACCTTGATGCCTTGTTCATGAATAGGAATTTAAATGGAAAAGACAAAAACATCGATAGAACAACATATGCTGACCATTTGCTGTATGAAATGTTGGCCATTGATGATTAATCATGTGCATACATATTACTAACAGACATAAACACGGATATAGGCAAAAACATGCATTCAGAGTACTTGAACTTTTACCACTAACGTTACGACACAACAGCTGTCTTTGGACCAATGTAAAGTCTCAGGATTAGTCGCGAACAACAGCCCCTAACATGCTAAACACACTATTTAAGAAAAGCAATTTAAAAATGATTTGTAATACTTACTTCTTCCGGAGATGAAGCTTAATCGCGAACAGCTGGTACTGATCCACTAAATTTTTGGGCGAAACCGATGCTATACTGACAGGCCACCGTGTCCCGGAGATTAATATCTTTCAACCTTTCCGACAACTGGGAGCTCTGAGCTCTGGAGACCTTTCCAACAAGTCCTGGCTTGTTTCTCTAAGTCTTTCCAGACCGGTGAATGTTGGTTTGTCGATCCGAAAAAAGTAAATTCTTCGCGAACGCCAAGTCATCATCGTCCCGCCCGGGACTTTCGATCGTTCATAATTCCGGCCCCCGAGGTCGCAGCGGGACGAACCCTGGCTCGTCGGAAAGGTCTCCTCTCGGCCTCCTTTTATGTTCCATTTTACATCCAACAACACATTTGTTGTTACTTAGACATTTTTGTTGCTGGCTAGTGGCTACATCTGCTCTTGCATGAAAATGGCTGACAGCGTGTCTCTGTAAGAAGGTGGAACTACGTGCTCATAAGGCGGAGTCTGTCTGTGAGTGGTCATGGGCAGGCGTAAACAATGTGACATCAGATTGTAAGGGGATCCCCAACAGCCTGTTTTGTGTCACCCCGTTGTGGTCTAAAGGAGATTACAAAAAGAAGAATAGATGTATTTGTATATTTACAGGGTATTTCTGCACACATGCTGGCGACTCAATTTCTGGTAGATAAACATTTAAAACTGCATTTTCTGGGATTGCGGCCCTTTAAGATACTAGATCTTTTTGGCCAGTATAATTGTTTGACATTGTTCCGTTTCTTGATATTATCAATTTATGGGGGATTTAACTTCATTGACATTAGTTTAAACATTTATATTAAATTGATACAATCTAACAGATATATGTCCACAGACAGTATATTCATTTATTATTGTGGTCTATAATTTATAAAATTGATTTATTTAAATTGTGTAATATAATATTGCATCATGACTGTCACAGTTGGTGTATGTTTTGTTTGGTGTTTCCCTTCCTTGGTTAATTTTATTATTAGTTAATTAGTTTTCACTTATGTTTAATCGTTGTTAATTAGTCCCACACCTGTTTCTGTTTTCCCTGAGTGTCTCCCATTTGTATTTAAGCCCTGTGTGTTCTCCTGAGTTCTTTGTCGAGTATTATTTATGTTCACGTGTTTTACTCCTGAGTCCTGGTTCCTGGTTTTTGTTTGTTTTTTGCATTAAAGTATCTTATATGAAAATCCTTTGTTTGGCTACTTCTGCCCGCTACACGTGACAGTGATGTAATGACAAGCGCAACAACTTAAGTTATGAGTACAGGTTGCATTAACACCGTAAGATGGTAAACAACACATGAAAAAAAGCTTCCAATTTTCTTCAAGTACAGCACATTCAGAGCTTTTTATTTTCATGTATTTTCATTTTTACCTTCTAGGGCTATATGCTTTTGATAAAAGTAAACAATTTAAAGGAATACAACAGCTTTGTGATTTTGCAATGTGTTTTCCAGGTTAAATTTCGGCAATAACAGGCCCATCCACACTTCCCATTGTGAAGAATGATTATGCGAATGGAAGGTCTTTTGTAACAGAAACATGCTTATTGACTGTAAACTGCTGCTATTTATTCTTTTGTCTGTATTCGGCCTATTGGTTGATTATAAGTTGCTCTAATGCATTCTATTGTAGTATTAAGAACAACCCGAGTAAATCTCTTTTGTGGTGTTTTGATGTGCCAAGTATGTTATAACATGGATGTTATCCGACCACGCTCTCGTTAAACTTTCACTTCATCTTCAGCTGTTCTTTTCTTTCATTGTCCATAAAACGACACAAATTAAATTTTTAGTTTGGATAAATACCTAATTTAATTTGAGTAATTAATTGGTTTAGGGCTTATTTGTGTTTTGATATTATTCATTTATCAAACGTTATTAGGAAGGGCCAACGTCTATCTTTTAAAACCACCTGATTATAATGATCTTGTGAATAATTATCATGTTATTTGTTATATCTGTGAGTTAAAATAAAAACATTTAAGCCATATATAATATTGAAAAGGGCAAATATACATATAAAACACAAACGTAAATAAACTGCTGCAAATAAGCTCAATATTATTGATTCGTATTTACATTTTATAAATTAAAACTATGCCACTATAAAACATTGTCAATTTAAGAACAAAGCAAGGTCAATGTGAATGTTACATTAGCTTCACAATAATTAACAACATGTTTAATGGTACATAAAAGTGGGCTGAGACTGTTTTAGGGGCTGTGCGGGGTATGCTGTCCCATGGGCTCGTGGGATATAGAGCATCTCAAGTATCCATCACTGAGTACTTCTAAATATGGGTGTCCCCAGTAAGCCATCTGGGAATTTCTCGCCTACTCTTTTATGAATACTGACAATTCGGACATACTACTCTGTTGAAGTACTGTTCCCTTTCTGTCGGTCTCTCGACGTTGTGTCGAAGACGACAGATGGGGTTCGCCCTTGAGAACCAATCACCTCTGACTACTATAGAAAAGGCGAATGAAATTTGGCGAATGAAATTTGCATGCCGGGCTCCGCCCCCGGATGTCCGGTATAAAAGGAAGCCGGCGTGCAGCATTCACTCACCTTTTGTTCTTCAGAGCCCTCGCTCATGACTACGAACAAAAAGAATTCAACAAATTATTCTTCTACTTCGCCGGATCTACGACGCAGAGCAGCGGATCGTCCCTTCCTGCAGCGACCTTCTCCTGGGCGTCTCGGCGGTTCCGGAGGTGATAGAGATTATTTCTAAAAGGTCCTTTTCAGGACTGAGCAATTTTCCAGCGCGGCATGTCCCGCTGTTCTCTTGGGTGCGGCACCCTCATCGAGGAGGGGGATGGACACGATCGCTGCATTAGGTGTCTGGGCGTCCAGCACACTGAAGCAGCGTTCGTTGACACATCTGCCCGCACTGCGGGCGGATTGTCACTCAGAAGTTGCGGTCACGGGGGGCTGTCTTCCTACGGGAACCAGCCACCATTTCGTCTGCTACCCGGGCTGTGACATCTGTGGCTACGGCCCCGATTGACCACCCACGTAGCAGCGTTAGTGATATGGGGAACTCTGCGAACGTAAACCCGCCAGCCAAGTGCTCACGGGCCGATCGCACCCCGATTCGCTCTTCTGAACGTTCCCCAACCGGCGGTGGCATACCGTTCGGATCCTCAGGCACGCACGGAAACGATGTGTGACGTAGATGAGATGTCGTTCGCATCGGAGGGAGACTGGCATCCGACTCTGACGAATCCGAGCTCCCCCCCAGGGGGGTCGAGCTCAGGAGGAAGCAGAAGTGATGTCAGCCATGCTAATCCGGGGATATGTGGTTCCTGGGGGCGGAGCGCTGTGCAAACCGCGCCCACCCCGGGTGCCATTTGTTTCCCGGAGGTGCATGAGGAGCTGTGTAAAACTAGGAGCGCTCCACGGATCGCTCCGGTCGAAACAGCTCCGGCTCCCTCACTTTCCTCGAGGGTGGGGCAGGCGCGTCGAGATCCCCCGGGTGGAACGTGCGGCTGCGGTGCATCTGTGCCGCAGACGGCTGCCGCCTGGGGAGAATCGGCCACGCCTACCGTCCAACGCGTGTAGGACTTCGACATCTATGGTGCCGAAGCCTTGCGCTGCCGCGGACCGGGCTGCCTCCTCTCTCTACGCCATGGCCATCCTGCAGGTCCGCCAGGCCAGGGCGTTGAGAGAGCTCCACGAGGGTAAGGCCGACCCAGGTTAATGCAGGTTTTCTGTGCCGCCACTGACAGCGCTCTACGGAGCGACCAAGGTGGCGGCACGGGACCTGGGTCGGACGATGTCCACGGAAGTGGTCCAGGAGAGTCACCCCCGGCTGAACCTTTGCGCAGATGAGTGACACCGAGAAAGTCCGCTTTCTTGTTACACCCGTCTCGCAGGGTGGGCTGTTGGTACACACCGTCGAGGACTGCGTCAGCAGTTTTTGACGGTGAAGAAGCAGACAGTGGCGATTAGCCACATTTTACCACGCTGCGACTCGGCCGCCCTCAAGCCTCCGAGATCTCACGTCATGTCTGTTTCCGACAGCCCAGGACCCCTTCCACATCGGCTCCGGTTACTGTGCCCCCGCAGGTGGCACCCCGGAAGTCGAAGGGGGAAAACCTCACCCCGTCAGCTAACTTCTCACGAGAAGTGACACTGACGGGAAGACCCAGGGGGAGCAACATCGGGCCCGACCTTCACAGCTACGGCTCTGATCAGTCGGTACGGGACGGCTCCTGCCTCGTCACCAAGCCGGGCCCTTCTCAGGGCCTGGCGCCCACTTACTCACAGAGAGTTTTCTGTTTCCCCTGGGAGTTCATTCCTGCCGATCGCACACTCCACTGGACTGTGCCCGGCAAACCCCGACCCCACGCCCTGGCGAGGCGTAGGGTCGTACACACACGACAGCTGCTACCACTCTCAATGACAGTGCGTGCAGCTGTCCCGCCAGGCAGGTAAGTAGGCAGAGCCAACCTTCCCTCCGGGGCCCCTCCCCGCGACAGGGTTAACTCCGCCAGCCATCGAACCACCCTCCATGGGAATGGTGAAGCAGACCGTCCCCTTGGTCCCCTGTTACAGTCCCTGGGAGCTCGAGAGCTGCCCACACTGTCTCGGTGGCTAGGGCAGACGGTCCGTCTTGGTTACTCGATCCAGTTC